>CM076986.1:1600980-1760980 GCA_039105355.1 Benthosema pterotum
CACGAACACTTTCAATTTAGCCCAACAACAACACCACAACAAAAAGCGTTTTTTACGCATTTTACGCATAAAACATCGCGCCGTACTTTGTCTGAAGTGTTACAACTTTTTTGTAATCGTCCTGCTGGGTCAACGCAATGCAAAGTAGAGTGGTCTTTTTTTTAACCGGATCAGCAAAATCAACAAAAATAAACCCAAGTGGAGAGCCACTTGATTTGAAGTAGCGAAGCGGGTAAACAAAAAAAAATGTGCAGTACTTACTCCGTGTGAAGTGTTGACCAGCAGCAGCACGGCCAGCACGGCGATCACACAGACCCTGTATACCGGCGGGGAGAGAGAGAAGAAATAAACACTCCTTTAAACAGCGACACTCGTGCGATCCAATTAAATAAACACAAGGCTGAGGTGTGTAAAACAAAAAAATGTTCAAAGGCAGCGACTCTCGAAAAAAGTCGTAGGGGCTCGATCGGCAACATTTACCCAACTTTTGAAAGTTATTTTTAACTTACCAAAGCTTCATGTTGACTCTCCGGGCTGTGTCGTGGTGTCTTGGTGGTGTTGAGCCCTAGGGACTGGGGTCTGGGGGGGGGTCGCAGGTTCCTCAATCTGAAGCCGCTGGTGTGCACCTCACAGGCGGCTCATGGACGGCTGCTCCGACCGCCGCTTCTCATCTGAGCCACCGGAGGAGAGAGAGAGACGCACACACACACACAGAGAGGAGGGAGAGAAAGTAGTTCTTGTTGAACGAGTTACGGTTATACCTTTCTCCCCACGAAACCCCTTGTATTCGCTGCGATTCGTGAAGTCAATTCGTTTTGTTCGTTTATTGTGCGCTGTAAGAGGAACAGGGAAGGTTTATTATAGTTATTATTCAACTCACCAAAGGGTTCAGTAACTTCAGTGGGGCTGCTTGGTCCCGGTCAGAGCTCTCTCCGGCGCCCTGACTGTTCTGCAGCATAGGAGAGGAGCTGGAGGGGAGGGGCTACCCGGTGCACCCTGTCATTCTTCTCTTCACACAGCCCCTCCACTACCTATCGTGGCACTACTTCTTGTTCACACGCGCGCGCGCGCGCGCGCACACACACACACACACACACACACACACACACACACACACACACACACACACACACGCGCGCGCACACACGCCTCGTGAATTGAGTGTGAAGGACCCCAATGGAAACAAGACGTATAAGGCTCCATTTTCGTCACGCACTAAACCCCTTGTACCTCATCTTTTAGCCTTTTTCCACCCTTTTGAAAAAGACTTTTTGGAATTGTTCATTGTGCCAATCTAGTGACATGTTGTGAGCTTGTAGACTGGCCATTTTAACATTGAAAAATGTTTGTTTTGATAGTTTAAAAAGGCAAAGAAGTTAAAGGGATCCCTGCCTAATTAGACGAATATGCCTTAAAACACTATACTTGCATTCTATAACAAAAATATAGATAAAACACCTCCAATAATTTTATTTCATTCAAAATAGAGAATATTTCACTCCATAGGGACTGCTCCTGTCGCAGGTTGATGATGTCACATGAGACTGTGTGGTTCAGCCCTATGGAATATGTGGAATGCACATGCTAATAAACATATTTAAAATATTGCTTTGGTGCTCATAGTACACTTACAAAGTATAATTGTTGTAAGTTAATATAAGTTGTTTTTTGTTAGCATATGCATTCCATATATTCCATAGGGCTAAACAACACTTGCTCGTGTGAAGATCATCAAACTGCGACAGGAGCACTTCCTGTTGAGTGAAAGATTTTATGGAAGAACTAAGATATACTGACGGTGTTTTTATTTGTTTATTTTAGTTATAGAAGGCACGTATAATGTTTTAAGCCATATTTGTCATATTAGCCAGGGATCCTTTTAAGGGATAACAGGCTTAGCAGTAACAGAAATCTAGGCCATAGACCTTCTTGGGTTTAAACCCTCAGCTCTCTCTTTTCTGTTAATAAAGTAGTATCAATCAACATGCACACAACCTTAAAGTTATGAGCGATATGTATACATCATGACCCATCCAGACCTCTACAACTTAGTCATAGCCTACATCTGAGAAAAGACCTAATTTCTTTAGCTCTCTTTAGCATCCGACTGACATTTCCTCTGAAAATTGCTTGAATTTCTGTGGGCAAAGCATTGATGAACTGTAATCCTCTAGTGAACAATAGAAAATGCATGCAATTGTTATAGCATTACCATGCATGGAAAATGGCAAAGAAAGATGCCTATACAAAACTGCAGTGAGATTTTTATTCTAAACATACAGACACTGTACAAATATACTTCTTGGATCAATGTTGGCCTAGGTTGTGTTCTTTTGTATCAGTTTTGTCTTTATTCAAAGTCCCATCAGTATCCAAAACACAACGATCTTCCAGCCTCGGTTACACCTGCGCTGCAAAATGAAAGCAAGGGACAGCTAGGGTACCCCCATAGAGTAATAAAATATAGAGACCCGACTAGAGTGATAGCCCCGTCCCTTTGCCGTTCATTTCAATACAACTTGCTCATTGGCGTTTTGAAGCACCCGGAAGACCGCCGGAAGTACCGTCTACTTCCGCATTTTCTCACTTTCTCACAAGTGGCGAAAATTCGGAAGTGTTTTCTCCATGAACGCACACATGAATGAGCGCCCAATGTTAAGCTCCGGGAGCACGGGGTTTCCTAGTCATGAATCCACGGGCTGCCTGCAGTTCACAGAACAACCACTAGGGTTCCGACCGCTTCAACATTTGAGAGGCTCTCTGAGGATGTGGGTACCCCAGAGAGACTATCAAAAGGCGGGACTTCCGGTTTGTTAACTTCCCCCAGAAGTTGCCATTTTTCAGCCAATCGCAGTGTGGTGCTCCCGAAAATGTATACCCCACGGAAACACTTTATTTCTCCCTTTGTGCTTGCAAAGCTGTTGCATACTTTACTTTGTTCGCTGAAATCTTTTTTTCTGAAAGACGCTAGTGAGGACTGAACAGCGTTGTTTCGCCGGGGACTGTATATACAGTAACTTCTGCAACCACCGTTAGCAACTTCGGCAACTACCGTTGATAGTCTCTAAACTAAGTGTAGCTAGCACCCTGCTGGTGACCATTTTCTGTAGGTCTACGTGTTGTAATGACAATGTTTTAATGTCTCTATACAGCATTACAGTATATGCATTGATTCTAGCTCGAAAGTATCGCAAGCAAATCCGATCTCACTCAACTGTGAAATAGCACGGATTGGCAATTCTGTCAAGAAAAGTAGAAGGCCCTGTATATACTGTTTTGACCACAATGTGGTCACAATTTCACTACGGTTTTATGTACGAATTTGCCTATATGTGCTATATTTCACTGTGTTTGGGTGAGATTGGTTTTTGCAATATTTGCAATTCTGTGCTATTGGGTTACAACTCGAACAGGATGAGTTGGCTCTATCAAACTTCACAACGTTCAATGCAGCAACTTGCACGCTTTAGCACACTCTGTGGGGTCTCTTGTGGCTCAAGGATTTCAAAGTAATCTTTAGTGAGACTTTGAGGTTTTCTAAGCGTATATATAGGCTACAGGTAGGTACGATTGTACGGCAATGCCAATCTGTATTTCATCCTCTTTGGATGCAACTGGAGCCGACCCTATAGCTTCAGTCTTTCAATACTTTCAAAGCACTTTCAAAAACATACTTTGTTCACTTGAGATAGCTCCATAAACGTATCCAAGTCGAAAAACAGAACACAGAAAACCCAAAGTGTAATTATCATGGGCAGAGTATTCCAGAAAGGTTTAAGTTAAAATGTTTGTTCACTTGGCCCTCTTGGCTCTAATGTATACCATGTTTGCGCCCATGAATCTCCAAGCTGGAATTTCTGGATAGCAAAAGATCACCTTTACATTAGTACTGATTTTAGGTTTAAGCATATTTTCGCATACACATATTTTGGAATATCTGGTGGCAATGGATTTGACCCGAGGGGTGGCACATTTCGGGGTTATCTTGTATTACAGTATCAGCCTACATTTTAATTTGTCTTAAGTGGCTTCAAAGTCATACAGTTGGCTTCCAAGTTTACAAGTTTATTATTATCCAAGCAAGCAGTAGACCATATAGTCAGCAGTTAACTCTGTGCCAAGGCGATATTCCTGTGAATCATTTAAGGGAAATACAGATATAGATTACTATATTTTTGCCTCATGGAGCACTTATTTGAGGAGTAACTCAAGATTATATCTTCTTGTCTATTGTCATAAACACACTTGCTTCACTGTAGCCTTCAGATCTCATGACAATTGATGTGAGTATTTAGCAGACTTTGAAATGTTGAAAATGGATGTCTGAAAGGCAAAGCTTTCTTAGATTGTCCATTAACCAAAGTGTGCATGCTCTATCAAGATAATCCAACGATTTAACATTTACTTCAGTGTAATGTCTCCCTTATTATTAGCGTATAATGTATTCGTAGGATTTTGGAAAAGAGCCTGTAATATTATTGCTTTAAAATAATCAATATACAGTAGCTTATTCGAGTTGAGAAGTCTTATTTGGGAGGGTTCCAGTTGTCCCGAGCAAAATGAAAGACAGTCTAATGTCATTATTATTTCACCCATGCTAGACTTTCATCCACTGAAATGTACAGTATATAGAATTTAGAACAGCATGCATTCTCTCCACCTGGTTGTAAAGTAAATCTAACAAAACCTGTCTGGGGTCGATAGCACAAACTCTTTGGGTTCAAATTGGGTTGTAATATTAGAATGGCTGTCTCGATCAGAGTTTTCTTTTACTGTTATCTCTACCATACAGCCAGTAAGTAAAGGGACTCGCTACAAACGTTCTTAGATTATAGGGCCTATAAGGGGAAAACATTATCAAGGATAATTCTACCAGTAGCCTATAATGTACAGTCTTCTATTTGTTCTGAAGCATCAATATTGGATATCACACGACAGTTTTACCATACATGTGGTCACTGCTCATAACGTAAATAGCATACTGGCGTACAATACCAGAAGTCAGAAGGATGGTCATTCTAGCTACCATATTGTCCTGGTGGTCTTAAGACGACCCCCATTTTTCAAGACTCATTTGTGTAAAAAGGAACTAAAATAATATAGTTCTAGTGCCCAAATGACTCAATTTTTTAGAATCCATTGGAAAAGACATATTCAGTCCAATAGGCTAATCAGCTACATTGGCTACAATGTGGGTTTTATTTTCTGGTATCTATGCATACTGGACTATACATCACCAATGCACTTAATGCACTGCACAAGTATGCTGCCATGTAAAAGGCTTGGGTAATGCAGTAAAATTGTTCATTCATTCCCTCCCTCCTCCTCTCATGTCTCCCTGAAGCATCTTTCTGTCAATTGTCACAGAAAAAAGCAAATATCTGACCTTTAATAATGCGAGAGGAATGCAACGTGCCCGAACATATAGAAAATGTCAAATAAAGGTTTAGTGTCAGACCTTTTTTTCTTGTAGCCTAGGGCATTGAAAAAAGCACCTTATCTTATCACACCCCGAGAAGGTATCAATCCGCCAAAGCACAGGTTCCAACAACCTGCGCCCACAAACTCCAGTTAATCCACCAGTTGAATCTGGGTGGCGAATAGCGCAACAGCAGAGTGGAGAGCTTCATGCACGCAGACTAAATTCTAGTCTTGGGGTATTATTTGTGCGTTTTCGTTTTATTTCTTAATAATCTTGCTGTGCATGCATGGTGTTGCGCCTGCCTGCCCTGCCTGCTGCAAGCTCCAAAGTTATAGCAAGTGTCAGTGCGTGCGTGCATGCGGCGGAATCTTTGCGCATGGTGGGTGTGGGAAGTAGTCCCGGCTAGGCAGGTTCGCAAGTCGAGGAGAGAAAAAGTTGTTCCAGGACTGTGCAGAAGACAGCGCTGCTAGCACCAGCCCGGACAGCTCTATACGGTCCTCCACGTACAGCCGCCGTACACTCCGCCTAGGAGCTCTCTGATCACAGCTATAGACGGCTTTCTTTTCTTTAATCGCAAACAGGGGGGTGGTGTTGTAGGTAGGGGGGGAATGCGTCCCGCTGCAACACCGACTGGCGAGCACTGAGTAGTTTTAGCCCAGTGTTCTCTAGGCGGATTCGGACGGACAGCAGCGGCAAAAAAAAAATCCGGGTTGCAGAAAAAGAAGATGAATCAGAGTGCAGCGCGACACCTCGCCGCGGGGCTGCTGCTCTTCATCGCCCTGTGTGTGATCGCGGTCCAACAGGCAGAGTCTGCGGTAAGTTGGCGTTCTGGCATTTCTTCCCAGACATTGTAATGACTGTTATTTCAACGTTATACCCACCACGTACGTTACCAAGAAGGGGGGAAACTAAAAAAGGCGCACGCACGGAGGGAGCCACCGGGACGCGTAGGGTAGTTTTCAAACCGGGGGCTTATCTATCTCTCTCTCTCACCTCGTTCCGTTTGACTTGTTGGAAGTTTATAGCTAAATAGGGAATGGCGAGTTCAGAGCAAGTGTTTTTTTTTCCTCTCTTTTACCCGCGGCCCTGATAATAATAACGTTTGCAACATCGTTTTGCAGCGGGGAGGATAAGAAACACCCGCACAAGTCTAACTTCGTTTAAGTTGCGCGTTTCTAAAAAACTTTATTCGCCCGCCAGCCAGGGCTTAGTGCTGTATTATTGCACCGGTAGGTACGGTACGCACCCAGCCAGGCTCTCTCTAGTGCAGTGGTTTTATTTATTCAACCTTTGTGACTCCGGGGCCCGTTATTTATTCAGAATTTCAGCCACGGACCACCATTTGAGGATATTTTAGCCTCACAGACCCCAAAAACAAAGATCTCTTTGCAGCTTTGTAGTCTCAGTGCTGCGGTGAAGGCAGCCCAGAGAACAGGAGAGACAGGAGACAAGCCAACCTGTGGGAACATGCCGGCTGGACTGTAAAAGAACCGGTGCCATCTTTTAAACTTTGGGCACGAATCAAGTGCATGATGCTGGGGGTGAGCCGGGTCTGTAATACGGTCTGAACTCGCGTGATCATCGCGTTATGCGCTACTATTTATTGCACTGCGATGCACTGATTTATTTATTTTTTAATACATGTTCCTCATCACTGAATATTTAGCAGATTTGTGCTGTATAGCTCTCTCTTTGATTCTTTTCTTGTTGTTTGTTATAGCAGTACACTGGCACACGCTTCCTCTCGGCATGATGTGTCAGTACACGCGCTTGTTTATTGGGGGGTTGGTTGGTGATCAAGAAAGAAAGAAAGAGAAAAAACAAATATAGGGTTTGGGAGAACAGTCCTGTCATCATCATATTTGCTTTTAACTATAGCTTTGTGTGTGTTGTCCCTCATTCTCACAGGTCTCTCTCTATCTCTCTCTCTAGCGCACGTCATTGCAGATGCATCACTTTGAAACGAAAGTTATCAGGCTGTTATACATGTGTCCTACACATAACCTTATACAGGATTCATTCATGATCCTTACATCGATTTCATTCTGGCCCCACTGCAGATATACTAGCCTACGTTAGACTGATTGCACAAATGCACACTTTATCCATCACTGACTGTTGTTCAGTTAAAGGGGAAATCTACCCATTTTCAACAGAGTATTGTATAAATGTTTAGCATTTGAGGGGAAAAAACCTTGTAAAATTGCACACAGAAGGAAGCTGTCATTGCTCTTAGAGTTTAGTCCTCGTCTGTCTGTCTGTATATACATACTTCACTTATACAGCATGGTGCGTCCAGCAGCTATAGCTGTAAAAGGAATAGTGAAAAACGACCAGTTTACATGAATGTTTGGTGCACAACACAGCTGTGTAATCAAAACGTGTTGTTTAAGTTCATCCGCGGAGTCAAACTCATAACTCAAGGGAGGAGAGCTAGAGAGAGAGAGAGGCAGAGAGGTTTCGAAGAAAACTTTGAAAGCATCCCCGTTTTTCCGTGTAATATTACAATTATATGGGATTGGCTGCCACCTCCTCATGAATATTCACACCCACCACGCTTACATTATTCATGAGGCATGGTGAACATGTTGATTCGCTTTGGCCACGCCCACTGCAAGACATGTTCGTTCAGGAGTTTGGTATAGATAGCTGCACTGATGGTTCAGGATGAATGATCGCATGGAATACAGCAGTGGGGTTCTCAAAGTGGGGTTCATGGACCCTGAAGGGGGGGTTCCAAATGCACCCTGAGGTCTGTAGCCTATAACTCAGAGTGGGGAATCCAAATGGATCATTTCCATTTGTACACTCTTCTGAGTTATCAAGGACATTTGAGCAGCATTGTGGTAGGCAAACGCTTTTTAAGGGGGGAAAATATTAATTATATAGCACCTTCACTCAATGCACTTTGCATAGATTGTGCATCATATTCACCCATTCACACTCGCATTAATACAGTCATGGCGGCGGAAATCATGCAAGGCACCTATAATTAGCACATCAGGAGAAATTAGGGCTTCAGTGTCTTGCTCAAGGACACTTTGACACTAACAATGCGTGACATTAGTCACACAGACATAGTGCTGCGGTGTTATTTTAAATATACAGTATAAGCATGCGGATATATACAGTATAAGGCAGGTATGCCGAATATATGCCATATTGAGGTTCATATATTGTAGGTGCAGATATGTGGATATGCACATACTGTATGTGGAAATAGGAAATCTATGATCATCTGGCATATAAAGTATGCAGGTCACAATTTTATATTCTGTTGGTGTTGTTGCTCATATATTTCATTTCCATGTTTGCCATTACCTCCTCTTGAACAATGCTTTCACTGAATATAACGCTTTGTGTATAACTTATTACACATTTAATACTAATCAAGTCTCGCTATCATGCAGCTTCATTGTCAATGTATGCATATCTTCCTGGTGGATAAGGCTGTGTGTGTGTGTGTGCGTGTGCGTGTGCGTGTGCGTGTGCGTGTGTGTGTGTGTGTGTGTGTGTGTGTGTGTGTGTGTGCTGCAGCAGCAGCAGTGGACAGATCAACTTCAAAGTTGACACTAATAGTTGTTGAATACACAATGGAAACATTAAAAGTTTTAATTTTTTCCTTTGCATTTTTCTTTTTTTTCCCAAGAAGAAAGATATCCACCTGCTGTCAAAACCGACCCCAATATGTTGCTACAAATTCCCAAAGCCTCATATGTCTAAAACGGCAGAGGTGGAAAGTATAATAGGCTACTGCTTTTACTTATACTCCAGTACATCCCAGAGGCAAATATTGTATACTTCTGCTCCACTGCTTTTATTTTGAAAACTTTATAGGTAACCAGTTTGTAGATTTTGAGTACGGCATTATTACAAAACATACCACTCTAGTATGTGTGTGTGTGTGTGTGTGTGTGTGTGTGTGTGTGTATGTGTGTGTGTGTGCGTGCGACTGCGCGTGTGCGTGCATGTGTGTGATAGGTAGCGGCGTACAGGTTGTAACCGCATGCGTGGAATGTTACAGCCTGGTACTTGTGAATGAGCCTCGTCATTGTTGTCGTCGAGTTCTAAAGCCAGCAGCAGCGCACCCAGGGGAATGACGGACCCACCGGGGGCTCCTGATTGGCTAGCGGGGGGCGGGGGGGGAGGTGGGGGGTGGTATTCCGCTGTCTGCTCTGGAATGTGGCATATATACTGCTGGACGGCCCCCGCCTGGACAGCGTATATGAGGTTGGGGCGGGTTGGAGGGGGGTGGGAGAGGTGAAAGGAGGTAAAGAAGAGAAAAGCGTGGGGAGGGATGGGGGGGGGGGTGAGCAATGGTTCTCAAAGTGAACCATTGAAGCTCCTTTAATGAGGGGGGGTCCCCGGCGAAAGTTGTTAAAGGGATATTTCACGTTTTAAAAGAAAGGTCATTATATCATCGACTCAGCCTCGTGTGAACACCTCAGACAGTTTATATTAAGTTACTCCATCCATTCAGTAGTTAGATATTTGATGTTCATATTAGTTGCCCTGCACCCTTCCTATACAAAACCATTATAACATAAAACTACCATTTTAACCATAATAGATTCATCGTTTGATCGAAGACATCCAATCTTTTTTCTGTTTTTTTTTTTTTTTTTTTTTTTTTTTTCCCTGATATTGCGCTCCTAATAATGGCATTTCATTTACAGTTTTCATTTGTTTTTAAAATATTGTTTTGGAAAATGTTGCAACCTATATTTGGGTATGTCCAACCTGGGCATACCCAAATATGCCCAACCTGGTTGCGGCCAAACGAATTAAAACAATATTTTAAAAATAAGTGAAAACTGTACATGAAATTCCACGGCCCTCTCACATATTAGGAGGACAATATCAGTCACCAGAAAAAAGATTGGATGTGTTTGATGAACGTATCATGGTTAAAATGAAGTTTTGAGTTATAATGGGTTACTTTGTATGTATAGGAAGGGGGCGGGGCGGGGCAGCTAAAATGAGCATCAACTATTTAAATACTGAATGGAGTAACTTATAACCTGTCTGAGGTGTTCACATGACACTGAGTAGGCGACATAATGACCATGGAAAAGTACATTGAGTGAAGTGAAATATCCCTTTAACATTAGGGCCTTGAAGTCAGTTGAGCTCCCTTAATTCAATCAGCCATTAGGGCCATTTGAAAAATAGGAGATCTACAAGCTTACTGTAACTGTACTACATCAACATGTTGGATTACAGAGCAAGAGGAGGCAGCAAGAGGCAGAGGGAGAAGAGAGGAATTGAAGGGTGAAGGACGAGGATAGATAGATAAAAAAGAGAGAGGGGGAAAAGGAGGAGAACATGTGGGAGGACAGACCATGGGACAGTCGTGGGCGGGCAGGGGGGAGACCAGGAAGGAACCAATGAGCTGGACAACAGAGGAGAGGAGACGAAAGCCATGTTTTACAGGAGAATAGAAACACACTTATACAGAGAGAGGGACGGTGCACCACTTGCTGATTGTGTGTGTGTGTGTGTGCGCGGGTATGTGTGTGTCTGTCAATGTTTAAGGGTAACAAAACAACACAAGTGCAAAGATTTTATGAGTGAATAATGTGGTGTCTCTTAATTGTCCCTTCCTTCCTTGATTCCTTCTATCCTTCCTTCCCTATTTCGTCAATATCCCTCCATCCTGTCAGCACCACACTTGCTTAATTATCTGTAGATTTTGCTTATTATTATTAGTACATTGTATTACAAAACATATAACTACTTCAAAGTTCAGCCCTATAGCCATTTGAAAATCACCAATCTACAGGCTCACAATGCATCCAAAAGATCTTTTATACATTAGATTGAAACACAATGTGAGCTTTTGATCTTGACATGGGACGCATATTGAATACTTAAGTACTAACTTCGGTACTTTAAGTAAAAAGTTCCCCCTAGAATATTTAATTTGATTCCCAGTCCTCTCTCACTGAGTCCCTCTTGTGGACAATGTGAACATGACAGCAGACAGTCACATAGGAAGGAATTGGAATTCCTCCTTGGAAACAGAACAGACTTACATTTTTAGATGAATATAACACAGTTGGGTCATCATGGTGAGTCAGACTTATTATCAGATTATTGTTCAGATTCTAAACAAGGAAGGATAACTGAGTCTGGCCCTTTTGAGAGTTTGTAGAAATATGTATGTATTCATAGTACTCTATACAGGTACATCCGCAAGCCACGCACACACACCTATCTGCACTATAGGTGGATGTTATGGACATGCACGCACATGCGCATGCACACACACATGCTCACGCACACACACACACACACACACACACACACACACACACACACACACACACACACACACACACACACACACACACACACACACACACACACGAGAGAGAGAGAGATGCCTTCGCTTTGATGTGTTTTTATATCATCTTCTATCTACATACTACATACTACTACCTGACACACTGGCACTGTGTGTGTGCGTGCATGCGTGCGTGTGTGTGTTCTGTGGGCTATGACAGGTTCAAAGGAAACCTCTAGGTGTCCATTACAGATGAACTCCTTCACCTGGCTAAAGACAGACGGATATCTTACACACATGCACACATGCGCGTGCACACACACATAGTTGTCTATGTGTCTGTCTATGTATACCTTCATGCACAATGGAGTGTGTGTGTGTAGCCATAACATCCACCTATAGAGCAGATAGGTGTGTGTGCGTGGCTCTGACAGATAGGGTGGGACACAGATAGGGTGGGACGTAGTAAAGAGGAGAACAGAAGAAAAAGCATCCTCCATTGCTTGGATTCCCCCCTCTGTCGCCATCTGTTTTTGTTTGTTGTTTCACAGTCCTGTTCATGTATGTGTGTCTGTCTGTCTGTCTGTCTGTCTGTCTGTCTGTCTGTCTGTCTGTCTGTCTGTCTGTCTGTCTGTCTGTCTGTCTGTCTGTCTGTCTGTCTGTCCACTCTCTGCGCGTCCATGGCCTGAGGACACTCATCTTGGAGGACAGTTAAAGTGTCTTCTACAAAGGTTCACAAAATGTTTTTCATATAGGACCCCCAAAATTACATGTCCCATTTAAGAATTCGTTGAACATATAAAATTAGTTTTAACAAACAAACAGCTCAACAACCGAACAATGCATCAGTAGCTAAGTAAATACTTACTAGTTACTGTCCACTACGGCTGCATGGTCTGCCTGCCTGTCTCTCTGTCTGTCTGTCTCTCTGTCTGTCTGTCTGTCTGTCTGTCTGTCTGTCTGTCTGTCTGTCTGTCTGTCTGTCTGTCTGTCTGTCTGTCTGTCTGTCTGTCTGTCTGTCTGTCTGTCTGTCTCGCTCTGTCACTCTCCCTCCAATCTGGGAGGTAAATTCCATCTTTATCTCACCTGTGTTGTTAGTAGAGGAAGGGCCTGGGATCTTTTCACAGACCAGCGGTGCAGGGAGCAGTTCCCAAAACATCACTATGTGTGTGTGTGTGTGCGCGCGTACGTGTTTGTGTGTGTGTGCGCGTGGCACGCACCCACTGTGGAGGATTTCACACCATGGTGGGAATGAGTTGGAGATGCCGTTAGCATTAACAGGTGTACAGCAGACTAGAGGAGCTAACACAAATGTTTAGATAGCTAATTGCCACAACACACACGCACACTCTCCCTCCGTTATACAAACACACTTCTGTCTCCTCGCTTAGATGTCGTCACCGGGGTGAAATCGGCGATTTCCAGGAAATTAAAACCTTAACATCCGATCCGTCATGCGATCCAATGGAGCCGACATAGTTGCAGTTATACAGCCACACACAAGCTCTTGTCAGTACCTGTCACTGCTAAGGGAATGTTTATTAAACCCCACAGAGAGATTTAGACAATAGACAAGAGTCAACCGGCTGTGTGTAAACAGAGTCGTGTTTGTCACATACTTCCTTAATTTGCTAAACCTACTCTATCCGTTTAGACTGGGACTTTAGGTCAACCGATCCACCCCTCTCTCCCTCTCTCTCATCCGTCCTCTCTCTCTCTCTCTCAGTGATTGTCTCCATGTGTATCGATTTCGATCACGCTCTCCTAATGTCACTTTGTCTTCAGTTTTGTCGAGACAGTCAGACAGACACTCATACGGTCACAGACCAAACGCGACCCTCAAGCTGTTTTGTGGTCAACCGCCAGACATAAAGGGTTGTACATGTTTTTTATGTATGCGTCGGGCTAATCTAAACCAGCGGCATCTCCTAGCTCGGGTTCAACTGTGTTCATCCGGCATGCTTGTTATTCTATAAAAGGTCTAATCTGGGGCTAGTTAGACCCGGTATTGGGTTGAAAACCACCACCAGTAGTAGTAGAGCCTTCTGCAGACTGGAATTTGGAACCGATGGTCTAAAAACACCGTTTCAAAGCACTTCACTCAGCAAATGTCAATATTTCCTCCCCCCCTTTAAACTTTCATCGCCATGTCTTTGGTCCAATTACGCATTCTGATGTCATTTCCCCGACAGATAGACAGACAGACAGACAGACAGATAGAGAGAGACCACCCAGAAGGTGGATTTACTTACAAAGTGAACTATGTGGATGTTGGTCTTTTGTCTGACTCTTTGAAGGCAAGTCATCGACCCAAAAGAAACCTCACCCAGTAAGACCCCTACCTCGCTGTGAACCCTGAATCAACCCCTGTTGAGCTCTGTTCCTTGGGGTGGGTGGGGGAGAAGACGACAATGGGACAATTAGGCGCAAATACTAGCCAAATCTGAGCTCACAATTCCTCTCACCATTGTTGTATTGCAAGCTTAGTACTAAATTGGTAGAACCATCGGCTTCTGAGAACTGTGTCTGAAATGGAGGCGTAGCATATGTAAACAAACCCAGAGGCCAGAACCTTTGAAATATAATTTATGACACAGTTTTGCATAGTTCTTGCTCCAGTGTTTGTTTATCTGGCTAATAGTCAGATGAAATATGTACAACACTGATGAAAACAATATAAAAACTTGCAAAAAACTTGCAAAAAACTAAGGTGTGAAGGCAAAAACTGGGACTGTTACACTAACTGCACGATGCGGTTCACTCACCCTTACTTGAGCAAAGTTTGAGATGAGTGGTACAACAGTGCCCCTGTTGGTATACTACACTACTACTAAACATAGCTAGGGATGGACGGACATAGGGACAAGCCATTGGTTGTGATGGTGTTGGCTTCTGGGATACTAGCAAGATGCTCCCAGGTAATAATGTGTAAAGTTAGTTTCCTAATGCCTACTTCAGTGGTCCATTCCAGAAGAGCATCCCGACCTCATTCTGTATGAATGAACTGCAACCCTGGATGAGAGGCTAGATCTCTCTAAATTCTCTAAACATACCCCTGGGGCTGAACAAAGTTAAGGAGCCCTAATCTTAAGTGTTAAAAAATACATGGGCCACATTGGGGGCCCAGAATGACCCCTCTGTGTCTGTGAAGCCCTCATAAGATGCTAAATCTAGCAAGCATTAGAGGCGAGTCCTTTGTGGATTTGGCGAATGAGTTTTAGGATGAAGAGCAGATTAAGGCTGGTGAGACTGTTTGTTTGGTCTGTTTGGTGGGGTTTGGGGACCCTCAAGGGGTCCATTTAGGTCAGGTTGTTTTCCATGTACAACATATATAACGTCATCTGTACGTTTGACTTATAAAGTTGAACCTGAACCAGGCAGAGAGAGAGACGACTGCATGTCACTGAGGACATCATATCTCAGCTGTACATCTTGTCTGAGACACTGTCGTCAGTCATAGCAAACTGCTATACAAAACACAGCACAGGAAGCTTCTTATGGTGATGAGACCATGAATGGGCTCCATTTTCGTCATGCACTAAACCCCTTATCCCTTAACTTTTTTGACTTCTTTAACTATTTGGAGTCACCAACATTTTTGAATAGTTAAAATGGCCAATGGCCAACTACAAGATCACAACATGTCAATGAAAATTGGCTAGTTGAAGTATTGAAAAATGTGTTTAGAAATAGAAAGAAAAACGAAAACACAAAGAAATTAGGGATAAGGGGTTTAGCATGTGACGAAAAAGGAGCCCCATGTGTCCATGTCACTCTAAGGGGAGGGACCCTGCTAAATTGATGATGTAGACCCAAATTTGGTCCCATTTGCATATCTCTAGGTATACGTTAAGGGGGGTGGAGGTCCAAGGCCTAGGGCTCCATTTTCGTTACCATCTCTCTATACCCCTTATCCTAAACCCCTTATCATTTTTTTTTTTTTACTATTTTGAAAAGCTTTTTGGAATAGTTCAACATGCCAATCTATTTACACATTGTGAGCTTGTAGACTCGCCATTTAAACTATTGAAAAATGTTTTTTTTTATAGTTAAAAAAGGCAAAGAAGTTAAGGGATAAGGGGTTTAGCGGTGACGAAAATGGAGCCCCTAGTGTAAATCAAACTAGGGGGGGTCCTAGACCTGGAACGCTTCTGTGTTGCCTTAGCTTTTAACCACTTTACAACAGCCCAGGTGTGACAGCATTATGGCCAGAGGGCCTGAGCTTTTATGTACAGCTCATTACAACCAGAAGAAACCACAGTCTTTTGGTTGGACAGCGGAACTGGAAGCAGGATTCGCAAAACGATAAAAGATCAAAAGCGAGAATTAGAAAGATTCAGCATGAGAGATGAGGCAGACAGGCGGAATAGATAAGAATGGAAAAGCCACAGATGTGAATCATATGAGACATTGTGGTGGGAGCTTGTACATTGGATTGGCTGTTCGTGCTCCAACACTACAATAAAGTCAGTGATTTGGGTGATTTGGAAAACCCTCTGGCCCCCTGATGTGCACTTGCACACACTCAGTGGCATTTCTAAGCAATTTGGAGCCCTAGGCAAGATTTTCCCCGGAGGGAAAATCTCCCCGGAGGGAAAATCTCCTCATGGCGCCCTAGGCATCTGCCTAGTCTGCCTAATGGCAAAAACGCCCCTGAGTGGGGTACAGTTATAAAGCAGAATTTGTTTTTGATTACTCAATCCAAAATGTATTTTAATACAATAACAACTAGGCAGATAATGGATACTAAGTGAGTCTTGCTCGCCTGTTTCTGTAGCGCGAGACAGCTTGAAGTACAGCCCCTGGACATGATGCTTGTATACCGGTATCACAGTCCCAATCCACCCCTACCCCTATGAGTGCCAAGCAGACAGGCAGTGTGTCTTTGGTATATGACCTGGACAGGGATAAAAACACTGACCTCCCAGTCTCAGGCGGACACTGAAACCACAAGGCCAATGAGCTGGTAGATAATGGACAGTTGCAAAGAAAGATCGTGGAACCTGAAAAAGACAGAGAGGAGAGAGAGAGAGAGAGAGAGAGAGAGAGAGAGAGAGAGAGAGAGAGGACCCTCCTGGACCCTCTGTCCAGGTGAAAGCATTCCATCCCCTCCCTGGACATCCCCCTGGTCTTGTGTCTGGTATGTGCTCATAATGTGGGACCCGTATGGGAACCCAGGAGAGAGAGAGAGAGAGAGAGAGAAAATAGACCCAGCAGTCATGACGCCGTTTGTCTCAGCTTCTTTTGAATAATATGTTTGAAAGAATCTGTACTGAAGCCAGGGCCGGATTTAACCAGGCCTACTAGGGTGGGCTGGAAGAATGGCAGGTTGGGCAACTTCAAAGTTTGGTTTTCAGTCTTATTGACACCAAGGCTCACTATTTATTCGGCATTTGAGCCACGGACCACTATTTGAGGACATTTTAGCCCCACAGACCCCAAAACGAAAGAGTTCTTTTGCTTTTTGTCCACAATTCCAGCATGGATTTGGGAAACAAAACAATCAAACATATAGGTAGACTTGGGCTAATTCACATGATGGACATTTTAATTCTTGAGAGTGTAAAAATGAAACCAAATGGACCTGCAAGGGACCATTTGGTTTTATTTTTATGCTCTCAAAGAGTTACATCTGGTTACCCAACTTTCCACCAATTCTCCTAGCGACCACATGAGGCAATATCAGTGGTTGAAAACCACTGATATTAAATTTCATTGGGTGGGCAGGATGCCCAGCCATCCTGCCCACCCCTGACCCCCCCTCTAGATCCGGCCCCCCAGACTGAAGCACATCTTCCATCACCGGTCATAATTCACCTCAAGCATCTGCAGCGCAGTGTTGATAAACGTGGATGCTTTCTCCTCCTGCTTCGTCTCAAAGATCAACACCTCGTGTTTTTTGCGTTTAAGTCGTGAGTCATCGACATCGTGAGACATTTCTCTGACAAAATAGTCTAAATGTTTTTTTTTAAGGCGCAAACATCTGTGCTTTTTAGGATATAATGACTCTGTGGATTTCAGCCGAGGAAACGTAGCTTTCCAAAATAGAGACACATGAGCATTGTTGCTGTTGTTGTTGCTTTTAACAAAACAAAGTAAAAGCAGATTGTGTTTCTCACAAGGGATTATGGATTATACTGCTTAACCACTTGTAAACAAAGTGATGCACATCCGTCTGTTTTCACGGGAATGTTTGACTATTTTATGTTTACTACCATCTACAGTATTTGACGACATGCCCAGAATAGTGATGCTCGCTGGGATGGATGCGATTATCCGTTTTGGTGGAGGTTCGAGAATAATTGCTTCTGCACTTTTGTAAATATCCGACTAAGTGATTGATTTCTGACAGTGAATCTTTTCTTGAATGGTTCCTTAGTTACCCACTTGGACCCGGGCCATGCATACATAGGCTAATGTTTTTCTATAGAGCACCTGTTAAAGACATCCAGGACTAAATGGTGTGTCATCCTAATGCCATCAATCACGTCCATAAGTGTGACTGTGTGTCACTTTGAATCTCAGATTACACTATATTCTTCCCTGGACAGCCCATTTGTACCGTATACAAATGGACTGTCCATTTGTATACGGTACATCTATGGTGTGTGTGTGTGTGTGTGTGTGTGTGTGTGTGTGTGTGTGTGTGTGTGTGTGTGTGTGTGTGTGTGTGTGTGTGTGTGTGTGTGTGTGTGTGTGTGTCATGCATGCAAAGCTGAGCTCCAGCAGGCTACCTGACAAATCCGCCCACACAGCACACACACACACACACACACACACACACACACACACGCACGCGCACACGCACACGTAGTCACAAGACATCTTCCTCCGTTTCTCTCCTATTCTCTCTTTCTCTCTCTCCTTTTTTAAACATCATCCATCTCTTTGCTAACAGAGGCCAGTTAGTGTCAACAGCTCAGAGAGAGAGAGCGAGAGAGAGAGAGACAGACAGAGAGAAGGAGACATTAGTACAATGTTATTTCAAATAAATTCGAACAAAAATATATTATTCTCTCAAGTTTTCCATGCAGCATACTGTGCATTTTGGGAAAATATGCACCCGCGGTAGTCGTGCATTAATCGTAGTTACTACTGTATCTACCAAGACACAGAAGTCGAATGTGTAAATGGAGCATTTACTGTATATAGCGCCTTCATCCAAACCTCTTTACATAGGTTGTGCATTACATTCACTCACTCACACGCACACACACCCCAACAGCACCTACCGTACTGTTCTCTCACTCTCTTACTGGCTCTCAATCAGTCTGTCTACATCTACCTATCTGGACATCTCTCCACCTCACAAACCACAGGTTTAGTCTGAGACGGTGAATGAGGCCGATGGAGCCGATAGAGCATGGTCTGAACCAGGGGCGGATTGGCCATCTGGAGTACAGGGAGTTTTCCCGGTGGCCTGCGCCACCTAGTGGCCTGGACAAGATCCAAAATGCACTAGTGGTGGCACTTCCAAAATGCACTAGAATGCGCTAGATGCTCGCCTGGAACATACAGATCAAAATGACCATTAATCTTCTACATTCTCTAGTTGTGTAGACTAATGTTGGGCTAATTCACATGCTGAATATTTTAACTCTTGAGGGTGTAAAAATGAAACCAAATGGACCCGCAAGGGTCCATTTGGTTTCATTTTTACGCTCTCAAAGAGTTACATCTGGTTAACCAGCTGCCCCCTCCAGGGTGGCCTGGCAAAGGCAAAATTGTCCCGGTGGGAAAATATGTGCCAATCCGCCCCTGGTCTGAACTCTGAACACACGCACAGACACACACACAAGATGCTCTTATAACTCCAGGTACTGTGTATAAAAATGAATGAGCCAATCAGGGCCGCTTGCTTCAGAGGGATACCGTTATATCACTGCAGCTATGTTTTGACTGACTCGCATAATGTAAGTGTATCCACGCACACACCTACGCACACACACGCACAACACACACAAATCATTTGAAGTGGGCCGAACACTGGTCCCGAGGAAGTCTGCTTCATTCCTCACCCCTCTCTCTGTCTCTGTGTCTCTCTCTCTCGGGGGGCAATGCCCCCCTAAATGCCCAGTCTTGCCCCATCAAACATGACGGCATCTAAAACAACCCAAGATATTTCAAATGAAAGTGCTTATATTTAAAATGATGTGAAACACCACTACTGCTGCTACTGACTAACTACAGCTGTGGCACCACTAAACCAACAGCATTTCATCATTGAAAACAGAAAAACTCTCTGAGTCAGACCTTTAGCTTTATGCATGCTGCGTGTCTGTTGCAACTTCAACAACAACTGATGTTATTATTGACGCTTTACTTTCCTAATAAAAGTCCTGTAACCAAAAATGGTATGGGTGCAGCTTCAGCGATGAAGCCGCACCCATAACATTTTCTCCTGCCCCCCCCCCCCCCCCCAATTGGGAAATGTTACATCCGCCCCTGTCTCTCCCTCCTTTTCCTCTTTTCATTCCTCCTCTTTCTCACAAGGTATTTTACATCCCTCTCCATTCATTCTTGCTCTGCCCACATCTCCCACTCTACTACATCTCTTCATGTCGTCTCTCTCTCTCTCTCTCTCTCTCTCTCTCTCTCTCTCTCTCTCTCTCTCTCTCTCTCTCTCTCTCTCTCTCTCTCTCTCTCTCTCTCTCTCTCTCTCTCTCTCTCTCTCTCTCTCTCTCTCTCTCTCTCTCTCTCTCTCTCTCTCTCTCTCTCTCTCTCTCTCTCTCTCTCTCTCTCTCTCTCTCTCTCTCTCTCTCTCTCTCTCTCTCTCTCATCTGTTTATTCTATCACTTCATTTAAGAGGAAACAGAGGTTCCCCGATGATCACATTGGGGAAAGGTGGGCCAACAGTAGCAGAGTGTGTGCGTGTGCATGCATGTGCATGTGTGTGTGTGTGTGTGTGCGCGTGTATGTGTGCGCACGTACGTGCGTGTGTGTGTAGCTGAGCTCCAGAGGTCTGTCTACCTTGTGTTTTGAGAGAGAAAATGCAGGCCGTTTATCTGGTCTACAATGTGCATGCATGTATGGGGTGTATTTCTTCAGGTGTGTGTGTGTGTGTGTGTGTGTGTGTGTGTGTGTGTGTGTGTGTGTGTGTGTGTTCACTAGGAAACACCCACTGGGAAACAAAGCATATATTTTTTCCCAGTAGCCGCTCAAAGACACAGCACAGTAACTAGATCACCTCTATCATGTATCGTGTGTGTGTGTGTGTGTGTGTGTGTGTGTGTGTGTGTGTGTGTGTGTGTGTGTGTGTGTGTGTGTGTGTGTGTGTGTGTGTGTGTGTGTGTGTGTGTGTGTGTGTGTGTGTGTGCGTGTCACGGTGGGTGGCTTTCAAACACGCATCACATCCATCAGTTTTATTCAGTTTTGAGTATGCTGTAGTCGTGCTTACGAAAACACAAATAGAGACTTTACACCACTGCTGTTAGATGAGTTTAGTATACATAGCATTATCACTAGGGCTGGGACTAATTGATTGAGATTAATTAATCACAGAAACAATAACGCGATTAACAAAATGAACTCATTTTAATCGCCACACAAACCCCAAAACTAAAGATTTCTTTTGCTTTTGTCCACAATTCCAGGCTGGATTTCAGAAACAAAGTCACAGTCAAACATACAGATCAAAATGACCATTAATCTTCTACATTCTCTAGTGTAGAATTGGACTAATTCAGATGGTGAATATTTTAACTCTTGAGAGCGTAAACATGGTTTCATGTTTACGCTCTCAAAGAGTTACATCTGGTTAACCAACTTTTGATCGAGTTAACCAAATTCTGATCCGGTTAACCAACTTGCAGTGTCGACACAGTTCTGATTTAGAAAAACTCTCACACGCTATACCAGCCTGTTTTAATTGACAATAAAAATGCTGCTTGGGTCAATTATTGGTATGCGATTAATTGAGATTAATTAATTAAAAGGCTTCAAATTAATTCGATAAAAAAAAAATCGAGTCCCACCCCTAATTATCACCCCACATTTACCACACAGCACCAATGTTTGAATGGATTTGGAGAAATGAACAGTAGACAGCCAACAGTCTCAGTCCAGCACTGACACATACACGTCACACTGTTGGTGTAAATAGAGGTTGTGAAGGTGATCTGCCTGGCTTTAGCAGAGCTATGCTATTTGACCATTTAATAACTGCGAGAATGTCTGGCCCCCTATTGGCAAATAACATTTTACAAATCCTGCCCCCCTTAAGAATATAGTTACCCTGGTGTGCCGTGAGCACGCACGTGTGTGTGTGTGTGTGTGTGTGTGTGTGTGTGTGTGTGTGTGTGTGTGTGTGTGTGTGTGTGTGTGTGTGAACATCCCAGTGTAGTTAATCCCAGGTCAGTGTGTCGGCTGGTATGTGGATAAGCCGTCACTTTGCAGCAGTATAAAGTTCAACAACAGCAACAGTGTGCACGAGTGTGTGTGTGTGCGTGCGCACGCACGCATGTGCATCCAGGGGCGGATCTAGGCATGGGCATGGAGGGGGCAATGCCCCCCTAAATACCCAGTCTGCCCCCCCCCCAAACACGATGCCATGCAAAACAACCCAAGATATTTCAAATTAAAGTTCTTATTTAAAATGATCTGAAACACCACTACAGCTACTAACTAACTACAGCTGTGGCACCACTAAACCAACAGCATTTCATCATTGAAAACAGAAAACTCTCTGAGTCCGACCTTTAGCTTTATGCATGCTGCGTGTCTGTTGCAACTTCAACAACTGATGTTATTATTGATGCTTTACTTGACTAATAAAAGTCCTGTAGCCCGTGGCTTCGCGCCACGGGCGATGAAGCCGCCCCCATGCCATTTTCTCTTGCCCCTCCAACATGTTCTCTTGCCCCCCCAAATGGGACATGTTACATCCGCCCCTGTGTGCATGGATTCACCAGTGCAGTGCTGCTGAGCCTTTCTCTGGGCTCTCACATGTTCTTGGACTCTTGTCTTTGTGTTGTTCACTAGCCTGTCCCTCTGTGAGCGGCACTGTGCATTTGGTTCCACAGACTACGCACACACATGCATGTGTCTTAGAGCCCGACCGATATATCGTAACGATACATCTGCCGATATATCGGCATCACTATTATCCATACTTATATATCGGCCAATATATCGGTATCGGCGATATCCATACCGATATCGGCAGATATATCGGTATTATCAGTTGAATTACCTGATATATCGGCTGATACTGTATATGCCGTCGTATAACAGCAAAAGGACAGAAAAGGAAGGTGTGGAATTATTTCACAAAAGCAAATTATGAAGTCACATTGTTCAATGTGGTATTCTGTTATTAACTTGAAAAAGAAAATAAATTTGAAGTTTAGAAGTTTTTTATTATTTTAATTCATGGTCCAAAAACATCAGTAACATCGGTGTAGGTTTTTCCAAAAATTGGTATCGGCCACAAAAACATGGCATCGGTCGGGCTCTAATGCTCTGTAGTTTTTTTGTACCTTCAGTGCGTGCCGTGCATGTCATTCCTGGCCTCTCCTGCTGAACAAACAGCCTCCGCTGGTCAGCACAACAGGAAACATCACACATCTGTCTCTAACCCAAGAACACAGAGAGAGAGAGAGAGAGAGAGAGAGAGAGAGGAGGACAGACAGACAGACAGACAGACAGACAGACAAAGCAGCTAAGGGCATCCATCCTGTTCACATTACTCGAGTGTTTGTGAACAAGGAGAAAGAGAGAGAGGGAGAGCAGGAAAACAGTTAAACAAGCTATGCAGCGTCCAGGAGGACCGTCCACATGTTGCCGTCCCACGTAGGGGACATCAAAGAGGTTGACCTCATGTCAACCGTTTTATACTCCATGGGCCATCCCTGGAGCGCGGCCGGCCGCCCCGTCCTGCTCGCACGCACGGCCAAAAAGACCCTACAAATGTCCATCTAATCGCATACATCTGCGAAAACAGCCCCCGAACATTCGTCGTGCTGTCAACGGCTATTTTAGCTATTTGATGTTTAGTATATATACGGTAGTACATATACAGTATGGCAGGACCACGTTAGCCCCTGGGCCAGTGGGGCCATGTATGGCCCAGGAGCCGTTAACTAAATATAGGTAAAAAAAAAACCCTGATAAAACAAATGTAAAAAACTAGAAAACTCAGAAAATGCCTGGCCCAGCTAGGGGCTCTCAACTTTGTTTTTTGTTTTTTCAACTTTGTTTTTTTCCCAACCAAGGTTCATGTTTCAGATTGTTATTAGAGAAAGTAAAAGATGTGTTAATTATTTTACAGTCCTTGCTTTCTTTAGTTTTAGGGATTTTAGCTGTTTTTGACAGGAGCCAGGGGGCATTCAAACATGGTCCTAGATACATACAGTATTTGTTGACAAAATAATAAGAAAGTGATTTCTTTAACTACTACAGTCCTAGTAAACCCCAGGAAATTATACCTGGCCACGGAAGTTCACAGGATCTACCAAATGTGAAGCACACCCACTGCACTTTACACACTGTATTTGTGCATGCCTGACCCAGAGGCTCATTATGGCAGTTTGTCATTTGTGGCAGGTTTTAAGCTATTTTACTTGAGTTGTTCTACCTTGCAGTATTACTTTTATTTTAAAAAAAAGATTTAAGTACTTTTCCCATCACTGCCTGCAACCGTGCACTCTTCCCCCTAGCAGGTCATCAGCCATTTGCATTTGTGCAAGAGCAACAAGTAAAGAATAGTTTCTTCTATTCTATGTTTAAATAAAAACAAACATATTGATCACACAGGGAAAAACAGAGCACCATTTATACAGCATTGTATGGCCAGCAACAGCACAACTGTGCAGAGATGTGCTGTGACTTTCTATGCAGGGCTACTTCAGAAGTAGGTTACAGTAGCTTAGAGATATCTAGGAAGGGTTAGAGGCATGTGTTCAGACCTGCCCCGTGTCTCCTTAGATCAAATCACATACTGGAGCTCTGGCAGAGCAAGAGGAGGCTTGTCCCGACTCCCCACAGATTCATATGCCCTGAATATACGCTTTAATACACCTTTTTGTGGAGGACTTGGACTTGATCCCGCGGGAGCGAACAAAAGGCTAAAAAGCAAAGCCAATTTCGGTCTAATTAGATTAGACTAAATCAAACTAAAACCTCGGTTTTCCACAGAGGGAAATGCGGCGGTATTTTCTGGAGGAGGAAAGCCAGGGCTAAACCAGGGCAGATGGTAGGGCTTCGAGCAAGGCATTAACTGGATGTAATGCAGAGATTACCAGCAATCAGATAAATGCTCTCTTCAGGCACTTTGATGTAATTGTCAGATTAGTGTGATATCATAAACGCCGGAGGAAGGCTTTGTGCCTCTTAAAACGCGTACATTGTTCTGCATGCTGCAGTGCCTGTGCCAATTAAATTAAAGAGGCCCCCAAGGACATTTCCACGAGTGTCGCTAATCCCTCTGACTGTAAAAGCTTTTTCTGGGCTGTTTGCAGTCAATATAAGAAACTACTGGAAGTTGTTCAGCACTAGTAGTAGTTGAATTGGATTGATGTAATAGATCTGAGTCACCGTAGGTAGCTCTGATTAGGACTGCGACCACAAATGACACCAACATGCAATTCTGCTAACATGCAATGTTCTATCTATAACGTTTAAGAATGTTATCACTGACCACAAACTAATGAATGCATCGGCAAACACTGGAAGTATATCTTAAGCTTAGCACTGATGATGGCTGGCACATATTAACACATGTTAATATAATAAACTCTAGTTTCTTTGATGTTAAAGAAAGTTGTCAAGGCCCTAAAACATTCTGTACTCTAGCCTGCAGGTAGTGTATTGCAGGGAAGCTCACCTGTACTGCTGCTTGCTTACTGCCCTCCTGTGGCCAAGACGTGTAACTACAGGCAGGTAGAGGATAAAAAGAAAGACAACTCTGATTTGAAGATAATCAAACTTCTACTGTCTATCACTCCACTACTACTTTTTAGATTTTCATTATTAACTAGCCCTAAACATTTTGTTGCAGTGGAACACATGATAAGCTTGTAGATCGATTATTTTCTTTTTTTTTTTTTTTTTTTTTTTTACACATTGTGTGAGCACTTTGTAATTCTTTGCACCCATTTCATGCCGACAAAAATGCTTTGTATTGATATTCTGTGGATTCAATTCTTATTTTAAACTTTAAACTCAGTCCAAAAGGAACATCACAGGTGCACAGGTGACTGGGCATATCGTGTTTTTTTCCCCAAAAAATGATGTTTTAACAAATGTTTTTTAGGAAACCAGTAGGGTGGAACAAGGCAGAAAGATCCTGCTGGCTAATCAGTCAGGGAGCAATTAGACGGTTGACAAATGGTGAACGATGCGGTCCCACACACCAATACCATTCTACACATCACACATTTAGTTTCTGGTGGGATCCAAACACAACGTGGTTGTCAGGTTAACCGCAACCCCATCGATCACAGCCTCGGTGAACACGCGGATTCCACTTTTCCCCGCGTCCCACAATCCCACCATCGCACATGTATGGCATGCATGATGGGGCTCCTCCAATCCTCCATCTTGTTTTGTCTACAGCAGACAGCGGCCAAAGTAAATATTAAGATT
Organism: Benthosema pterotum; assembly: GCA_039105355.1. Lineage (NCBI taxonomy): Eukaryota > Metazoa > Chordata > Actinopteri > Myctophiformes > Myctophidae > Benthosema > Benthosema pterotum. The sequence goes on from CM076986.1 coordinate 1,627,272, forward strand.
GCATCTGGGTCCTGCCCCAACAGTGACACGCCTCTGGTATGCAGGGATTTATACAAAATAACACAGTGTTTACTGCAGCACAGTTATTGTTAGTATACACACAACGTGTAAATATCCTATCGCTCTTCATGGTGCGCTGGACATGTGTTGAGATGATTTAGACCGTTGCGGTCATAAGGGCTCTTCGGGGAGATTAACGCCACGCTGGGACACTCTTGGACGTTTTTTTGTCTTTTGGCCCAGTTTTGGATTGTTGTCCATGAAAAGTTCCTTGAGAGCTTTAGCGCATTCTTAGACATCCTCTCTCTCTCTCGCTCTCCAGACAGATAAGGATCTTATGAGTGCGGTATCGCGCGGCTGATGTAATCAGGACTACATCTAGTTTTCAGACTACATCTAGTTTTCTAGTTTTCAGAAGACCAAATACTGCCTGCATTCTGTCTCTCAAGCTGACTTGCTCTCTCCATCTCTGTCTCTCTCTAGGACTCTTATCTCTTCATGTGCTCTTCCCAAGATCCTCACTAGTTTTCCCTCCTTTTGTGGCCCCGTTTCTTTCCCATCCCATCTTCTCAATCTCTCTCTGTCCCTGTCTTGTTGTCTTTGTCTCTCTCCGTCTCTCTGCCAACCCTCCCCCTTCATTTCTGTGCAGAAGTTAAACGTTTAACGTAAATGTTAACGTATATCTGGTCATGGAAGTTCACAGGATCTACTGAATGTGAAGGAGGCAGCACACCGGGCACTGCACTTCACACTCAGACCCAGAGGCTCAATACAGCAGTTTCTCACATTCAGTAGATCATTTGGCCAGTTATCATTTCCTTGGGTTTATTAGGACTATAGTAGATAATAAAAAAAGAAATTGCTTTACAATTTTGTAAACAAATGTATTTAGGACCATGTTCGAATGCCCCCTCCCATAGCTAAAATCCCTAAAACTAAAGAAAGCAAGGAAAACAATTGACACCCATCTTTTACTTTCTCTAATAACAACCTAAAACATGAACCTTAGCTAAAAAAACAAAGTTGTCCTTTAACGTAAGTACTGTACTTAGGTACTGAAGCACTATACTTAAATGTTGAGTTATTTGTGTCTTCCCCGAGCAATTCCAGCACCTTTGCCCCTACAGGTGTATACCATTTCGTCCATTTAAAAATGGCCGCTCCACAAGCTCACAGTGTTACGTGATGTGGCGTATTATAGCTAGCTTGTAGATCTGCCATTTTTAAAAAGAGTTTTATACAATTGAAGACTTGGGGACATTCTGCGCAATGAGCGCATTTACTTTTAGTAACTTTAAAGGGAAATTCCACCCTTTTTCAACATTTTCCTGAGACTGTACAAATGTGAACCAAATGGACCCGCTAGTGTCCATTTGGCCCTAAAAGAAAAAAAAAACATTAACATGGTAAAACACAACTTGATGACGTCATCACGTTTCACCATGTTAATGATTTTTTTTCAGACCTCCATTTCCAGGAGAAATGTCCTCACTCCACATCTCTAAGGTATATTAATGGCATAGTAAATTATTGAAAATAAGTACATTTTGATGTACCAAGGCTTTTGTCGCTCTTTACTCAAGCAGGGGTTGACACTAAGGTCTCGGAGGCACTTGCCCATCGGGCAAGTGCAAGTCAGGTTCTACTTGCCCTCAGCTCATGGTCACTTGCCCCCCAAAAATATATTGTAAGTTTTACAGATGTAACTCTTGAGAAGGTAAAAATGAAACCAAATGGACCCTTGCGGGTCCATTTGGTTTCATTTTTACGCTCTCAAGAGTTAAAATTCATCATCTTAATTAGCCCAGGTCTACACAACTAGAGAATGTAGGAGATTAGGTCATTTTGATGTGTATGTTAATTTGCCTGTTTTGTTTCCCAAATCCAGCCTGGAATTGTGGATATCTAGAAAGCAGTGAAAGACACAGAGGCAGAGCGCAATGACTGCCTTCAAGACAAATTTATCTTGTGTTGTGTTATAGTGCACTAAGTTGCACACTTGCCCGATCGGCCAACCAGGTAGCAGTCTTCACTTGCCCCACCATTTTTTTTTTACTTGCCCCGGGCAAGTGGGCAAGTGTTGGTGTCAAGCCCTGTCAAGTAAAGTTTGAACACCACGCAGAGTATTTATAGTTTGATACGTAGGATACTTCTACCTGGAATCAAACATTGGACTACTTCCTCCTCCTCCACCCCTGTGTCTCTGCCTCCCTGGGGCTACATATGCAGGTATTTGGCTGCATGGCTGAACCTCTGTGGGTCCCGCTCTAATTTCTGGTTGCCCGTAGCGACAGAGCGCAGCCGCCAGCGTGCCAGGCAGTGATGTATGTGTGTGTGTGTGTGTGTGTGTGTGTGTGTGTGTGTGTGTGTGTGTGTGTGTGTGTGTGTGTGTGTGTGTGTGTGTGTGTGTGTGTGTGTGTGTGTGTGTTGCGTTACAGGGTGCAGGGCAGGTCCCAACCTGCGCCAGGCAGGCAGGCAGGCAGGCAGGGTTGGGCCGGGCCGGTCCCGACTGAGCGCTATCTCCCCTAGGGAAGGAATTTTTCTAGACACCCCGCCCTGCCCTTTTTTCCACCACCAGAGACACGTGAGGAAGGATAAGTTAATGGAATGCTTTAAGCCTCCATGGATAGAATTCTGAATACGTTATTAAATACCTATTTGTGGACATGTCAGGGTTTGTTCCAAACGCCGCCCCGATGCAGTGAAAAGTAACGCCAGGGTACCACTTTTAACCACTTAGATCTGAGGTTCATAACTTATTTGATGGTTTTATAGTGAACCAACGTGTATATTAGACTAGGGTGATATAATGCAACTAAGGCTGTTGAAAATAACGAGTTAAATGAATTTTGTTGATTGATCTGATTAAGAAATGTAACCCAATTATGCCATGTTATGTTATATGTCATGCGCACACTGACTCAACCCACTGAGTACTTTCTCCATGAAAAAGAGTATGGTTTTACAGAGACATATACTGTAGCTGTGTGTTTCCCTGTACACTATGTACACTAAAACTGTGCCTGTCAGGCACTGACCTACTTGGGAACGATGCAAGCTGCGAACAGGCAATCAATTGGTTCAGGGAGAGCTTGGAAATTGGCCAAGTTTGGGGATTCAGGTCCACTGACCAGAGCCTTTTCTAGCGTTTCTGGGCAACTGTGTATCCGACCGACTCGAGACCGGGCACTTGTGATGGTGTGGTATTTGAAGTCGTGGGGCAAAGGGTTCTCGAGGTGCGTTGGATGTACAGATGTACCCACACGCACACAAACATAACAGACGTATACCCGAAGATGTGGTACTTTTATTGTACGTCGTTGCCTGTGGAGCTTTTGTTGGGACTGGGGTTTGAAACCCGGGTATTATTACAGCGCTGAGCCTGTTTTTATGCTTTAGCTATTCAGAAAGATCTGATGTACAGTTGATACAACATGTCACAAAAACTACCTCAGTCTTTCACTTCCTCCTGAGAGAGAGAGAGAGAGAGAGAGAGAGAGAGAGAGAGAGAGAGAGAGAGAGAGAGAGAGAGAGAGAGAGATTCAAACCTAAGGCTGCAACCCACTGTTTCTGCAAGGCAAATGTTTCATTTTAGCTTCAGATCAAGGCATCACACACCACATGTCCACTTCAGTGTGTGTATGTGTGTGTGTGTGTGTGCATAGTACTTCCACATGTCTAGTTCAGGATTACCACATTATAACAGACAGCTGGTTATGCACGCACATGCACGCATGCAGACACACACACACACACACACACACACACTACATGAACCAACGCTTCACCAGTGGTTGTTTTACCCAACATTGCCTTGCTGAATTGTTTTGATAAATGATAGCCTAAAACCCCAACCACAAACCCAGACCATGATTGGTTTTCATAAATTTCCTGTATTTATTTGTCGGTGCCACAGGGACAGATCGCGTCAATGAGGTTCAGTATAAATATTATGAGATGTCGGGGGGTAAGTGATCAGCGCATCCCGGAGGCAGGTTAACACAGCCATTCAGGTGTGGGAACATTATTATTGTTCTGTAATAGCTGTTGGTTTTGTGTTGATAGGAAATGATAAAAGTGCCTTCCTTCAACAAGTAAACCACAGTGACAAACACAGGCGCGCACAGACACACACACACACACAGATGTGTCAGATCTTTTTTTCTCCCTGCTTCTATCCGACTCCCATGAGAGAGTTGTATTGGGGATTTACGGTACACAAAACATTTACTGATGGAAGTACCAATGCACGCATGGACGTGATGTGTGACGTGTGTGTGTGTGTGTGTGTGTGTGTGTGTGTGTGTGTGTGTGTGTGTGTGTGTGTGTGTGTGTGTGTGTGTGTGTGTGTGCGCATGTTTAGCTCTCCTCCAGTATCTGTTTAGATAAGGCCCCACCTGCACATCTTGTCAGCACTGCATTCTAAAATACAGGATTCTTCTCAACTAAACTAAACCACGCTGATTATATTGGCATGCCGCGTGTGTATGCATGTGTGTGCGTGCATGCGTGCGTGTGCACGCACATGCGTGCCGTGCGTGCGTGTGAAACAGACAAGACATCTAAATCTAAATCAGCAGTAGATTTAGCTGACACAACTGTAATGTGAGATGATAGACAACATGGTTCTTCTCAGAGTTATGTGCTGCTAAATTCCCGAAGGTAATTGCAGCAGACTTTAAAAAGGCACTCTCTTCAGTGAAAAAAGTATATACCGTATTGTCCCGAATATAAGACGACTCGGTTATAGGACGACCCCCATTTTTCAAGACCCATTTACAGAAAAAAAGAACATTGAATATCAAATAGTATAGCCCCTGAATATAAGACGACTCCATTTTTTGGGATATTTCCATTGGGAAAAAAACGTAGTCTTATATTCAGGCCAATAGGGTAATATGTTTTATGAGCAAGGCAACTGAAAATGACCAGCGCGTTTCGACCACACAAGATCTTCATCAGGGTCTTGGTTTTATTTCTTCTTTTCAAAGTCTGCAATTCATAACTTCGGGAATGAAGCCGTAAAAAACTCTGAGAAGAAGAACCATTCTGGTCTATGATCTCACCTGTATCACCAAAGAGCATCCATCTGAGACACCAGCCTCATCTCCACCAGCACTTCCACATCTTTTTGTTACAACTCTAATGTGTTTGGTTGATAAAAAACCAAAAAAGTACAAAGATGACAAAAATGACAATAAAATCTATGACGAAAAAGTCAAAAAAGTGCTGTGAGTCTTGACCAACACTGCATTGTGTAACAAGAGCAGAATAATTCCATCTACAGCTAGAAGCTATTAGTAAGTTCTTCCAGAACTCCTGGTCTCCTGGTGTTTATGCACGTTTGTGTGGAAGGAATGAGACAGAGAGGAAAAACAGAGAGAAAGAAAAGAAATAAACACAGAGAAGGGAGCAGCGGAGATTTAGATGCTAATGATTTTACTGGATTTCCAGGTCAAGCATGTTGTCAGTATTTTTCATAGATCCCTCTGTTCCTGCTAATGGAACTGACCTGGATCCGTGTGTGTGTGTGTGTGTGTGTGTGTGTGTGTGTGTGTGTGTGTGTGGTGTGTGTGTGTGTGTGTGTGTGTGTGTGTGTGTGTGTGTGTGTGTGTCTCAAGCTTTTCTTTTGTGGCCTTCTAGTATATAGCTTTAACATGTGTTCCGCATCTAGACTGTGGATGCGCTCAGTGTTGCCAACTGCAAAAATCCAAAATGCACTTGGCACTTCCAATGTGCACTAGAATGTGCTAGGGCCCACTATATATTCTGCATTTTAGTGACTAATTTAGGAGAGATAACTGGAAAAACGTTGGTCAAAATAGCAATTCTTCTACATTTTCTAAATGTGTAGATTTCAGATGTTTAACTTTAAATTAACTCTTGAGAGCGTAAAATGAACCCAAATTTGCTTTCATTTTTACGATCTCAAGAGTTACAGATCTATAAGGGTCCATTTGGTTACCAATGGTCCTTTCTAGGAAGGAAGGAGGACTCTATCATAGGAGGAAAAATGGTGAAAAACGAGTTTTATCTCTGGTGCCTGTTAACCAATTTCGCCCCAACTCACCAGCACCAAAAAAAGCACTAGATTTTCCACCAGGAGTTTTTCACTGATTTTGGTGGGAGGGTCTGGAAAAAAAGCTAAATATATAAGCTAAATGCACCAAGTTGGTAACACTGGATGCGCTGTGCATGAATGAAGGCATGCCTGTGTGCGTGCGTGTGTGTGTGTGTGTGTGTGTGTGTGTGTGTGTGTGTGTGTGTGTGTGTGTGTGTGTGTGTGTGTGCCTGTGTGTGTGCGTGTGTGCGCGTGTCTCGGTGGCGTGTGTCCCTGCAGGTAGCTCTCAGCAGGAGGCCACAGAGGTCATCCTTAATCACACCTTTGGAAAGGAAGAGCTGGACATGAAAGAGGATTCCTGGGAATTTCAATGGAATTCCTGGATTATGGCACTGACCCTGTGTTTTTTTTGACCATTGCAAATATTAGCTTAGGTCATCTGTATCCAGTAGCCATGCACGCACGCGCACGCACGCACACACGCACGCACACACACACTTTCATTCAAATTTAAAGGTTAGGGTTTGAGAATATCACCACTAACACCCTGACCTCAGCAAACAGTGTACAACACTCAATATATACTGTATGCCCCTCCTAGTCCTAATGCAGCGATTAAAGTGCTCAGTACTGGGTACTGATTTCAGTCCTGAGGATTTCACAGGGGCCATTTAATTAGCTCAGTGCTTATATGCAAAAGATCATTTTCAGTCTCAAGATTTTTTTTTTACTTTAATCCCTGTAATGGTCAGTATATCATTCATTCCATACGTTGATCTGAGCACCCCCCCATGCCAAAACACCAGCGGTCATCATTGGGGCGAATATGTGCACGTAACCTCACTCTTTAGGGAGCCCTGGCGTCGATCGGTGTGTGTGTGTGTGTGTGTGTGTGTGTGTGTGTGTGTGTGTGTGTGTGTGTGTGTGTGTGTGTGCGTGCTGAGTCAGCAGTGTCTGTGCTACTGTGATACATGTAGTGTTGGTTGTGGTCACAGTGAGTCATCACACAGTGAATGAGTTATAAGACAACTTTGTTAGTTGTGGTTTTGCGGTCTGAAGTAAGGGGCTTTCACACGTGTGTGTGTGTGTGTGTGTGTGTGTGTGTGTGTGTGTGTGTGTGTGTGTGTGTGTGTGTGTGTGTGTGTGTGTGTGTGTGTGTGTGTGTGTGTGTGTGTGTGTGTGTGTGTGTGCGAGAGAGAGAGAGTGAGAGAGAGAGAGAATGGGTGTGTTTTATTGTGTGCTAAAAAGTAATTACCGGTATATTCTGTATCATCTAAATTCATGCAATTTTGTGAAACTACTGTATTAGTGTGCAACGTACATGAAAGTGTGTGTGCGTGTGTCACAACATGTGTCAGGGCAGGGCAAGTGCAAAGGTGTCTGATCATCAGTCTTTGATGAACTGGGGAATTCCAGTCTCTCTAGCCTAATCCTGTGGGTGAAGCCCTCCCCGGGTACTCAAATGCTATCCTCCTCCCTTCATTCTTTTTCTGTTCTATGCTTTGCAATGTGATGTGATGTGTAAGGCTGTTGAAAATAATTAATCTGAACCCACTGAGCTATATTTTTTTAGTATAGCGTGGTTTTACAGAGCCATAGAGTATAGCTGCAGGGATCTACAAGCATTGGGGGCTTGTACATCACCTAATTTGATAAATATTTAAAAGGCATATTTATTTCGAAAGGCAATTAATCGTGATTAAATTCTTTTTGAAGCTGTGATTAATCTGATTAAAATCTTTAATCATTCAACAGCCCTGATCTTTTGGATGTTGTCACTGGCATGGGCGGGTGTGGGAACAAGTATAGTGATCGGTCCACGGTCATCGACAGTCCCTTAAAGGATTCCGATTGGCCGGTTTAGGTGATGACGTAACAGTGACGTTATGCATTATCTCCTGATAAGGAGATTCTGCAAGAAAAAAAAAACAACAATTATTGTTTTCTGATAGAATATTAAAAATAATTGTTTTTGGATCGCTCTGCTTGGATCGCTCTGCTCACGCAAGTAGGCCATGGCCTACTTGCGTGCAATACACCTCACCCATTTTGTGAACTCGGTTTTTGATACAGACTTTATATACATTAGGATTCATGCAGGATATAGACATGTTTCCATGAGAGAGAGAGAGAGAGAGAGAGAGACAGAGACAGACAGAGAGAGATTAAGTGAGAGAAAGATGGAATATGTGAGTGTAGCGAGCACACATTTCTAAAACTCACTGACCTTTCTAAATGGATTACACGCCTCAATGATGCTCATAGACAGAGATACATAGATAAATATATATATAGAAAGAGAGAGAGAAAGAGAGAGAGGGAAGAGAGAGAGAGAGAAAGAGAGAGAGGGAAGAGAGAGACAGAGAGATGTCTGTACTTGTTGCCTGACTGAAACGATGCTAGTTGTGTTAGCCAGGTGTATAACACTTCACCTACTACATACAGTACATCGTCTACACACGCCGGTTGCGTGTCCACAGATTGTGATGTATGTCACTTACTTACACAGTACTCAGTACACTTGCTGTTCCACTAACATGATTTATTAGGTAGCATGCTACCCGATGTTCTAGTACGCCAATACCACTGAATTATTGTCTTTGCACTTCATGCAGAGGGTATGTGCTATGTCATTTGTTGACCTGCGCTCATGCCATTTACTCAGAACTCTTAAGTTGCTCCGGATAAGGTTGTCACTAGTAAACGGTAAATTGTAGTACAGGGGTTCCGTGGTGTACTATTTTGTTTTCTTCTCCAAGTACATTTCGACCACTGCTTTTGTACTTTTACTACAGTCCGTAGATTTGGAAATTCAGGCCTTTACAGAGTACATTTACACTGCAGGCAGAATTGACAAAAAAATATCGAAATATTTTATCCACCTTTGCAAATTAGACTAGCTGTTCACTGTCGCTGTCGGTCTATGTAGACCAGGGTTGCCCAAAAGGTAGATTGTGATCTACCAATAGATCACACAGGCCATGCAGGTAGATCACATGACAGTCCCCCAGCACTTGGACTTATAGATCTATAAATGGACCCGTAAGGGTCCATTTGGTTTCATTTTTAACACTCTTAGGAGCGTTAAATTATATTGAAACATCTGAATTACATTGTTATTTTGAACAACATTTTGACAGTTCTCTTTCCCAATTGTGGACGAAAGAAACTAAACTCAAGATCACAAACTGTCAACTCAAACCCCAAATACTATTTTCAAACGTCAGTGATTGCATATACAGGAATACCTTCTGGTGCATTAGTGCATTATGCTCAAACACTATGTACCACCATCACCACTATTTCAAAACTCAAACTTTCTAGTGGGGGCCTTGAAGTGGATTTTTAGTAATGGAACAATCACATTTTTGCTGTGTAGATCTTGTTGAGCCGCTCATTTTGAAAGTAGCTCTCAAGTCAAAAAAGTGTGGGCACCCCTGGTCTATGTAGACTCACTTGAGGTGTTGCGCAAGCACAGCTTCCTGGAAGTGCTCCATGTTATGGTGCAGTTCACATCAGAAGGACATTGGAAGCGAGTGATGGGGTGAACATTTCAGAGGTGGGAGAATAAGAAGACAGAAGGCTGGACAGAGAAAGAGAGACAGAGAGAGAGAGAAATGCAGTGAGGTGAGGGGTGGATGAGAGGGGAGGTGGAGGGCTCCGGGGCCTGGGTTAGCATGGGAGAATGGACTGCATTGAGCTGAACTAGACCAGGCGCTAATCTGAAGATCCAGGACTTGTAAAAACATACACACACACACACACACACGCACATATACACGCACACACACACAAACCCCACACATCCACCCACACACACAAACGCACACACAGCAGCAGCACCACCTGCAAACACACACAGGCCACGGCCGCGTGCAAAAAAAAAAAAGACCTACGACCTCGATGTGTAGCCAAACGATGGCAGGTCTCCGCCCACAGATACGTCTGATGACCCACTGGGCGGAAACAATCGGGACGTTATTGAAAACAAACCACATTGCAGAACGTTAGGGCGCGGGGCGGCGTGCCTCGTGTTGGGATGTGGTACTCAGGGCAAGTTGTCAAAGCAGTATGATAGATTGGTGCCTCAAAATGTCAGCTAAAGCATCTTCATCCGGCTCTCATGCAATTAACAGACGATATATTATGAAGTCACAGCGCTAGCTTTTATGGTGCAGTATTGCATTTCTCGAAAACTAGCACTCGGTAGTGGCAAACTTGCGCGTTACATACAAGTACTTGTCAACAGTCGATGACAAATCGATCGCTTAACTTGCGCCCAATGCGCCCCCCTCCGCTCATGCAAGTAAATACACACGTGCGTGCACATGCACGTGTGCACCCTGTGACTAATGATGGTAAACTCATCAGTTCGATGTTCAGAGATATACACAGTAAACCTAGCCTGACTTCAGTCTGAATTGTCATTCCGTTTCACTTCATTATTCAGACTGAAGTCCCTCTCTACTACAGCAGTTTCTGGGATGGGCGTGATCAAAGCAGCAGTCTTCACGGTGATTGGTTCATACCAACCCATATCAATATTGGGAAAGCAGACGACGTTGTTGTCATTATTATGCTAATGCATTAGCATAATAATGACGTTGCTAACTAAACAAACACAGCCGACGAGCGTTACTAGCATGTGAACAAAAGCAGTAAAATATGTGGGATGATGATGTTTATAAAACCTAAAGCCTGACGCTTCTTTAAAGAATAATAAAGTGAAACGAAGTGAGTGACAGGGCTGTTGGCCAATCAGGTGCTGGGCATGGATTTCCAACCGACAAAAACGACCCCAAAGGCAAGGAAGCCAGTCCTTGAATCACAAAGAAAAAATAAGGTAGTATTTTTAAGGTGCTGATTCAGGGCTGAGCCAGGCTACAGTAAACCCAGAGGCTCTGACCAACATGGCGTCTCCCTGCTCTGACCTCCTGTCACTTCCTGAGGTCAAAGGTCAAGGAGGTGATGATCCTCAGTGAAAGTGTGGACAGGCAATGTGACCCGTCACATGCACAGTGGGGGAGAGTGCTGTGACTGGGCACGGGCATGCACCTACCCATGGGGCGGATCTAGAAATGATGGGCCCCTGTCATATCAATTATGACATACAATACAGGCGTGCGATATTCACCTGCATTTGAGCAGAGGATTTGCTGCAAGGGATTGCTTAAAAATAACAGCCAACATAACTAAGTCAAATAAATAAAGAAATGCACCGTTTAAAACAGTGCATTCATTTACCATATCATGAGGTTTAGGACCCATTTGCCGCCCCTACATGTGTGATTACCCCTTTAGTGATCACACAGGCATTCTAGCTCAGGGGTCCTTAGGCCTGCGCCCAACATGCCCGTTTGCATAATCCTCCCCTGCACATAACCCACATGCATTTATGACTGTCTATGCACGTGATTTTAACATTATTCTTAGTTATTAGTTAACTTAGGTGTCAGCAGTCTGTGTAGTCAACACCTGGCTGCATATTATCGGACAAGACACACACACACACACACACAGGGCTTGACACTAACACTTGCCCGCTTGCCCGGGGCAAGTAAAAAAATGGTCGGGCAAGTTAAGACTGCTACCTGGTTTCCCGATCGGGCAAGTGTGCAACTTAGTGCGCTATAACACAACACAAGATAAATTTGTCTTGAAGGCAGTCATTGCACTCTGCCTCTGTGTCTTTCCCTGCTTTCTAGCTATCCACAATTCCAGGCTGGATTTGGGAAACAAAATGGGCAAATTAACATACACATCAAAATGACCATTAATCTTCTACATTCTGTAGTTGTGTAGACCTGGGCTAATTAAGATGATGAGGGCTGAGGGCAAGTAGAACCTGACTTGCACTTGCCCGATGGGCAAGTGCCTCCGAGACCTTAGTGTCAAGTCAACCCCTGCACACACACACAGGACAGTACAATGCCCCCCACCCCCAGCTCATTCCCTGGCACCACAGCCATGTGTGCAGTCAGTCAGTTGGTGCCCGTCTGGCATTCGCTGTGTCAACAGGCCTCTGGGAAAAGTTAATCAGTATCTTGGCACTACCACCCGTCCTCCCTCCATCTCTCTATCAACCTATCTGTCTACCCCCTCCCCTCGCTATGTCTGCCCGTCCCCTGGCACCTGTCCATCCGTCCCTCCTTCTGTGCAGGATCTATGTCAGAGGTGCCCACACTTTTTTTTTTTGACTTGAGAGCTACTTTCAAAATGAACCGGCTCAACAAGATCTACAAATTTAAAAAAAAATCCATTTCAAGGCGAAAGTTTAACTTTAAAGTAGTGGTGAAGGTGTTACTTACTGTTATAGTGTTTAAGAATAATGCACTTATAATGAAAAACGGATGGGGAGAATTGGAAGGTTTTCCTGTATATGGTACTATTGAAGTTTGAAAACAGTATTTGGGGTTTGAGTTGACAGTTTGTGGTGATGAGTTTAGTCTCTTGCACCCAAAGCTAATAACTTTCACGGTTTTGTCCACAATTGGGAAAGAGAATTGGCAAAATGTTGGTCAAAATAACAATTATTCTTCATTCTCTAATTGTGTGGAAATTGCGTAATTCAGATGTTTAAAAATACCTTAACTCTTGAGAGTGTAAAAACCAAATGGACCCGTAAGGGTCCATTTGGTTACAGATCTATACATTTTAAAGGACTGTCATGTGATCTACCTGCATGGCCTGTGTGATCTACTGGTAGATCACCATCTACCTTTTGGGCATCCCTGATCTATGTCATTCATCTACCTAAAGCAGAGTTCATTTGGTTTCATGTTTACGCTCAAGAGTTAAAATATTCATCATCTGAATTAGCACCACTTAATTAAGAAGTCTACACTGTTTTGTATGCAAAAACCAGCCTGGAATTGAGGCTTTTTTTTACTTGAATTTCGATTAGATTAGCGGTTGTTTAAACGTCTCAATCTCTAATCAACGTCTAATCTAAGATTAGGCTGCTAAAACTTTTTAGATCTAGTGCTCAGTAGGATGATTTGAACCTGTTGTGCGTTTGAGGGAGCAGTTATGAGAGAACAAGGCAGTAGGAGAGAAGAAAGGGCAAGAGGATAGGATGGAAGGAAGGGAGTTAGGATGGAAGACATTCTTTCACAGTCTCTGTCCTTCCTTTCTGACTGTCCAAACTGTGGGTCAGTTTCAGTCAGTCATGGTGACCAAGGCTCTAGCAGTTTCACAGCAGTAGAATGCTGCCCTCTGGTGGTGGAGCAGGAGAATTGATCTGAAGCCCAGTAGTGGTGTGTGCCGGTAATTCTTTGTCGCTGTACTAGTGCAGGGGTCGGCAACCCAAGATGTTGAAAGAGCCATTTTCGACCCAAAATGAAGTTCAAAATCTGTCTGGAGCCGCATTTTTTTTTTTTTTCTGAGAGTGTGCAAATGTGAACCAAATGGACCCTGGCGGGTCCATTTGGTTCCATTTGCACACTCTCAGAAAAAAGGTCCTCAAAGAAAAATCTTTAACATGGTGAAACACAACCTTTCTTCAGAAATGGAGTTTCTAAAAAAATAAAATAAAGGAGTTTTACAGAACTCCATTTCTAGTCCACACAACATCTCTAAGGTATATTAATGACATAGTAAACTGAGTAAACTGTTGAAAATGGCTGGTTCAGATTGAAAGCTCCACCTCAAGTGCTACTTTAACTGGCAACTGTCAGACAGCGCAACGCGCTTTGGGTGACTGAAATGTTTATATTATTTTGGTGTGGATCACCCCAGTGTGTGTATGTAATAATGCTACAGCCACTGAGCCACTAGGGCTGTGTTCTAGAGCCGCATGCGGCTCCTGAGCCGCAGGTTGCTGACCCCTGTACTAGTGTCTTCAGACCGGGGGAGGATTATCTAATGGGCATGTTGGGCCTAGGCTCAGGGGCTCCTGAGCTGGGAGGGACCCCTGAGTTTGAGTGTCCGCGTGATCACTAAGAGGCTCATGCTCAGGGCCCCACAGAAAAAACAGGGGTAAGAGTGAATAACAGTTCTCACTGTTCACTGGTCACTCTTCTTAACAATGGGCTTATTCATTTAATCGTTTGTGTCATTTGTTTAAAACAACCCCAAAAGCCAAAAAGTGTTTAACCGTTTGCATTTGTTTGCCTTAGTTATTTTGGCTGTTTAATTTAAACAATCCCTTTGCTGTAAATCCTGCTGAAATGCAGGTGAATATCACTGGCCTACATGTCATAATTGATATGCATGTGTTCAGACACCATGCGCCACGATGGGAAGGGGAAAAACAGCTCCAGTGTAAGGGGGCTTTTGGCTGGCGGCGGTCCATCATTTCTAGATCCACCTATGCTTCAGACAGATGCTTGTTCCAAAGGTTTAACGTTATTAATGAAATGTTTGTTTAGGTAGCCTACAGTGCATAATATTCTATCTCTTTCTCTTCCTCACAGGCGTGTCATGGCTGCGTCGGATCAAAGTGTGACTGCAGTGGAGTAAAAGGAGCCAAGGTGGGTGGACACTAGCATACATATGAAATGTTAATCAGCTCCATTTTTTGATGGTAACCATCATGTGTCTCTCCATGAAGTGTGTGCATCGAACCTCAACACGTTGTTAGCTTGTAGATCTGCTCTTTTTAACAAACACCACCGCCGTACTACAGTAGTATAAATTCAGGTATAGAACTGCAACTCATAGAATCTGCACTCGCCATGTCTTTATCACAACTGAAAGGTCAAATTCTGTAATCGCAAGAGTGGTACTACTACTAACTGAATTGTACAAGTCGCTCTGTAAACTATTTAGTCCACTGGTGGCAAATGCGAGCCCCTAGTCGCACTGTCGAGCTCTGTATGTGAGAATTATCTGTGACTAGTCCTATACCCGTTGTGTAATATGATGTGGATGTATAGGCCTAGATGACATTGATTGGGACTTTTGATGTTGGAAAGCTGGATAGAACTTTATGTTCTAGACACTATTTATTCAGGATTGTAGCCTCGGAGGACCACCATTTGATGTTGAGTTTAATCTGTCAGACCCACAATCAAGGATTGTCAGGTTTTTGTCCACAATTTAGGAGAGATGGCAAAATGTTGGTAAAAATAACAATTATTCTACATTTGATAATTGTTGAAAATGAATTATAAAATGGACCCCATAGGGTCCATTTGGTTTCATTTGAACTATTTGAAGAGTTACAAATCTATAAGGGTCCATTTGGTTATCAACTGACCATTTAGCATGTAGCTGTATGTGGACCACGTGGAATCATGTCAGGGACCACTGGTGGTCCCTGGACCACCTGTTGAATGGAATTGCAATAAACCCTGAAGGTCATTACAATTAATATGAATATTAATTGTAAGGGATATGTTCCAGCACGCCTGCCGTGTTCCTGTGGGTTTGCAAGTTTGTGGGACCCCCCCAGAGACCAAGTTGTGGACGACCCGGACCGTCGCACGTAGACAGACGCACAGGCGTAAATGTGGCGTTTGAATAATAACTTTGGAGAGGACTGGATGCCGTGGCCGGGCTGCCGCGCGTTAATATCCAGGCGTTGCAGTGTAGTGGTAGTAGAAAGAAGTTGTAGGCGACCCGGACCGTAGTAGCGCGTGTGTCACCGCGCCGTGCCGAGAGAATAGCAATATTGGTCAGTCGCCTAGCAGACGGAACAGCGGTTGGTAGTAGAAATAAGTTGTTGGCGACTCGGACAGTAATAGCGCGTGTGTCGCCTTGCAGGCGGAACAGTGACAACACCGCTCCATGCCGAGAGAACGTTGCCTGTGTGGATCAGTCGCCTGGAAGGCGAAACAGCGAGAGCAGAGAACACTGTACTCAGCGCCAATGGCTGTACCCGTAAGGGAATGTGATACGGAAAACTGTGACCACAATAAATGTGTCTCCGTGACACGTGATGTTACACATGATGTTTTTTTATCTGTATCCGGTGACACGTCATATGCGCGAAGATTAGTTTTTGACACAAAAGTATTAAAATTAAAATGATGGGTATAATATTTTGTGCTTCTAAGCCGCGCATATTGATGCTGCATGACAGGGCTGTGTGACTCGAGGTTCATTTAGGTTTTCCATGCGCCGTGGCGTTACGCAAATGGAGACAAATGACACAGTAGGCCTACATTGCACAGGATGTAACAGACAGACACGCTTGCGTGAATTATATGTGATTATCTACACTTTGGATATGTCACAGAGGGAGCTGGCAGTAATAAGTCAGGTCAATCCATTGCTTGTCCGGTATGAATTCACACATTTGCATCCTCACTAGGGTTGTCCCGATCGGACTGGGCTGATCAAATCAGACTCAGATGGGGAGTCAAAAAACGTGATCGGCACGTCACGTCACGTCACACACACACATCACACAGAAAAAAAGCTTTGATAGTGATAAGCTACTATTGAGGGATCTTTGTACAAATATCTGTCATAAAGATGGTGTGGTGAGTGGAAACCACAAAGTTGCCAGCTCGAAACCTGGGCTCCCCCAGAGTTAGTGTAGAAATGTCCTTGAGCAAGGCGCTGAACCCTGAATTGCTCCTGATCTGGTTGGTGCCTTGCATGGTTTCTTCCGACATCTACAGTAAATGTAATGTAATCTGTGTAAAGTGCACCATATAATAATTCAATTCCCAGTGTTGTCATGTATGTAAAACTCGAGTCACTTCCTGACTTGACTATGTAATGGAATTATTAGTCAAAGAGGACCCTGGTGAAGCGACAAAATCACAAGTGTAGAGAATCAGGCTAGATTCCAGTATCAGTCAGGCTCTGGATTAACAAATAAAAGAAGATATACTGACATGTACAGTAACAGTATGCAGGGCTTGACACTAACACTTGCCCGCTTGCCCGGGGCAAGTAAAAAAAATGGTGGGGCAAGTGAAGACTGCTACCTGGTTGCCCGATCGAGCAAGACCTCTGTGTCTTTCCCTGCTTTCTAGCTATCCACAATTCCAGGCTGGATTTGGGAAACAAAACAGGCAAATTAACATACACATCAAAATGACCCAATCTTCTACATTCTCTAGTTGTGTAGACCTGGGCTAATTAAGATGAGGAATTTAACTCTTGAGAGTGTAAAAATGAAACCAAATGGACCCGCAAGGGTCCATTTGGTTTCATTTTTACGTTCTCAAGAGTTACATCTGGTTAACCAACTTAGCTGGGGACCACTGGTGGCCCCTGGACCGCTTGTTGAAACCCCCTGGTTTAAAGCACCCAAGTAGGAAGTAAACTTAAATGCAAAATTTAGTGCTTCGAGTGCTTCGGAGACCTTAGTGTCAACCCCTGTTATGTGGTCTGTGTTTTCTCCTACAGGGTGACAGGGGGTTCCCGGGTCTCCCAGGACAGCTGGGCGTTCCAGGGTTCCCTGGGCCCGAGGGTCCTATCGGAGGCCGCGGAGAGAAGGTAAGTCACCGACGAAAACTGCTCAAATTGTCAAACAAGAAGAAAAAGGCAACACTACAAGCTCACAGCGCCTCGCGTAGATCTTCCGTTTTCACAATGTTGTTGCAATGTGGAACCGACTCAAACGAAATTAAATGCCTCTACTAATTCCTACGATTCCAATTACTGTACTTATCAGGGTGGGACTGTGGTGTCAAGCAGGAATAATAAGAGCTGATTGACATCTTAGACCGTAGTTATGATTATGAGTTATGATGGAAGGAAACAGACATGTGCAGTGGAGACCAACGATGGTTGGTCTCCATTGCGCATGCCTGTCACCTTCTAAACCATCCTTGGTCTCCACTGCGCATGTCCGTTTCCTTCCATGGACCAATATGGACTCCACCATAGGGGACTTCGCCTCCTATCCTCTTTGTAAAATCCTTGTACCAAACACCGATTGGCAATTCTGTACAATACATACACGTCTAGAAAATCCCCAAATCCATAGCTAGATGTTATGCAGGAACGCCCACTACTAGCACTGAGTGGCAAAAAAAAAACTAGTTTCTGGCCTTTGCAGCCCATACATCCAAACCACCCACTTTGAATGTTATTAATCGATCATCACCAGTAGGATATTTAGCAAGACGATTTCGTAGGAAACACAGATGTGAAACTGATATGATATGAGATGTTAAAGGTAGGGGAAGTGATTTGAAATTCATGGTGTAGTACCAGCCTGGTGCACTAGGGGCCCCCAAAAGTAGCTACACTATGTGAACCTGCTGCTCTCTCCTGATTGGAGGAGAATTGTGGTGACCTGGGGAACTTTTATTAGCTCCTCTGCTAACGTGGGGGAGGGGGAAACTCCATATGTGGTTTCCACACCTTATAATAGAGCATTTTAACAGATTTTTTTTTTGGGTGATATCTGACAAAAGTGAAATCACTTCCCCTACCTTTAAACTCAGCAGCGTGACCGCTGCACGGAAGCATATTCTCCGTTTTGTGGAAATTTGGGGGTTGGACTTAACTCTTGTCTTACTCTGACTTTGTCTCTGTCTCTCAGGGTAGTGACGGTCCAGGTGGTCCATCTGGTCCAAAAGGAATAAGAGTAAGTAGATCCCACACACACACACACACCTTTTCACACGTTATTAGTCAGTCTCAGTCACACATACACATTTGCCTGGATAGACTAGTTCACGCTGTAGTGCTGAACAGAATCAATGCTGCTCAGTCAGGCTGTAATACCTCTTTTGACCAGCAGATGCCATCATTCCTTCATTTTTGTAACGGATTCACCTGTTTTAATTGTCTCAGAAGTCAAGAGAGGTTGTGATATCTCCTTTAACCACCAGACGCCCTCATTCCTTCAACATGGTTGTGACTGATTCGCCTTTTTCAAACGTCTCAAGTCAAGAGGTTGTAATACCTCTTTTGACCAGCAGATGTCCTCTTTCCTTCTCAACCCAAACAGGAACTCAAGCAATCAGTGTTGTTAATCGACTTATCAGTGTGTTGTTAATTGGCTCCAGCCAATTAATTATAATATCTAATTTATTTTTTTTCCTCCAATGAATAGGGACCTCCTGGATTACCAGGATTCCCAGGAATGCCAGGAATTCCCGTGAGTTGCTTTAATCTTTTCCCTTGTCGTCAACTAAATATACAGTTACATTATTATGGATCCTCTTTTCAGACTTTTCATGCATCCAATGAATATTTAATCATTAAGTTGAACTGCTTCCTACCAAAGTCATTGCATTATGTTGTATTAGTTCATACTTTTTTTTTGTGAGAGTGGGTTTGCAAGTTTAGTTAATTAATTTTCCAGCTTTAGTGTTTTCTGTTATTATATTTTAATATATCCTCAAAGGTTATGTTAAAAGGGTAACACATAAAAAGCCCCCTGGGCCTTGCTTCCATTATAGTCCATTCTACTCAATTCATCAGCAACGAGTCATCAGAAAAAAGGTAGTCTTGTATAGCCAGGCAACTCCACAATCTCCTGAATACGATATAGATTTTGGAACTACACCAAAATCCGATAAATAGGATATTATGTCTGCCACTGTACAGAAGAAACAGAAAGAGTAGAGTGGGCTGGAGGCTTCAAATTCGCTTTCTCCCTGAATCATCAGAAGAGCTTCTATCCACACTAACACCATTAGTAACATGTACCTCTGCTTTCAAATCCTACCTGTGCATTTCAGGAGTGACATCTCTTGTGTT
Organism: Benthosema pterotum; assembly: GCA_039105355.1. Lineage (NCBI taxonomy): Eukaryota > Metazoa > Chordata > Actinopteri > Myctophiformes > Myctophidae > Benthosema > Benthosema pterotum. The sequence continues at coordinate 1,646,947 of CM076986.1, forward strand.
TCTTATTCCCCAGGGTCTGCCAGGACAAGATGGACCTCCAGGTCCGAGGGGTACGCCGGGCTGCAACGGAACAAAGGTATCAGGAAGAGACTCTGTCAGAAATGAAACATTGGCACAATGTGCAAAAATACGCCATGTTATGCCCAGGTTACAACGGTGTAGAGCATGGCCAGATCTAGGCATAGGCATGGTGGGGCAATCCCCCCTCTAAATGCCCTGGCCTCTGACTGCCCCACCAAACATGTTGGCATGCAAACAACCCACATTTGAGATATATTTCAAATTGAAGTCCTTATATTTAAAATTATTTGAAACACTACTACTGCTACTAACTACATTTTTTACACCACTAAACCAACAGCATTTCATCATTGAAAACAGAAAACTATCAGTCAGACCTTTAGCTTTATGCATGCTGCGTGTCTGTTGCAACTTCAACAACAACTGATATTATTGATGCTTACTTGCCTAATAAGTGCTGTACAAGATATACTGTAAATCATGTTGCTTACAGAACTAAAGAATTTAAATGAAAATGGTATGGGGGGCAGATTCACTGGCCGTGGCACGAAACGACATGGGCGATGAAACTGCCCTCATGCCCTTTTCGCCTGCCTGCCTGAATGCTACCCCTCCCCCCCCCCCCCCCCCCCTCTATAAAAAAAGGCTAAATTTAAGTTGAATTTATATTAATCTGAACGGTGTGTGTGTGTGTGTGTGTGTGTGTGTGTGTGTGTGTGTGTGTGTGTGTGTGTGTGTGTGTGTGTGTGTGTGTGTGTGTGTGCGGTCATCAGGGTGAAAGAGGTTATCCAGGAAGTGGAGGTATCCCTGGACTGGACGGACGGCCGGTAAGTTCACAGTCACACCACGACAGACAAACTGCTCAGTCCAATATACAGCCATAAATCGACATAATATCACATCATAATCCCAATCCCAATGTTGTATCACACTATGACAAGGTGAAAAATATGTCTAATCGGATCTGTGTTTCTTAACTCCATCTGTGACAAATTATCTATATTTTTCTACTCTCGACACACAACAGCAAGCGTTTATTCAAAACCTCATTTCCACCATGTTTTTAGAACAGAGACTGATACAATAATAGCATGTGTTGTACATAGAAACAATGTACTGAATGGGTCAACATTCTCCATAGTGATTTGACCACTGCCATGACCATGTTTTTCCTTCTGTCTCTTTAGGGTGTGCCTGGTCTGCCAGGACAAAAGGTGAGTGCAGCGCGACTCTGAAAACAGACTCATCTCTGGTCACCAGTCCAGTCAGTTACAGACTGACGATCAGCTATTTTTAAAGCCGTTTTAAGACCCCAAACTTGGACAAAATATGATTTGTGCCTATCCAGATTAAAGTACCATTCTGAACCAGTGACACATTTTAACATGAGGTCAGATTAAGTTGAGATGCGTCTCTGTCGTCGTAGTGCTGCAGATGTTCCACTATGGTCCTACACGGACCCTAAAAGGCATAGTTGTTATCGTCAATGCCAAATTTAACAAAACACACTGATATGATTTTTGTTCGGATCAAGACGTGACATTTTTTGTTGCGATTGTTGTTGATAAACAAGAAGCCATTCACTCCCCTTCTTCCTGTGACTGTCTAATATTTATGAACAAGAATTAGTTTTATAAATACACCTACACAAGTAAACATGTGCCACATACTGTACATACACATAAATTAAGCATACTACAGTGTGCTATTTCAGCCACAACATTTTGTAATCATAATCAAGTCATTAGAGTACAAAATCAGTCATCACAACTAAAAGAGGGCATTTGCGAGAACCACTCTGCTGTTCTGCTCGTTTCTACGACGATGGCTGGTCTCAGTCTAATCTGATCTCATCCAAAACGCCACCGGGCCTAAGAATACAATTTGGTGTTTATGTTTTAACTATTGAAAAATAGCAGATCTACAAGCTCATAGCGCGCCACCGAGTGGCGCGCTATGAGCTTGTATCTCTGCTATTTTTGAAAAATCGTGAAAACGTGGTGCAAATCTTTGAATATTATGTTATTCAGAAACTAGAATTCTAGACACAATGGGTTAAAGGGATACTTCGCCGAAATTAAACCTCGTCTGTATGGTTATACTGTCGTGCATCCGTGCCCCTGTGTCCGTGTCTCAGCGCATACTGTAGTGGAACACCAGGGGAGGGGGTTCCAGACGGTTTGCCGCCTACGTCACAGTGACGTAGGCGGCAAACGTTTCCCATAGCACTGAACAGAGGCAGAGGCAGAGGAGAGCCCCAAGGCAAGAACAGAATATACTTTCTCTGGCGCCACCGTGTGGCTTTTTTTTTTTTTTTTTTTTTACATGTATATATTTTCTCACATTATTTCGATGGCGTTGTACAGCATTTAAAGACATTCCGTACCGGCGAAGCACTCCTTTAACATACCTACCTACCCAGTGAAAGCTTCAGTTCTGTGTCTGGTGGTACTTCATGCTGTGTCTCTCGTCCACAGGGAGATCCAGGAGACGTGATCACTTCCAACCGCTTTGGAGAGAAAGGAGGACCTGGCCTGCCGGGCCTTCCAGGAATACCTGTATGTAACAGACATCATGGTGGTTATAAACACAGTATTGTAGCTGACCCAGCTGGGTGAAAGTCAAGAGGTTGAAGCCGACTGAAGACTTTACAGATCCTTTATTAAAATCAATTTGAAAACTGAAAATATGGCACAAAACAAACTAATCAATTTGCGGCATTCATAAACAAACACTGTAGCCAAGTGGGATAGTAATATGGTATTTTTCAGCATGTAAAACCTTTAAAATGACAAACTGGACAGGAGACCAACTAGCAGGTTTTTTAATAACTTCCAGGTCTGGTAAAAAAAAGTGAAAACAAAACAACAACAACTGAAGAAAAAACAAATCAAATCACCAGAACTTAACAGGAACAGAGGACTCAAACAAAACCTCCCCTCATGGCAGCCACACACAGAGTGAACAGGTTTCCACTTATAAAGCCCCCCTGACTCCACCCCTGGTTTCAGACAGCCAATCACAATACTTCCCCAATGATCTGAGAACACACCCATTAAAGCAACAGAGCCATTCTAATCTTCTTTACTGCATCTGCAGGGATTAAACATGTCACAGCAGAATATGCACCTTCTGTGGGACATAATCTAACCACAGCATGCTGCATGAATACATTTAATGCAGGGGTTTTTTTCCTTTTTCATCTCAGGGACCACCATTTATTCAGCATTTGAGCCACGGACCAGCATTTGATTACATTTTCACCCCAAAGACCTAAAACTAAAGAATTCTTTTGATTTTGTCCACAATTCCAGGCTGGATTTTGTGTAAACTTCTTTATTAAGTGGTGCTAATGCAGATGATGAATATTTGAACTCTTGAGAGTGTAAAAATGAAACCAAATGGACCCGCAAGGGTCCCCTGATTTAATGCATTACTGATCAGGAACACAATTAATGTTTGTTAGGGTTAGGACAATAGCAAACATTACAGTGATAGGGGATGCTCTGTAAAACACATTTCTAAAATGACACAAAGGGAATATCAAACCAATACTACATCAGTGAAAACACACAATAAATCCCACCAAAATATTACAAAACGAATAATAAAATTCACCTTGTTCCCTCAACCAGCTAGGTGATAATCAGGTTTCCCCATGGCATGAGGTTCCTTTGGACATGTTATGAGTCTCCAAAAAAGTCACTATTAAAATAATCAATAATCAGGAATTGAAATCTTAACAGTTCTGTTTTATTTCTAATTTTATTTGTCTACATTTTACTTAGTTCGGTTGTCCATTTGATTCCGTTTCTGTGGTTTATGACGGCATATTAAGGAGCAAACATTAGCAGCTGACTGACACTGGGCTGTGTTCATGTGTCAGTGCAGCCATGGTGTGTGAGCACTTCCTGTGAGCCTGCAGCTCCCTGTGTAGCCTTTCAAAATAAAAGCCATTTCTTTCATTTCGTTCCCGGTGTCCGTTACAACGATACCAGTGTACATCCCATAGACACAGATGTTTAAAATATTAATAAAGTAACATAGTGTAGCTGTATGTCCCACAGACATAGAGGCAGAATATAATTCTAATAATGTGTACTGTAAATCCTATCGACATGCTGATAATACGTTGTAATAACAATAGATATGTGTTTCAGAGGTATAATAAGACGATGTATTCAGTGAGAACAACATCTTTATGATAACAGTTATAATTGTGTGTGTGTGTGTGTGTGTGTGTGTGTGTGTGTGTGTGTGTGTGTGTGTGTGTGTGTGTGTGTGTGTGTGTGTGTGTGTGTGTGTGTGTGTGTGTGTGTGTGTGTGTGTGTGTCACTAAAGGGGCAAAATGGACCACCTGGATTGCAAGGACCGCTCGGTCCTCCTGGACCCAGAGGATCTGATGTAAGGAAACCCAGAAGGATCAATTTAACAATTTAAATCAATTCCATGTTTTGGCTGCCAGTGGTTTTACTTCTACACCATTGTATCTCAGGCGGAAACATTGTACTTTTTATTCGGCTTTGATAATCTGTAATCTTTAGTTGCGATCTACTTTTTGGTTTAGATTATTATTCAGCCCTATATACTTTGTCTATTTGAAAATAGGTGAGAACTTGAACTTATAAACAACTATTTCTACAAAAGGGTATTGATATTTTTTAAAATGTGAGTATTTTCCCTCCACTCTTGGTTGCACCCAGTGTTGGTCAATATTACTTAGGAAAGTAACTTCTTTACTTTACTCATTACTCCTTAGACAAAGTAATATCATTACTTTACTTATTACTGGAATTGAAGAGTAATGTATTACATATTACGTTATTACTTTCCCAAGTTCTCAACTCCCACCTTTGAAAAAATAGAGATGTACAACATAATCTGTTTAGCGAGCTCTTTTTAGAACTGAATCCAATTTATTGGAATAATAATAGTCTCCAATCCCACAAACTGCACCTGAAAACAAAGCCAACAAAATCCGACATTGTAAATGTCTTTCTTAGATAAAAAAAAAATAAAAATAAATAAAAGGAGCAGAGAGAAGCAATGGGAACATTTTAACCTTGAATCACAAAACTGACCTGCAACTAACAAAACCAGATTTCGAAATTTGTCTCTTTAACTCTTTCAAGTAACTTGGCGTTACTTGCAAAGTAATGCGTTACTTATTACCCATTTTTGCAGAGTAATCTCGTTACTTTACTTTTTGGAGCAAAAGTAATAATATTACAGTAATATGTAATCTAAAATTAGTTACTGCCCAACACTGGTTGCACCTAACAGTTGTTTGACTTTTTTGTTGTTTTAGGGTCGTCCAGGTCCCCCAGGTCCTCCAGGACCTAAGGTAAGCTGTACTTTATGTTTAAATAATCCATAAAACATACAGTATCAAGAGTGAGAGAGTATCTAGGCCTACACCATACCCGGCACTGAGATGTTCAATGTTAAAATGCCTGTCTCTGTCTTCCTCCATCAGGGAAACATGGGCTTGAACTTCCAAGGACCCAAAGGAGTGAAGGTAAAATAAATATATATTTTTTTCCATGTCCATGACAACATCAGAAAACCTGTTTTGATTCTCCATGTGATTCAATTTCTTTGACTCATTGTCTAGGGAGAGACGGGTCTTCCAGGACCACCTGGTCCACCGGGACAAGTTGGGGAACACAAGAGACCTCCAGACTCAGAGATCCAGAGAGGAGACAAGGTGAATATGATGCCATCAGCCACATGGTTGACGAGTCCTAAAGGCTCATTCAGAGTTTAGATCTTCTGTGATCACCGCGGGCACCACCTACGACCACAACTATTCATAGCATAGACCAGGGGTTTTCAACCTTTTTCATACCAGGGAGGGCCCACCATTTATTCAGCATTTGAGCCACGGACCACCATTTGATGACATTTTAGCCCCACAGACCCAAAACCCAAAGATTCCTTCTTTTTTATCCACAATTCCAGGCTGGATTTCGGAAACATAACAGGCAAACCTAAGATCTCTAGTTGTGTAGATTTAGACTAGTTCAGATTATGAATATTTTAACTCTTGAGAGCGTAAAAATGAAACCAAATGGACCCGCAAGGGTCCATTTGGTTTCATTTTTACGTTCTCAAGAGTTACATCTGGTTAACCAACTTAGCTGGGGACCACCTGGAACCCTCTCAGGGACCACTGGTGGTCCCCGGACCACCTGTTGAAAACCCCTGGTATAGACCACTACTAGTATAGAGGAGGGCTGGACAGAGCAGTGTTTTGTGGTGGTATGACTTCATATTGCAGGCAACGGTAGTCTCGGTGATCACCGAAAATCTAACTCTGAATAGGCCTTTAGACTCCTAAACCACCCCAAATCTGACCAGAGAGAATAACCTACCAGATAAAAAAGAAGACTGTGAAAATGTTAGGCATCTCCATCCCCAACGGAAAAGCAACTCTGTTTCAAGACATACACTGACTGGATTAAAATGTCTGTAAACCCGGGCGGCTCAGTGTTAAGATGGCAATACACTCTAGGGTATATTATCAGAGGACAGGCGGTTCCATGGTATAATCCCTTTCTACACCAGTCTTCTGCCATAATATAAGGAACACCAATCTTCTGACATGAAAAGGTGGAAAAAAGAATAGAAAAGAAAAAAAAAACTTGCTAATCCAGAGCAATTTACATCAAGTAAAAACATTGCAATGCAGATTAGTTGAAATTACAGATGCAATTAACAGTTAAGCAGTATTTACAATTTGTTATACTGTCTAATATGCCATCTAAAACATAGCTATGGGCTGAGGTGGAGTCTGAAGAGGTGTGTTTTCAGACTGCGGTGGAAGATGGGGAGTCTGTGGTTCTGATTGCAATGGGAAGTGCATTCCATAGTTTTGTGGCTGCAACTCTCACTTTAGACACTAGGTGGAAGCAGAACAGCATGTCAAGACTTGAGGTTGTTCCCTTGTGGAACCAGTGAACTACTATTCCTAACAGTCAAGTGTTAACATCCTTAACACTGTCTTTATTTTACAGTTTTGACATTTCATTTTCTAATTCAGTTAGCTCTAGTTTTTAAAGTGGGGGTTGCTCATTTTTATTTAGTTTTTATTTTGGTGAAACTTCTTAGTTTTAGTGCCTTTGTTTATTGGAAGGGTAGGCTATAGGATTCTAAAATATTGTTATTTAATTTAAAAAATCAAAGAGGATACTATAATCCTCATGCTCCTCCTCACCAACCTAGTCAAAAATGTGAATTTAAAAGTTTATATTATTAATATCTGAAAAGCATATAAATGTTGCATACCATATAAAACTAAGGGTATTTTGTCTATAATTTCAGTTAGTTTTAGTGCCATTTATAGCTAACTCTTGCACTGAAATAAATGCCAGCAGGTTCTGTTTTGAAGTGAAACTTAAACATGTCTATAAAATGTCTTAATTTTGTAGGGTGACACAGGAGACCGTGGACCCCCTGGTGACCCTGGTCTGCCAGGACCCCCTGTAAGTGTGCTGCTTAGATTTATTATTGATCCTTGGTTGTAAGATTACTATTCATAATAGAGTATACTGTGCGGTATGGATACTTTTGAATGAGAAAAATAAGTACTTTTTCCACCACTGCCTATATGGTGGTGGCTCTTTTTTACCTAGTTATCACTTCTTTACACCCGTAAATCTGTGATGAGTGTGACAGTAAAGCTGATTCTGATTCTCTGCATGTTAATAATGATAACAATGGCTCTGTGTGTTAATATAACAGGGACCCTCCGGAGGAAACAAGGGAGATAAAGGAGAGCCTGGAGAGGCTGGAAAACGAGTGAGTTGACTGTGTTGTATTATAATATTAACCATATACTGTAACACACACACACACACACACACACACACACACACACACACACACACACACACACACACACACACACACACACACACACACACATACACACACGACTGTGGGTAAATCAGATAACCCACTCCCTTTCATGGCTTCAAGTTGCAAATCGATGCTTCACAATGTAACTTTCCATGCAGATTGACACAAAATAAGGTTTGAAATTTGTAACAAATTCAGTCTCTCGCAAATTTAACCCTTAGTGAAACTGAACGCGTTTTGGTGTTCTAAGCATTATGTTTTAACTATTGAAAAATAGCAGATCTACAAGCTCATAGCGCGCCACCGAGTGGCGCGCTATGAGCTTGTATCTCTGCTATTTTTGAAGAATCGTGAAAACGTGGTGCAAATCTATGAATATTATGTTATTCAGAAACTAGAAATCTAGACGGGACACAATGGGTTTAAGGGAATTGAAAAGGTGATTGGTTCGTTCAAATGTGTTTGGAATACTTTGGCCTTTTACTTTTCCCAAGTCACACACCGCTGTGCTAAGCATTATGTTTTAACTATTGAAAAATAGCAGATCTACAAGCTCATAGCGCGCCACCGAGTGGCGCGCTATGAGCTTGTATCTCTGCTATTTTTGAAGAATCGTGAAAACGTGGTGCAAATCTATGAATATTATGTTATTCAGAAACTAGAAATCTAGACGGGACACAATGGGTTTAAGGGAATTGAAAAGGTGATTGATTCGTTCAAATGTATTTGGAATACTTTGGCCTTTTACTTTTCCCAAGTCACACACCGCTGTGCTAAGCATTATGTTTTAACTATTGAAAAATAGCAGATCTACAAGCTCATAGCGCGCCACCGGGTGGCGCGCTATGAGCTTGTATCTCTGCTATTTTTGAAAAATCGTGAAAACGTGGTGCAACTCTTTGAATATTATGTTATTCTCTTACAGGGCAAACCTGGCAAGGATGGAGACCCCGGCCCTTCTGGGTACCCTGTGAGTCACACCTCCAGCGTTTTGACATGTTATCACTGGGATTCATTGTCATTTGCTCAAACATTTTGTCCTTTTCTTTCAGGGTGCAAAAGGAGACGCAGGAAGTCCAGGTTTACCTGGAAGGGATGGCGAGCGGGTGAGTTCCAGAAAAATAAATAAATAAAGGAGAGAAAAAAACAACCTCTAGCTTATGCTGTTTAGCCTCGATTCCTTAAACAATATGCTCCCTGGTTGCAAAATGTAGAGTATGCTTTGGGTGAAGTAAATGGGTGACCTGCTATGTTATTATTTCTCTATGCTGTCAAAATAATTGATAAAAAATGAACTAGTTCATATCCTGTAGTACACAATTGAGTCACCAGATAGTGGTCTTGGCGGCGAGGGAGTTAACCCCCCCCCCCTCCCTTTGCTCTCTCTCTCTCTCTCTCTCTCTCTCTCTCTCTCTCTCTCTCTCTCTCTCTCTCTCTCTCTCTCTCTCTCTCTCTCTCTCTCTCAGGGAGATAAGGGTGATCGTGGATACCCTGGACCCCCAGGCCTGGTGAGTATTCTGTTTTATTCATTTCACATCTTTTATCGTCCGCAATTCAATTCATTCAGTTTCAATCTGATCTACCTAGAGTTTAAAATACAGTTCAGTTCTTTTACCTTTCTTTTTGATGGGCAAATAACACTAATTATTAATCAACCCTAGCCTATGATAATTATACAGTATTAATGTATTAGCTCCATCACTTAAATTCAATGGAGATCACTACACATTGACATCATTCCTCACTTAGATGTTGTTATTGACAGGTTGATTCTGGACAGGATTTAGAATGCATGCTGTAGAAACGGACCTCATTCCTTAATGGGTTGCGTTAGGACCACTTTGCCACTTTTCAACATGTCTTCATATAATAGGTCCTCACTAATGTACGTGATAAAATGTACGTGATAAAATACCACTATTTCTTTTTCTACTCAGTTTGTGGAGGGCTGGGGACAGTTCAGATACCTCCAATGACATCATCGATGGGGAATCCAAGCTAATAGAACCCGCAGGCTTTCTATTCCTGAAAAGTTGTAATGCAAAAATGGCAGCCATCGTTCTCTCGATAATAGAAATATAAAATCTAAAAAAAAAAAATCTGCCAAATGATGATGTCATTGGAGGACGGGTTTCTGAACTGCCCGCAGCCCTCCTGTATGACACAGGGGTATTTTATCATGTACATTAGTGAGGACCTATTATATGAAGATACGTTGAAAGGTTGTGAAGTGGTCCTTTATGAAGTTCATTTTAACTGCAGTAATAACATTGTTATGTGTGTCTCCTACTAGGTGATCGGTGGGCAGACAGCTGGTGGTGTGGGGCAAAAAGGAGAGCCTGGTTACCCTGGATCAGACGGACGCAAGGGAGAGAGAGGACCAGCGGGTCAGTACACACACACGCACGCACGCACGCACGCACGCACGCACGCAGTACAGTGTCCTTCACCCAATGAAAACTGTACTTTACTGTGATTTTTTTCTTCTGCAAACTGTTAATGAGTATTGGAACACTCCAACAATGTTTAGTATGAATGGTTTGACCTCTGTGTCTCTTACAGGTTTGACCGGACCACCTGGACAGCCAGGAACAGGGGGTGGGTAACCACACACACACACACACACACACACACACACACACACACACACACACACACACACACACACACACACACACACACACACCATTATCATCATCATCATCGGCGATCACTCGGTGTCGAATATTATGGTCCTCCTGAGGTGTTCTCCGATGACTGTAGAGTCCAATTCTGGAACCGCACTTTCGTGCAGTGTGGGCAGGCATGGGTACGATGTGCTGGGAGTGGGATGTGGAACGACCTCCCTGGTGGTGGTTGCTGCTCTCTCCTTTCTTTGCTGCCTCTTGACTGTGGCGGCCCGGCGGGAGATTGCGTTCGTGGAACAAGGCTCCCTCATGTAGGCATTTCCTCCATGCGCTTCTTTTTCTACCAAGGTCTTCCCAGCTTGTGCTGTTCATGTTGAACTGCTTGAGGCTGATCCTGATGTTGTCCTTGAAGCGCTTTTTCTGACCGCTAACTCTGAGTAGAGCATCTGTTTAGGAAGGCGACTAGGCGAGTGTCTGGCATTCGCACAACGTGCTCTATCCATCTGAGGTGGTGTTTACAGACGGTCGTGCCTATGCTGTCGATGTCTGCTTCCTGGAGCACACTCACATTTCCTCGAGCACGCTCACATTTCCTCGAGCACGCTCACATTTGTGCGCCTCTCCTTACAGTCAATGCGCAGAATTTTGCGCAGGCACCTCTGGTGTTAAGACTCAAGGGCTCTTATGTGTCTGTCTGCTGTAGGTGGTCCACGTCTCTGCACCATATAAGAGTGTGGGCAGTAGTCTTGGGCGGTACTGATTTTTTAATATCGGTATTGATAACATGTTAATTAGCTTGATATTCGATATTACCGGTATTGAACACTCGATGGCAATGGCGTGCAATCAGAGTCGGACACGTTCCACCAGTCACCTAGTCAGAATTGCGACATTGAGGGGTCAGAAACTGAGTACTCTGCTGTTCAAGCAGCCTAAATAGGGACAAACTGGAGTTGGGAATACATTTTTTCCAAAAAGCCTAGCCCAAATAAGGGCTACTTTAGGCATGTGTGTAACATGAACATTGTTTGTATAGTTACAATTAAAAATCTCGTTGCTCATATTTTAATATAATATGAGATGATGTTGATATTTGACGATATTCGGTATTCGATATTTTTTTATAGACCCAACGATATTACTCGGTATTGATTTCCAATATCGCGATAAACGGTAATACCGGTATATTGCCCAAGACTAGTAGGCAGGACAACTGCCTCATAGACAAGGAGCTTTGTTTTAGCCAGCAGGTTGGAGTTTTCAAAGACTCTCTTCTGCGAAGCTTCGCAAAAGCCCCACCTGGACAGCCGATCCGGTGGTGCACTTCACTGTCAATGTCTGCCCTTGAGGAGTGATGGCTACCCAGGTAGGGGAACTGGTCCACATTTTCAACCAACTGCATTGTTGATTGTTATTGTTGGCGGAGTTATGGAGGGAGTCCGGTGGAGGCTGATGGAGAACCTTGGTCTTTTTCACGTTAATGGCCAATCCTAGGAGTTTATATGCTTTCCAGCAAAAGCATCAAGTATGCTCTGTAGTGTAGATCTTCCTCTGTGTTTGTGACGATGGCGTTGTCATCTGCATATTGCAGTTCCACGATGGACCTAGCCTCGATCTCGAGATGAGAGCCTGGATTCACGGTGCCCCAAAACGACTGACGGAAGCCGGGACTTCCAGTCAGTTAACTTCCGCTGGAAGTTGCCATTAGTCACGATGCGGTGCTCCCAAAAATGAATACCCCACAGAAACATTTTATTTCTCCCTTTGTGCTCGCAAAGCTGTTGTAAATGTTTAAAAGATGAAATCGTATGCACTTGGCACACTTATAGAACTGCTTAGTTCGTTTGGAATCATTTTTTCTGAAAATAAGAGTGAACAAGTCAAGTCGCTAGTGAGGACTGAACAGGGTTGTTTCTCAGTAAATACGGTCACTTCCACAACTCTCAGTCTCAAAAGCGCACTAGTTTCCCAGGGTGCGATGGACGTGCAAGAGATCTTGGAATTGGCTTTAAAACGGTTAAGGTTTAACAATCTGCCATCGGTTCTGTAGATGATCTGAACAGCAGAGGGTGGGCTGTGACCGATTATGTGGAGAATGGCTGCAATGAAAAACGCAAACAGAGTGGGATGCAATGATGCATCCTTGCATCTTCTCTGCTCTGCCACTGCAGAGAACTGTAGCTGACATGTTGTCATGTAGAAGCCGCAGGATCCTGATGTACTTTTCTGGACATCCACATTTTAAAAGGACTTTTCAGAGAGCCTCACGGTTCACAGTGTCAAAGGCCTTCGTTAGGTCAATGAACGCCATGTATAACGGTTGCTTTTGTTCCTTGGGCTTTTCTTGTACCTGACGGCCAGTGAAGGTCATGTCAGCTGTACCACGTGATGGGTGGGACGAAAACCACACTGGGATTCAGGGAGGATCTCTTCAGATGTTGGATGACACACACACACACGCACGCACGCGCACACACACACACACACACACACACACACACACACACACACACACACACACACACACACACACACACACACACACACACACACACACACACACACACGTAATGAGGAGTAATAAGTAAAACATGACAACGTAATATTGCTCAATACTGCACAATACACAACCCTATCCCATTGTTTAATTTGGCACAATAGTTTTTCAATGCATTTTAAATCACCAGTTGTCAGCCATCTGATTGTCCCTGACTGACTAACCAGCAGGTTTTTCTGAAGGGTAATCAATGGGCGCGAAGAGGGCCACAACCACAACCGAAACGTGACAAAGGCTGAATTTAGTTTTTATCAGATTTAGCCATGAAAGTTAAATAAAGCAATAAGCCACTGGAGGTCACAGGTTACCGCTGGATTTTATCCCGGGGAGCCGCAGGCAGACCCGACTCCGAAGACAGAGGGTCTTCTAACTTCCCTGGGATAAAACCCACCGGTAACCTGCGACCTTGAGTGGCTTATTGCTTTTCTAAAACTGTTACAACTGCGGCAACATGAAAATTACCAATTAAAATAATCAACAGTAGTACAATGACGTCTGTAGGCTAAAGAAAGTAGTTCCCGGCTAACCTGCTGTAGAAACAACACAGCTGCCACAAGACTCCATAACAACACTGTGTGGAGTGATACTACCAAATGTGACGCATCAGCAGTGGGTTATCGTGGGTTTTTAAACTGTCTTCCCTAACAATTTATTTTTAGTCAGTGAAGACAAAAACAATTTTCGTTGTATTTTTTTGTAACAGTGGATGATCCTGCACCTGTCCTCACTCCTCAGGTATCGGAGGTACCGGGTCCACCGGTGTTCCAGGCTACCCGGGTGCCAAAGGTGAGCGCGGAGACGACGGCCCCCCGGGACTGTCCCTGCCCGGTCCTCCTGGCCGTAGCGGTGGTCCCGGCCCCCAGGGACCACCAGGACCCCCCGGACCCCCGGGCTTCTCCAGCGGAGGAGGCAACTGCATCGGAGGAGAGCCTGGTCGTCCCGGTGTCCAGGGAGAGAGAGGCTATCAGGGAGAGACCGGACAGAAAGGTGATCATTAATACATCATTACATCATTAATACATAATGATAATCTGGTAAAATAGTCATTGCAAAGTTAAGTTGTACTCTGTCATAGGTTTTTTTTAAGGCTGTTGAAAATAACAAGTTCATAGGATTAAATTCATTTTGTTTTCATCTGATTCATCTGATTAATTTTTTTTAACGCAATTAACTCATGTGCACACTGACTCAATCCACTGAGAATTTTCTCTTTGAAAAAATGGGTAGAGCACGGCTTTATGGAGACATATAGCTGGCTACCCCTTTAACCAGAGCCATAGAGTATAGCTTAAAGGGATCTACAAGCATTGAGGGCTTGTACATCACCTATTTTGATAAATATTTGGGATCCTTTTTTTCCCAGATTCCTTTTCTTTTTTTAAATGTTCAATTCCTGTAAAGGAAAACAGGCATATTTTGAACATAGTTTGAATGGTTTATTCATGATTAAATTAATTTTGAAGCGGTGATTAATATGATTATTTTTTAAATCATTCAACAGCCCTACTTTAAAGTGGTTAATGTGTTACCACGTCTAAAACTTGTGTATGACGAAGCGCTGCTGTTGCTGTTCCAGGTGAGAAGGGAGACACCTGCGTGAACTGTGTGGGCAGCGTCAGCGGCATTCCTGGACCTCAGGGACCTCCTGGAGCACCCGGCTTCCCCGGTAAGAACATCCCCGGCCACCTTTACTCTGTTCATGTCGGACGGAGACAAACAAAACGGAATGCAATGCATTGCGAGAAGACGGATTCCAAAAATATCATGCATAACATTTAATCTGTGACTGTACAATACTCTACATACCTAACTCCTGTCCTTTCCTCTCTCCTCTCCAGGTGGTCCTGGTGGTCCAGGCGCCAAAGGAGACAGAGGATTCCCAGGAAACCCCGGTTCCGTCGGTCCCCCCGTAAGCACTCCCTGTTCTCTCACTTCCTGTTTACGTTATCGCCTTCACTCGAGGTGTTTTGCAGCAGGCACTGTTGCGATAAAGCGACCAACGTGTCAATAACACAGCGTGCGCACGTGCAATGTTTTTACGCATGTCTTTTACCTAACATGTGCGTGAACTGAAACTAATGTCTCTTCTCGCTCCCTCTCCTCATCTTCATCTCGTTGCAGGGACCCCCCGGTGCCAACGGAAGCCCAGGATTCCCCGGAGAGAAGGGTGACCCGGGCGACGCCATAACCGTAGACGGTGGGAGGGGACAGAAGGGTGACACCGGCTTCCCCGGACCCCCCGGCCTGCCCGGTTTGGACGGACGCCCCGGTCGCGATGGTGGTCCCGGAGCGCCTGGGCCTAAAGGAGCGTCTGTGAGTGGAGATTCCATGTGTGGGTGTGGGTGTGTGTGATTTATTCATCGCCAGCGATGCACTAATGTACAGTATAGTGGTATGACAACTAGTATTAGTCGTCATACTGTGGTTGTCCGATGTTCTGTCTGGAATAGGCAAAAGACTTGAATTAGAGTGGCTGATGGAGTCATGAAAATGACAGAGGTGATGTTTGCAAATTAATTGCCTGATTATGACAACACAAAAGGCTCCATTGGGTCACTTCCTGCCACAGTGTAGGGAATGCTTCAACGCTAAAATGCCAAGATTCATCATAAAGAAGTGAAATCAGCTCCAATCTGGCCGCCGATTGCCACAATATATGGACCTAAATACTGCACGTGTGCACAAATGTGCATGCACCCCTGTATTTTGGACATTATTTACGAGAGAACGATCCCAACGTTAGCCAAAAATGCGAATTCAGGTAGCATCGGGATTAAAGTGGACTAATCAATAGTAAGCAAGTTACGTCTTATCGTACTTGGCACAGGTAAACAACCTTGTTTACTTTGTTTACAACTTGTTTTATCATCCTTGGGGTCTAAGGAGTTAATTAATAGGTTCCATACCATCCATCCATCTTCTTCCGCTTATCCGAGGTCGGGTCGCGGGGGCAACAGCTCCACCAGGGAGCTCCATACTTCCCTGTCCCGAGCAACATTGGCGACCTCCTCCTGGGGGATCCCAAGGCGATCCAAAGCCAGAGAGTCGATGTAATCCCTCCATCTGGTCCTTGGTCTGCACCCGGGGTCTTCTCCCAGTGGGACGTGCCTCAAGGACCTCCCTAGGGAGGCGCTCGAGTGGCATCCTAACCAGATGCCCGAACCACCTCAGCTGGCTCCTTTCCAGGCGAAGGAGCAGCGGCTTTACTCCGAGTCTCTCCAGAGTGAATGAACTTCTCACCCTATCTCTAAGGGAGATGCCAGCCACTCACTGGAGAAAACTCATTTCAGCCGCTTGTATCCGCGACCTTGTTCTTTCGGTCATGACCCATAGGTCACCTATGGTCTTCATGACCATAGGTGAGGGTAGGGATGAAGATTAGGTTATTTCAATCGGTGACTGAATACGACCACTTTCCGTGTTCCTTCTCCCAGGGTTCCCTGCAGGTAAAAGGAGAGCGAGGTCCACCCGGTGAGCCGGGTCTACAGGGTCAGCCCGGTGACAGGGGCGCCCCAGGAGGCCCCGGCTTTGGACCCCAGGGACCCGCAGGAGAGAAAGGTGTCCAGGGCGTCTCTGGAAGACCTGGTAACCCTGGCGGTCCAGGTAAGCATGTTCCTTACAGATCTATTCATGCCATGCAATGTTGATTTTGAGAGCACAGTTTGAAGTTTTAGTCAACTAAATCTACAATTTATTAGGTCAACAGCATTTTTTGGCTGGTAAATGCCCAATTTTACTCTTGGTTGTAGTAGATATTTTCTTTTCGTGGTACAGTAGTTGCATCGTTCCTCTAGAAATCAATTTCTTATTTGTAAAGGTAAATATTTACTTCTATCTTTGAAACGCCTAAAACCTTTTTTCACTCATGTTTAAAACACATCAACAAAATGAATGCCTTGTCACAACATTTAAATGAATATGCTCTGCACCCTACAGGTGCTAAAGGTGAGCCAGGTATAACGGTGGCTGAGAAGGGTCATCCAGGAGTGCGAGGACAGGACGGAGACCCCGGTCAGCCTGGACAGCCAGGTACACAACCCAACACACACACACACACACACACACACACACACACACACACACACACACACACACACACACACACACACACACACACACACACACACACACACACACACACACACACACAGACGCAGTACAGTTTAACACAACGCATTACAATTCTCTGAGACCCCAAATTCAATGAACCCTTTGTGTACTGAACGCGTTTTGGTGTTTTATCTGTTGAAAAATAGCAGATCTACAAGCTCATATCGCGCCACCGAGTGGCGCGATATGAGCTTGTAGTTCTGCTATTTTTGAAAAATTGTGAAAATGTGCTGCAAATCTCTGAATGCGTTATTTTGGAAGCAAACATTTTTAACTCAATTTTTTGCTTCTGGGGGATCCCTAGAACAACATGTTTTCAGATGGGGGGTCTGCAGCCAAATATGGATCATTCTGGTGGTCCTTGACTTGAAATATGTTAGCATCACTGACACAGGAACACAGATTTTTCAGAAAAACTAGAATAGAAAACTAGAATCTAGTGTCAAAAACTCGATTCTAGCGTCAGAAACTAGATCCTAGTGTCAAAAAATAGATCCTAGCATCAGAAACTAAAATTTAGTGTCAATAACTAGAATCTAGTGTCGGAAACTACTGTAGAATCTAGCGTCAAAATCTAGAATGTTGCTGCAGCTATAATCTGGTGTCAGGAACTACTGGATAATCTGATGTCAGAAACTCGAGTCGAGGGTCACGACAAAATGGGACCTTCTGACTGTTGTGCTTCCTTACTGTTAGGTAACCCTGGAGGACCCGGTGCCAACGGTTTCCCTGGGTCACCAGGACCCAAGGGAGATCCAGGACATCCCGGTATAGGACTTCCTGGACCTCCTGGTCCCAAAGGTACGTTAAAATGGTCCAGAGTGTTCTCTTTCTATTCGTCTATTCTCCCCGTGGCCCGTTCCTTTGTTCTCCCACTCCATCTAATTTTGACATCTCCACTTCCTAAACATACTTTTAATTCTTGCGCAAGTGTGCCATTAGGTGCACTATTTTTGTTTCTTGTATCTGCTTAGACAAGCTCTAAATATATATATATATATATATATATATATATATATATATATATATATATATATATATATATATATATATATATATATATATATATATATATATATATATATATATATTAGTTCCTTTAATTACATTCTGATTATCTTTAAAACCTTAGAGACGGAGGTCCATGTTTGTTGTACGTTTTTGATGAGAGCATACCATCCAATGATCACAAGGCAATGACACGTTGTATTCTAAAACAAAATGGCCGTGGATCATCATGCCAACTCACCCATTGGTCTCCCTCAGGTTTCCCAGGTACCCCCGGCGCACCAGGAGCTCCCGGTGGAGGAGGTAGACCAGGACTGGACGGACTCCCTGGATCTCCTGGATTCCCAGGGCCCAAGGTGCTTATTATTAATTCTTCCCGCACCAAACACGAGGATAACGTAGGCTTGGTGAACCAGCCATCTTTAGGTAGACAATAGCTATTTGGGAAAACAAAACATGCCCAAATTGCCCATTCTATGGTTAGCTTTCGAAGAATCTAAGATTCTTATCGCTCAATGTTGCTTTCCTGGCAGACCAGGTGTTTTCACTGGCCGAGAGCAGGCACTGTGAGACATGTGGTCTGGATTAGTTTTTGCATGGAGGGTTTGAACGACAACCGATCAAGACACCACATAAACGACTTTTAGATCTGGCTCTTCAAAACAAGGGTCACAATGGGGGAACCGTGGTCCTAACAGGGCGGGGCATGGGTTTTAATATTGTGTCCTTGAGTGGCGAGTCAACTGTAATCATAATTATTCTCGGGCTTTAAGAACTAACCATGAAACAACCAATAAATATACCCTATGCTTCATATAGGCTTCTCCATCAGCTATACAGTCAGCGTCATTATTAGACTGGATATCCAAAATGTTAATCTATCATTTCTGATTGAAGGCATGTGGAGAAACAAAGATAAAAAACTGTACATGTGTGTTACAGGGAGAGCCTGGCGTGGGACAGTCCGGCGCTCCTGGAGCCCCAGGGTTCCCCGGAGCTAAAGGTGCACCTGGTCCCAAGGGAGACCCCGGTTTCCCTGGTAGCCCCGGTCAGCCTGGACGAGCAGGCTTCGATGGCGGCCCTGGACCTAAAGGTATTGTCACCTTCTGTCAACGTTGCATGTATTTTTACTGTAGCGTTTACCAGGACCATAGAGTAAGGGCCCTGATACACCTAGCAATGTTTGGATCAACATCAACAAGCAACGTCAATTATCAACATTGACTTTTCAACCTTTCTGTAGAGAACGATCAACTCCTGGTTGTTCAGAAAAGTCAGATCTTTAGCGCCCTCTACTGGGCAACATTTTGGAATCCTCCAATCACAGCCCTCCTTGGCATCACCTGATCCTTTCTCTCTGAAACTGAAACCATGGCTGCTGGTGCTTCACTGCTGTGGACAAAAACAAGGATTTTGTAACTTTTATTCCGCTAAATGAACATTTTGAGTTGGGTGGCAGCTGGGTGAAAATGATTCAATGCAAACTAAGATTTATTTATTTTTTCTGAGAAAAAAAATGGGTGGAATTCCCCTTTTAATGGGAGGTGTTGCCTGGGAGGTGTTGCCTGTTGCCGTGTGTCTCTCATGTTGCCTCGTTGACATTGCTAGTTGATATTGATCAAAATATTGCTAGTGTATCAGGGCCCCAAGACGGAGTTACGACAACTCCGTTCCCTTCATGGGGCCGTTCCAATGGCGGCTTTTCTAAAAAAAGACTTCTATTGGCTAGTAGTGACAAGTTTACTTTCCTGTATTCATTATTGACACTGTAATGACAACTGAGCTACCAGAGGTGTCACCAAAAACACTACTGCAATATAGTATAGTACTTGTAAAGGTATAATGAAAAGGCTCACTCACTTCCTCTCATCACCTCAGGTGATCCTGGTCTTCCTGGTATTCCTGGAGCTCGTGGACCACCAGGAGGCCTCGCGCAAGGTGTCCAGGGACCACCTGGACCACCCGGACCCCCTGGCCTGATGGGCTCCCCAGGTAAGACAACCATGTTATTATGTAACGTAACACAGCCATGGCAGGCAAAACTGAGGAGAATTAAGTGAAGGCAAGGCGAGAAAGGTATCGTACCTCAAGACCAGGTATCGCAAATTATACTGTTTTGTACTGAGAGTTTGTAGTTCAATGAACAAAATAGACCAGGGAATTATTAATTTATTAAAACTGTGGGGATTCAAGGTTTCTGCTCAACAGCGATAATAACTAATAATGTCAAAAAGGTCCTGTTTATCCTCGATTGAGATAATATATTGTGGTGTTTGTTTATGCTCTGTTGAGAAAATACGTTGTAGCTGTTGAGTCAAGGTTGAGTCAATGCTTAACCTTCTATTGATTGTATTTTGCCAATTAACTTTGTGTGTTTTTTTCTTAATAAAGTTGGTTCCTTCCTTTTCCTTGGGTTACATAGAAAAGTGTTCTAATAAATCTGATTAGTAGCTACTGTACATGAGGCTTGGATATGCATTCACAAACTGAACAGCAATCAGGATCGGATGACAAAATAAATATACTCTCAGGGCCCACTATTTATTCAGTATTTGAGCCATGGATCACCATTTGATGACCTTTTAGCCCCACAAACCCAAAACTAAAGATTGCTTTTGCTTTTGTGCACAATTCCAGGCTGGATTTGGGACACAACACACGTAAACATAGGGATCAACATGACCATAATTCACATGATGAATACTTTAACTCTTGACAGTGTAAACATGAATCCAAATGCACCCGCAAGGGTCCATTTGGTTTCGTGTTTACGCTTTCAAGAGTTACACCCAGTTAACCAACTGTCCATTATTTAGCCTGGGGACCACCTGGAACTCTCTCGAGGACCACTGGTGGTCCTCGGACCACTGGTTGAAAACCACTGCTCTACTTGTATACCACTTGAGATACCCTGGGTTATGTATTTCTCGATCATGGGACCAATTTAACAAAATGAGAGTAGTCAATAATAACAGTATTGGGCCCTGGGGAAATCAGGTCAATAAAGAATAGGGCACTTTGGAATACAGTAAAAAAAAATCCCAGGTTTGTCGTTTAATTCCGAACCCTGAACCTGTCTGACCTCCTTCTCCATTTCCCTCGCCACCCCAGGACACCCAGGTGCCAACGGAGAGAAGGGAGACCCCGGCCCCCCAGGCTTGGACATCCCAGGCCTGCCAGGAGACAGAGGGAGTCCCGGTTTCCCCGGGTCTCCGGGACCCATAGGACCCCCCGGAGCCCCTGGTGGAGGAGGGCGAGACGGACTACCTGGACTGCCAGGTAAAAAACACTCTGTTGTTATTATCAGTCCTTTGGACTGGAGCTGTACTGATGTTGTCTATTAAAACTGTCAATTATGTCCTTCAAATACCCTTTTTCCCACTGACTAAGTAAGAACCAAGATATGATGAAAAACTAAACTTAAAGATGCACTGCCATAATTTTTGTATTTTTTTTTTTTTTACCAAGTTTATCATTGTGTTTATGAGGTGAGATGCTGTAGTGTGGTTGTCATGTTCAATGATGTCTTCCCTTTATATTTAAAGTTACCTCTTGGAGATGTTAACCTTGACAGTCAAATGTGAAAATTAAAAACAGTGATGTCGTGACATCACACTATCATCCCCTCCCATAATCCCTCCCTCTTTTATCATACTATTTATCACTTATAAACTTGAGTAAGTGAGTTCTATCTACAGTATATCTCTGAACTGGACCTGGCATTACCCAGTTTGTCTGCTTGGGATGTGCATGTCTTCAACACCGTCTCTTTTGTCTCTGATTGGCTGACAGGCGCTAAAGGAGACATGGGACCAATGGGAGCTCCGGGACCTGGTGGAGGCCCTGGAGGCCCAGGTGGACCTGGCTTCCCCGGACCTAAAGGTACACACGCACACGGACACACAAATAATCGTTCAATCACAGCTAAGCATAATGTAATAGACAAACCTCTGCACCAATAATTTCCCTATATGTTAAAAAAAAATGTTTAAAAAAAATATCACAGAACACATTTTTCCACTGCATACAGCAGGCCTTGTTGACAGATTTTAGATTCTGGTTCCAAAAATGAACCAGTGTTTAATGTGCAATGTCCATTATATTATATTTATGAACACATCTGGAAAGTGTCCAACCCATGGTGTACACATGGGGAGAGGGTGGGGCTTTTCTGCAAGGTCTATTGCTGTGCTGAGAAAATCTCCAGATCTAGATGTTTCACCTTTCCCCTGCAGGTGACAACGGTTTCCCAGGCAGACCCGGGGGCCCCGGCGGCCCAGGCGCCAAGGGAGAAAGAGGAGACCCAGGTGTTCAGGGACCCCCGGGACCAAGCATCGCCCCCGTAGCCATAAAGGGAGAGGCCGGAGTACCCGGCATTCCAGGTACGCAGCGCTACATCAGAGAACCGAAAACCTTCAGGTTTTTCTTCTCTACGCTAAGATTTCATTACATTTCAGTCAGATGGAGTGATCTTACAATGTCAATTTGGCTTCAAATCGTGATCTAGATTAACTCTCTAAATGTTCAGGACTTATCGAAAGCTCCATAAAACCCTGCATGCGTGTTCTTGTGTTTTGTTTGTTCTACAGGTCTGTCGGGCGCTCCGGGTCAGAAGGGTATCGCCGGTCTCCCTGGAGAGCCAGGAATTCCAGGGTCAGATGGACGCCCCGGATTGCCAGGACCACCAGGTATGGCATTATCAGTAACGCCAAGTTACTTTGCGTGCAAAAATAGAACAGATTTACAAGCCTTCGACAGGGATGTGTACTAGATTGTAGATCCAGTCCGCACGCTGCATCCTGCATCTACAAATCGCTTGCTGCTTTATTTTGTATTTTATTTTTAAATACAAGACCTCAACTGTCTTTGAAAACAATTGTGAAAAAGTTTAAAAAGTCAAAGAGACAGATTTTGTTGGCTTTGTTTTCAGGTGCAGTTTGTGGGAGTGGAGACTGTTATTATTCCAATAAATTGGATTCAGTTCTAAAAAGAGCTCGCTAAACAGATTATGTTGTACATCTCTATTTATTCAAAGGCGGTGTTGAAAACTTGGGAAAGTAATAACATAATATGTAATATATTACTCTTTGATTCCAGTAATAAGTAAAGTAATGATATTACTTTGTGTCTAAGGGGTAATGAGTAAAGTAAAGAAGTTACTTTCCTAAGTAATATTGACCAACACTGGGCATTATTCCTGCACAAACCTGTCAAGATGTATGTGAACCAACCAGGGGCATCTGGGTGGTGTAGCGGCCATCCATGATATGCAGAATTACACTGAATGCTAGAGAAGTTGCTCATGTTTTTTTCTGGGTTTGTGTTGCAGGACCTAAAGGTGATGCTGGTATTCCTGGAGGCCCAGGCGGTCCTGGAAGCCCAGGTCTGAAGGGCGCCATGGGAGAGATGGGATTCCCCGGTAGGTTCCAGATTCAAAACACATGACATTGTGATTGAACAGTCATTCTGGATGGTGACAAAACTATCTTACACAACCCTTAGGAGCAATGTCATCCTCTTAACAGATGCTATTTTTGAATTGATTGATTAACTGTGATTCCACAGGACCCAGTGGGCTGAAGGGAACACCCGGTCAGCCTGGTAGGCCAGGAGGTCCCGGTGGACCCGGAGCCCCTGGATTCCCCGGAGCCAAGGGAGACCCCGGTCCTGGGGGAGTCGGAGCACCTGGAGCACCTGGAGCAAAGGTACCAAAACACACCGAATCCTCTAAAGTCGCACTTAACTGACCAGAACACACTAATGATACCACTACCACCTGCCCCCCTCAGGGAGAACCAGGCCAGCCAGGATACCCAGGAACTCCAGGACAGAAGGGTGCATCAGCAGCACCAGGACTGCCAGGACTTCCAGGAGGTCCAGGACCCAAGGGAGACCCCGGCCTCCCAGGCTTCCAAGGTAGGCCCGAAGAGATGGTAAAAGTGTCGGCCTGCAGACTAAATCCTATACATACTGGGTCACACCACCTATAATCTAGGCGCCAACATCGGGTGAAACTAGCCATGCATCAGCTATTTTTGGCAGAAATGTTACCTCTTCGATAAGAAGAGAAGCATTCGTTTTTGGGTCTCCCAAGACACTAACTAACATAATGTTCCAAAATGACCCTAACCCTTATAATTCACTGGACCATACCTGGGTGGAAATGTGGAAAAATGGGATGGTTTTGTGATTTGGTCTCGTTCTCCTTCCTTTCCTTTTTTGTAGGAGCTCCCGGCATCCCTGGTCCCAAAGGTCTGGACGGTGGTCCCGGCGCCCCGGGTCTCAACGGAGCCCCCGGTAGACCAGGAGAAGCGGGACGTCCCGGTGGGCCAGGGTTCCCAGGAGACAAGGGTCAAGCGGGTCGCGATGGAATCCCCGGACCAGCTGGAATCAAAGGAGACGCAGGTTAGTGACGGGACATTTCGTATCCGTAAAGGAGGACTAGATAAAAGCTGAGGTCAACTCAATGCATTCCTTCAGTATGCAAAACATATACCAGTACAAAAATGCAGATGCATTCATTCTCTTTCTCTTTGAATTGCCCATAATTCCTTTCTCTTCCAGGTCTGCCAGGTTTTGGTGGTCCAGGTGTCCCTGGTCTCCCAGGACTTCCAGGTGAGTTGTTACATCAACCATGTGCAACCCAGATTTGGCACAAGTACCTGTATGTGGAACGCCCTAACAACAGTCATTAAGACATGTGAATCCCTCGATTCCTTCAACACCGCTCTCAAAGGGTACCTACAGACGGCTGTAATGGAATGGAACTAAATGAACCCCAACGGCTCAATTTGGTTCCATTTGTACACTCAAAGAAAAAGGGTCCTAAAAGAAAAAAACATTAACATGGTGAAACACAACTTGATGATCATCAAGTTGTCCCCCCCATATCACCATATGCTGTCAGGCTACATTTGCACACACCACTTCTGACGGCCGTGAAAACCACTTTGGTGGCGACCCTAGACATGACTGGCTGCCTAATAAGCTGAGTTTAGTTCAATTGGTAAATGAGAATCATTCATCTGATTTATTATATCATTCAACACTATCATTACACCAATAATTCCACGTATTACAATTCTACTACTTGTATTTCCCTGTGTCTACTTTCCGGTCTATCATTTTTTCTTTTTCTTTCTATATTATTTCTTTTTTCTCCTAATGTTTCTCCTAATGTTTCCGTCCAGGTGCTAAGGGTGATCCCGGCCTCCCCGGTCCTCCGGGCAGCCCAGGCTTCCCAGGCGCTAAGGGAGACGGCGGCTTCCCAGGTCTCCCCGGTCCGTCAGGCCCCATGGGATCACCTGGACCCCCAGGAGTGGCCCTTCAGGGTCCCAAAGGAAACCAAGGTCCCCCAGGGCCCCCCGGTAGAGGAGGTACGTGATGGAATGGCAGCGCCATTTCCCCCCTAACACACTGTTCCACATGGCCCATGTTGCTGTCTGGTTTTACCCCGGTTTCTGGGCTGGGTCAAGATACTGACCACTGGGGTGTAGCACGTTGAGTGCCGAGAACCTCTCATCTATGGTCTTTCAAACCTCTAACGCTTCACTGCCAAAGAAGGTATCTTTTCAGTGTTTTTGATAGAGGGCGCTGTTTGAAAACGTATGAATGGTTCAAGTTTAGTGACAAATAGAACAGGACATGTACCGGAAGTGAAAATATATTTTCCGAGATTGCATTTTTAGTCAAGGCAGGCTTTATTCAATGGCCCATAACTAAAGAAACGTGGATCGTAGTTACAAGGTGATCGTCCGCCAGTCCAATCAATTCAAATGTTTCCAACGTATTTATTTATTTGGCCCAAAAACTAAAACAAAACCACTAAAGGGATAAAGTACACAATATGCTGTATGTGCCTTGCTCAGGGGAACATTGAGTGAACTGACAAATGTAAAACCAGACAGCAAACCTGAGCACTTTTCAGGCCCTATTTTCTTAAGTATCAGGTCTTATGAGTGTACTGAACGCGTTTTGGTGTTCTAAGCATTATGTTTTAACTCTTGAAAAATAGCAGATCTACAAGCTCATAGCGCGCCACCGAGTGGCGCGCTATGAGCTCGTATCTCTGCTATTTTTTGAAAAATCATGAAAACGTGGTGCAAATCTTGGAATATTATGTTATTCAGAAACTAGAAATCTAGACAGGACACAATGAGGTTAAGTCAAAACTGTAGGCAAAGCTCTTTGGCCACTCAAAAGAACCAACCAAGCCAAACAGCTTTGCTACACCTCCATATTTTGACTTATGCCATGAGACCTAATACTTAAGACAATCAAAATAGGGCTCTACAGGTGAATGCCTTCCACGTTGACCTTTGTGTTTTGATTTGCATGGGATATATTGGTTTAAATAGGAGCCACCTCCTCACTGAGCACAGTCACACAGACAATCATTGTCAAGTTCACTGGGATGCCGCCCAGGACAGAAGCCATCTGTCCCGCTAACGCACCGCGCCCCCCCACCCACCCTGTCACCCCCACCTCCCCTACCCTCCTCCACCCTCCCTCTCCCAAACAGGAAAATGCTGGGGTGCGCTTCCCTCACGCACCAATCACTGTCTCTCACCGGTGTGTGTGTGTGTGGGGGGTGTGTGGGGAAGGGGGTGACCAACCCCATACGCGTTACTCTGGTTGTTCTTTCTTTGCATCCATCCATCCATCCATCCATCCATCCATCCATCCATCCATCCATCCATCCATCCATCCATCCATCCACCCATCCATCCTTCCATCCATCCACACGGATCCATCCATCCGTGTGTGTGCGCTAGGGTGGATCTTAAAACGTCAAATTTTGATTTTCTTGTGTCTCACCCCCTAATTATGTTCCAATGTACAAAAAACTGCTTTGGCTAAAATTTGGTTGAATTTGAAGTAAATTTAGAGGTAGCTCAATCAAGGCAAAGATTGTACACCTTAGTAGTTTAAAAACGAATTGCACTGCAGGCACATTATTCTTATACTAAGCACACAGATTTTATTTTTTAAGCTTGTTAATCTAAACACAAATCTGATTACATGTCATGATTGTCATGTCAAACCAAAATTAATTGTTATAGGAAATACTAATGTAGAAAATAGAAAATAGGTACACTAGACAACGCACGCACACACTGTTGTTTTTCTACCGAGCCAGTGAGGCCCTGTGGTCAGCCGCCTATCTCCTATTTCTATAGAGACAGCTTGATGTACAAGTATGTCAAGCTGCCTTCTTCAAGCACACCCCATGTTTGTCATGTAAACCAAAATTAATTGTTATAGGAAATACTAATGTAGAAAACAGAAAAGCAAAGAATGACAAATTGCTATTTGTCTTTTAATGTGCAGAATGCCATGTCTTTAGTGCAATCTTCAATCATAGCCTACTCACAGCACACAAGAACACAGCCCCATTTCCATGTTTACCCTCAAAAGTCACTGCAGTATAATCAGGTGTTACTGATCAATGAAAGTTTGTTTACGGCTATCCAGATACTTGTGCCGATGGTTCTGCACAATTTGCAGCAAGTACTGGAGTTGGGACTCGTCTTTAGTGAGTCACAACAATATTTCAATATTCTTGAATTAGGGCAACCCAACACTCTGCATGATCATTGACCGTGTTTATTGCCTTCACTACAGCCAGAGCTTCTTGGTAGTCTTCCCTGGGCTTGCACTCATCAGGATCAACAGCAAGGAAGTCATGTGGGAGATCCATCATTTTGAACAGCGTCTTGGGTTGGGAGACAAAATCTTCAATGTCCTTCCCTGCAATTGTTGCAAGGTGACAGTAATTCTCTTCATGTGCTGTTCATCATCTTCATGTCCATCTTCCATGGCTCTCACCATCAGCTTCTTTGTTTGTGCACTCACTGGACTGTAAAACAATGCAAGTCCGACGACCTCTGGAGTGAAAAGCCACAACTTGATTGGAAAACTTCTGAGAAGCAGGTTTAGACACCTCAGCGACAAATTTATCGACGAATATTCCACAATTTTAACAGCCGCAAGTCATTTAGTGGGGCGCTTACAGCAACAGGTGCCCTGTTGCTTACAGCAACAGGGCAAATCCATGCATGATTTTTCTTCCAAAGGGCATGATGGGTAACTCCTGGAGCTCTGGCTCCAGGAGTTACCCATCATGCCCGTTTGATGGCAAAGGTTGTTAATTGTTTGAAGATCTGGATGTTTCATGGCCAATTCAAACTGACACGCAGGGAAGAAATGTTTGCAGTTTGCATTCATGTGAAAGCATGGATGCGCTCCACTAAATGACTTGCGTCTGTTAAAATTGTTGCTGGAATATTCATCGATAAATGCTGAGGTGTCTAAACCTGCTTCTCAGAAGTTTTCCAATCACTTGTGGCTTTTCACTCCAGAGGTCGTCGGACTTGCATTGTTTTGTGAGAGCCATGGAAGATGGACATGAAGATGATGAACAGCACATGAAGAGAATTACTGTCACCTTGCAACAATTGCAGGGAAGGACATTGAAGATTTTGTCTCCCAATCCAAGACGCTGTTCAAAATGATGGATCTCCCACATGACTTCCTTGCTGTTGATCCTGATGAGTGCAAGCCCAGGGAAGACTACCAAGAAGCTCTGGCTGTAGTGAAGGCAATAAACACGGTCAATGATCATGCAGAGTGTTGGGTTGCCCTAATTCAAGAATATTGAAATATTGTTGTGACTCACTAAAGACGAGTCCCAACTCCAGTACTTGCTGCAAATGTATCTGGATAGCCATAAACAAACTTTCATTGATCAGTAACACCTGAATTATTATACTGCAGTGACTTTTGAGGGTAAACATGGAAATGGGGCTGTGTTCTTGTTGTGTTGTGAGTAGGCTATAATTGAAGATTGCACTAGTATAGTTGCTTAGTATAAGAATAATGTGCCTGCAGTGCAATTCGTTTTTAAACTACTAAAATGTACAATCTTTAACTTGATTGAGCTACCTCTAAATATGTTTCAAATTCAACCAAATTTTAGCCAAAGCAGTTTTTTGTACATTGGAACATAATTAGGGGGTGAGACACAAGAAAATCAAAACTTGACGTTTTAAGATCCACCCTAGTGTGCGCGTGTATGTGCGTGTATGTGACACGTGTGTGTGTGTACCTGCATTTCAGAATGTCTATCTGTGGTCATTGTGATGTGTTTCATTGTGTGGTCTTGTAGGTTCATATCGAGACAATGTTGGTGTTAAACGGTGGAGCCAGAAACAGACCCAACACTTCTCTATTGCACTTTAGAGGGGGAAAAAAAAGCAGAAACATATCATGCAGAGGGGAACCAAATGGACCCACCAAGTTCTCTCTAAAGTCCAGTCAGTAAAGTTGTGGGTTTGAGTCTGGCTTCACTGGATGTGTTTTGTGTCACAGAGCGATCAGTCACCTGCATGAATGAGCACCATGTCTGTTCCAACCACCACCTCACACAACTAGTCCCAACACAGTGCTGGAACTGCTGGACTCAGACATAAGCCAGACACTGTATAAAGCAGGAATTAAAATGACTAATGCCAACCTAAATCCCAATGTTCTGATGTGAGGAAGAAAATACTAAAGACTTAGATATATTTGCCACACTACTGTATATCTCTGTTGAGCTTGGCTGTTGAAAGATTATTAAACATTTTAATCAGATTAATCACAGCTTCAAAATGAATTTAATCATGATTAATCACCATTCAAACTATGTCAAAAAATATACCATGCTTTCCTGTACAGGATTTGAACATTAAAAAAAAGAAACAGAATTATGGTAAAAAAAGAAAGAAAGACTGATTTTAAATATTTATCAAAGTAGGTGATCTACAAGACCTCAATGCTTATCTGTCGAGCTGTACTCTATGGCTCTGGTTAAAGGGAGACACACAGCTATATGTCTCCGTAAAGTGGATTGAGTCGGTGTGCACATGAGTCAATTGCGTTAAAAATTAAATGTTTTAATCAGATTAATCAACAAAATGAATTTAATCACATTAACTTGTTATTTTCAACAGCCTTAATCAATAGCAATGTGACTTAGTTAAAAAATGTGCCTTTATCACTGTCTTTTCTTTGCAAGGGAATTGAACAGTAGCATTTTGCCTCATTGGTAAAAAGAACAAAGCTGAGACCAGCAGAACACCGGCACTGTGAAACACCTGCTCCGTGGAGCGTTATTGGTGGAAACTAAGCAATACAATGGTTTCATGACATGTTAATGGCTTCCTTTCCCGTTGGCTCGGACCCCACCCAATGTGGTGGTCCCCCCTGTGTGACGAATCGCACACCCGACGACCGACAGGTCCCGCAGGTCAGAGAAAACGGTGTCCGAGACCTCTGCTGTTTTCTCCGTTCTTCTCTAGAACTTTCACAGTATAGTAATTTTAACCACACTGTACCAGACGGTTCACCTCTCATCTAGGGCTAGTTTTCACAAACTGTTCTAGAAAAGGCCTCTCATATCTAGTACACCAAGCTTTATAACCTCACCTGAGTTGTTCTACAACTCTCACTTCTTAGCACAGTCTCTTGAACGCCTTGAGTTAAGAGACCTGGACATATCCTTGGTTTACACTGACATGGGTTTTCGATGGGAATTACTAACAAATCACTGTTTTCTGCCTGTCATTTCTGACCGCTGGACTTTAACCCTAACTAACTGCATCTCTTTGTCGTTTCTCTTCTGCTCACTGATGGTAGTAAAACGCATCACCCTTGAAAAAGTAAGCACTTTTGCTAGAGACTTGATGCTAGATTTCACGTACAACGTTACATACTCTTTTTAAGAAATACTATCTTGAAGAAATGACCCACCCGATTGTAAGATAAGATACTGGCATGGTAGTGAGAACACAGATCTGTTACAAATCACACACAAATGAATACCACCACTAAAAACTAACTTGCATCAAAACCTTGAATTATGAAAACACATTTTTATATTTGTCAGCTGATTTCTGAATTAATTTGCGAATAGCTGATCATAGATTATGGTGCAATCACAGTATACTGTTACATATTGAAGAAAGCTAATGTTAAGACATTACCGTACTCAGTTATTATTCCTATTTGTCCAGCTAATGGAACATCATTATTCATGTATTTGATCAGTGTGATGCTATGCTAACCTTTGCTCTGATCTAAAACCTCTTGTTTTCTGTGTCGACTTGTGCCCTCAACCTGGACCCTGCTTAACCCGGGGAATTCTGGGAAAACAGGTCCTCCAGGTTAGACTTCAATGGTTTGATGGTTGTGATGTATTGCCATTCTGTTGTGATACATTTTGACATAACACGGTTGTTTGGGTTTCTAAGTTAGCTTAATGTATCGCTGTCGTGATACATTGATATATGACTTGGTCTGTGAAGGATTTTTAGACGTGAAAAAGGTGGCGGTAACATTTACGCCCGTTGGAATGTCTACACCAGAGGTGGTGGGCAATTCATAATCAGTTTCCTCTTTTTCAAAAATCCAAAATAAAATCAGAGTTTATTGTGGTAATAATTCAGTGATCATTAACCAAAATAATTTCACATAATAATGATAGTGTAAAAGGGGATATCCAAATATAGGGATTTCATTTTCACAATGTTCTTAATAGCCCACATTTGACCATTACTAAATAAATTATACCTCAAACAAAAGAAAATGAATTGAGAACAGATGGACTGTGACCTTTGCACGATAGTGACCCCCTTTCATTGTTGTAATGAACAAAATACATTGATGGATTGTACAGCATATGTCTGTAATGATGGCACAAAGACTTGCTTTAGCATTTGTACTTTTAACCCGTTTTACCCAACAGGACATGTGATGAACCATCCACAGAACAGCACACATGCCAAAGATTTACTGTATTGCCATGATTGTTGCCTTGTAATTCCATGTTTTGTAAATGTTGTCAATGTTTGTTTGTGTGAATCAATGCCAAATGAATATCTATTGCATGAGTTGTGTGTGAGTATAAAAGTAGCTACATCATTGGGATTATGGCCTAATTTTTCATCACCGGTAAACCCCTTATCCCTTTACTTCTTTGCCTTTTTAAGCTATTATAAAAAAAAGCATTTTCAATAGTTAAATGGCCATTCTACAGGCTCACATGTCAATAGATTGGCACGTTGAGAAGTTATGGATAAGGTGTTTAGCACGTGATGAAAATGGAGCCCATAATAGAAAATGTTCAGTAATAATACTTTGTGAAGCAAGACTGCTGCCCAATTCATTTTTAACTCGTTCAGTCCATATTATAGTATAGATTTTGTACAGCACATGCAGCCTTCATTTCAAGGCTATTACTCACTCCATCTCTACCTGTATAGGACCATTATTGCCACACATTTGTTAACAGAATATGACTGAATGTCACGTTTTTTGTACCATACTACAAAGGGACGTCCCGTTATTTCTCTGTCACTAACCTTCCATGCTGTGTGTGTGTGTGGTGTGAAGGACCCCAGGGCCCAGAGGGTCCCCGTGGACCCGCTGGAAGCGGAGGTCACAAAGGAGAGAAGGGTATTCCCGGCGCTCCCGGCCAGCCGGGCTTCCCCGGAGCCAAGGGAGAGCTCGGTTCTCCTGGATTCCCTGTGAGTGATAATAATATATAGAGATTGTATTACAATATAGAGAATAACTGTTAATCAGCTCTGAGGAAGAACAATCCAGGCCTCATTCACACATTTCAAAAGGATTGTTTAATGGCTTTCCGTAACGCAATTCAAATGGGAGTGCGACTGCCATTGGAATTGCATCATGGCAGCCATTAAACAACTGGGTAACCATTAAACATTGGGTTTGACCAAACATGCGTAAAGTGCGGTGTGCGCAATTTTTTTTTCTGAGAATGTACAAATGCAACCAAATGAACCCTAACGGGTTCATTTGGTTCCATTTGTACGCTCTCAGAAAAAAGAAGCGTCTAAAGAAATCCATTAACATGGTGAAAATACATCTTGTTGATGTCATCAAGATGTTTCACCATGTTAGTGGTTTTCTTCAGACCTCCATTTCTTGGGAACACAGAATGGGGGAACTTTTTTTTTTATCATGTCCACACAACACCTTGAAGGTACATCAATGGCATAGTAAAATATTGAAAATGGGTGGAGTTCCCCTTTAAAGTTGTCCTTTAATGTCAATACACTACGATGGCTAGTGTAGATCTGAGCCCATGTGTCATGTGACTGGCAGGGAGGAGCTGGAAGTCCTGGACCTCAAGGTCTGAAGGGAGACAGCGGACTGCCTGGCGTTCCGGGATTCCCAGGTCAGTTGGTTCCCAATATCAATGTCTAAAATTCACATTTCTATTACCCGTCTGAAAAGGGTGTTTTTCTGGGTTTCTGGGTACAGTATAGTAGTACCACAAGACAACAATCTTCAAGATGATATGATTGCAATTATTCTGCCCTGGCATATATAACAGTCAGCTTAGTAGATAACATGAAAAGACCCAGGAAAGGTCTTTTAGTTAAAGGACATTAAACATTGTTAGTGTAAAACTCTAACCACGAAACAAACATACAACCCACTTTCAGTAGGTACATGACTACAAACAAAGTACAGTTGCACAGAGCTACTACAAGAAACAAACATAGGAATCCAGCACTGTTAGTGATACAATGGCTCTAGAAATTACCTTCCAACAATAAACATACTGAAGCAGCGGCATGTTACATTCAAATAAACTTACAGGTAGTCTTGTAAACTGCAGCTTGAATAATTTGTGCTGTTCATACTGTTTATGTGCTGTGTGAAATACACACACACTGGGAAGACTATGGCAAGAAGGGACAGCCAAAAAGAACTGTAGGCAAAGTATTAAATGCAATACAACAATCCACCACAAGGTGTCATAGAAAATAAATATTCACTGTGGGCATAACAGCAATTATCTTTTGCATCATGTCAATATATATAAAAAAATAGCAGAAATAGTTGGCCTATAAAAGCTTAAACCGCAGGGTTCATGTGGTTAACCAAACCCAACACAGAAACACGGTATCTATTCATTATTATTATTTTACTTGCATGTTAGACACATCCACACAGCCTCCACATCGATCCAAAGCACGCCTGGCCGTGTGCACGCTTAATAGTCCTTATTCTCTTCAGAATGAGACAAACTACCATCTTTGACACGTGTATCAGCCTGCTTATATTTTGATTGTGCTGAAGAACATGAAATAAATCACTGTCGATCCATCGCCAATAGTGAACAAGGACTACAAATATTCATAGCAATCACATCCTGGGCAGGCAGAAGTGATGCATTTTTTTGTAAGCTTGTTGGCACTTTGGCGCCACACTGTGTGTTAAAGTGGTTGTACACAATGTGTAATTCAGAGTAACATAACCTTCCCATGTTATGTGGTGTGCGTGTGTGCGTGTGTGTGCGCGTGTGTGCGTGTGTGTGTGTGTGTGTCTGTGTGTGTGGTGTTTCAGGACCAAAGGGAGACCCTGGAGTGCCTGGTTCTCCTGGTCTACACGGCGATCCTGGAGATGTGGGACCTATGGGTATGCCATTGATATTCTTTTCACGAATGAATGCACATAGTTAAAATGTAAAAGATTAAATCTGCATTGCTGCATTTTAGATATTAATTAATGCTCTCTCATCTAGCATCAGCATGAAGTGGAAGTAAAAAAAAAAAAAAAAAAACATTTAATGATTTCATTGGTTAACTTCGAACACACTCTAAGCATTATGTTTTAACTATTGAAAAATAGCAGATCTACAAGCTCATAGCGCGCCACCGAGTGGCGCGCTATGAGCTTGTATCTCTGCTATTTTTGAAAAGTCGTGAAAACGTGGCGCAAATCTTTGAATATTATGTTATTCAGAAACTAGAAATCTAGACAGGACACAATGGGTTAACCCTTTCTTCCTGTGTTCTGTGCCGTGCAGGTCTCCCCGGTGACCCTGGTATTGCTGCTGCCCCCATCGTGGTGAAAGGAGAGCGGGGACCACCTGGTCAACCGGGTCTCCCCGGCGGCAGAGGTCCTCCAGGCGGTCCCGGACGCGAGGGTCTTCCAGGTTGGTGACCTTGAAAATATCAGCCTGTCATTAACAGTGTTGGGCAGTAACTAATTTTAGATTACATATTACTGTAATATTATTACTTTTGCTCCAAAAAGTAAAGTAACGAGATTACTCTGCCAAAATGGTTAATAAGTAA
Organism: Benthosema pterotum; assembly: GCA_039105355.1. Taxonomy (NCBI): domain Eukaryota; kingdom Metazoa; phylum Chordata; class Actinopteri; order Myctophiformes; family Myctophidae; genus Benthosema; species Benthosema pterotum. The sequence goes on from CM076986.1 coordinate 1,682,286, forward strand.
CGCATTACTTTGCAAGTAACGCCAAGTTACTTGTTTAAAATTAGCTTGTTGTTGCACGCAAAAATAGAACAGATTTACAAGCTATCGACAGGTACTGTAACAACAGAGATGTGCAATAGATTGTAGATCCAGTCCACACGCTGCATCCTGCACACAGTTATGTACACTACAAATCGCTTGCTGCTTTATTTTGTATTTTATTTTTAAATACAAGACCTCAACTGTCTTTGAAAACAATTGTGAAAAAGTTTAAAAAGTCAAAGAGACTATTATTATTCCAATAAATTGGATTCAGTTCTAAAAAGAGCTTGCTAAACAGATTATGTTGTACATCTCTATTTTTTCAAAGGTGGGAGTTGAGAACTTGGGAAAGTAATAACGTAATATGTAATATATTACTCTTCGATTCCAGTAATAAGTAAAGTAATGATATTGCTTTGTCTAAGGGGTAACGAGTAAAGTAAAGAAGTTACTTTCCTAAGTAATATTGACCATCAGCCTGTCATTAAAAAGTCATACGAAACACACTGATAACAATGGAAGGAGACGGTCTACTCACTCTGGTTCTGATCCTACAGGTCCAGCAGGCGCCCCTGGAGACCCAGGTCCGGAGGGACCCCCAGGATTCAGCGGACCACCCGGCAGGAAGGGAGACTCTGGACCCGCCGGAGCCGGGGGTGAGTTGTCAGGAGCATTCAGTCAAAAACGTCCTGCAACCAGGCCAAGCAGTGGTTTTCAACTAGTGGTCCGGGGACCACCAGTGTTCCTTGAGAGGATTCCAGGTGGTCCCTAGCTAAATGGGCCCTTATTTGTCTGTAGCCTCACTCTTGAGAACATAAAATGAAACCAAATGGAACCTTATGGGTCCATTTGATTACATTTCATGTTTAAATTATATTTAAACATCTGAATTACTACATTCTACACAATCTACACAACTTGAAAATGTAGAAGAATTGTTATTTTGACCAACTAAATTATGGAGAAAAAAAACTTGAAAATCCTTAGTTTTGGGACCGAGAGATTAAACTCATCATCAAATGATGGTCTCTGTGGCTAAAATGCAGAATAAATTGTGTACCCTGGCATGAAAACAGTTGAAAACCACTGATATAGATGGTGGTTTTCAACCTGTGAATTCAATCTGGTTAACCAGATGTAACTCTTTGATAGCGTAAAAACAAAATGGACCTGCAAGGGTCCATTTGGTTTCATGTTTACATCATGTGATGTAAACATCATGTGAATTAGCCCAAGTCTACACAACTAGAGAATGTGGAAGATTAATGATCATTTTGGTCTGCATGTTGACCTGTTGTTTCCAAAATCCGGCCTGGAATTGTGGACAAAACCAAAAGAACGCTTTAGTTTTAGGTCTGTGGAGCTAAAATGTCGTCAAACGGTGGTCTGTGGCTCAAATGCAGAATAAATAGTGGGCCCTGGTGTTAAAATGGCTGAAAACCACTGCTCTAGATGTTTGAGCGTTACATACTGGTTAGCCTTGTCTAGCCCTCAATGTTTTTGGCCTTGGGCGGGGTGCCGTGGGATCCACACGGCATATCGAGCTGATCTGATTTGATCTCACGAACGTGTCGTCATCCCCGGCCCCTCCCGCGCCCGTCCACTGCTGTTCTACGTCACATCATTTAGAGCGACGCCCACCCCGGAAGGTTCACTCCCCCCTCAAGGCCACTTTCCAACGTGCGTTAGTCCAGGCTTTCCGTTTTCGAACGAAAATGAAAGCCTGGGTGTCGAGGCTACATACTGGCTACATACTGGTTGAAACCCCACCATTGTTAACCTCCCTCTTCTCTCCTCTCCTCTCCTGTCCCATGCAGGCCAGCGTGGTTACCCCGGGCCTCCCGGCTCAGACGGTCTGCAGGGACCCCCCGGTCCCCCCGGGACGGCGTCCACGGCCCACGGCTTCCTCATCACCAGACACAGCCAGGGACAGGATGTCCCATTCTGCCCCGACGGGACCAGCCTGATCTACGATGGCTACTCCCTGCTCTACGTGCAGGGCAACGAGAGAGCACACGGACAGGACCTGGGTACGGATGGACAGGGGCTGGAAACTCACTTAGAGATACTGATGGCTTCTAAATCCTGAGGTTTTGAAAAAAAAACAAAAAAAAAAATTGTTTCTTGGCTCAAACATTTTCAGAAAATATACGGTATGTAATTGGCCTGTGGATGTCCATTTCAAAATATATCGTTCTTGGGACTTCCCAGAAGCAAAATATTTGAGTTAAGAGTGTTCACTGGGAAATAATATACAGTATATTCAATTTGTACTAGAGATGGGATTTATGGCTCTTTTAGGAGAGCCAGATCCCTTGGAGCCGTTCCTTTCAGAGAGCCGTTCAAAAAACTGGCTCATTTGTACCGTATATTATGTTTTTTTTTTTTAAATAGTATTTGTTCTAAGTCTTCCACAATTGCAATGGTGGAACCACATTCCACGTTGCTCTGACATCAAGATTTTGTGTAGTTTGATTTATTGATTAAAATATGTATTAACAGCAGAATTGGTATTTGATAGGTACTATTTTCATGAAATATGTGTAAATTCCGATGCAATCTGTTCTATCTGTTAAAAAAAAAGTGACTGTGAACCGGAACCAATCGTTCATTTCAAAGATATGACTCGATTCGTTCACGAACATCACATCACCTATTTGTTTAAAAGTAGGTGATATTTATTTAAATAGCAGGTTATTATTTAAATAGCAGACTTGGCAGGCTAATAACAGGCTATTTTTCAACAGCTAAAGTTTAAAATTATGGTTAATGATTAATCAACACTGCTTATTTCAGGAACGGCGGGCAGCTGTCTGCGTCGCTTCAGCACCATGCCCTTCATGTTCTGCAACATCAACAACGTGTGCAACTTTGCCTCGCGTAACGACTACTCCTATTGGCTGTCCACTCCGGAGCCCATGCCCATGGCCATGAATCCCATCAGCGGAGAGGCCATCAAACCCTTCATCGGCAGGTAGGAGAGAGGGGGAGAGAGCACCGGATGAGAGCCATTAAAGCAATAAGCTATGAGAGGGAACAGGTCAACGGTTATCCATGGGAGGCGTACGCACTTTCCCTGGGATAAAATCCACTGGTAAACTGCGACCTTGAGTGGCTTATTGCTTCTCTAAAACTGTTACAATTGCGGCAACATGAAAAGTACCAATTAAAATAATCAACAGTAGCACAATGACGTCTATAAGTTACCCAGCTAAAGAAAGTAGTTCCCGGCTAACCTGCTGTAGAAATAACACTCCTGCCACTAGATTCCACAACAACAACAAAGCCAGTTCCGGGTGGTGGAGTGATATTACCAAATGTGACGCGTCAGCAGTGGGTTATGAGTGGGTTTTTCAACTGTCACATGACGGTGACCAGCCAATCAGAATTAAGTATTGAGACTAGCAATTTTACAAGTGGAATGAATAATAGATATGGAAGGGAGGGTCCAATTATGAGAATATATAATGACCCCAGCCTGCACCGACATCACATGATATCACTGATCGCATGGCCCCAAGTTCTAGTACAGTAGTACTATATAGACCTCAAATTGTAGTCTACATATGTTATATCCACACTTTAACTTAGCTTAACAACATAGTTCACTGTTGTAAATTATTGATAATCCCCTTTAACCCTTGTGTACTGAACGCGTTTTGGTGTTTTTAAGCTGTTGAAAATTAGCAGATCTACAAGCTCATATCGCGCCACCGAGTGGCGCGATATGAGCTTGTAGTTCTGCTATTTTTGAAAAAATTGTGAAAAGCATCAGAAACTAGAATCTGATCAGGACACAATGGGTTAACTGTCAGTTATTTTTCCACCACTACATTTGACAGGAATGAAATGTATTACATTACGTGTGTGTGTGTGTCTCTCTTTCTCTAGGTGTGCAGTTTGTGAGGCTCCAGCCATGGTCATCGCGGTTCACAGCCAGACCATTCAGATCCCCAGTTGTCCCGCATACTGGGAGGCCCTGTGGATAGGATACTCCTTCATGATGGTACGTACACACACACACACACACACACACACACACACACACACACACATCTGCTATTTTTATGTGCTTACATTGGTTCAAGTAAATGACTGATCCTCCTCCTGCTCCAGATTGTACCGAAATTCAAGCAAGTATTGCTTATTATGCCGATGTTGTCACATGTTGTCAGCTGACTGAGTTGATAAGCGTCCTCAGCCGCACCACAAGATCACCGCGATGCAGTGCGTTTTAACGCACACTCGGCTACTTTATTGCGGCCGTTTTGGTCGATATACTATCTCCCTCTAGCACTAAACCTAAACATAAGCTCCAGCACGTCGCCATGCTGACACATAACAGGGCTTAAAACAAGGCGGCCAACCGGCCCACGCTGTGGAGGATTTCCGTTTTTTCGTCTTATCAATGCAATCGTGTCAGTCCTGCTCCCTCACAATATGCCTGGTGGAGAAGATCGGCTAATAAGCAGCCGCCTGGGAATTCTGTCTCGATGACAGTCGAAGCGGGCGTCAACTAACCTCTCATGCTTGTTGTTTTTCCTCGGCAGCACACCAGTGCGGGAGCGGAGGGCTCAGGCCAGGCCCTGGCCTCTCCCGGCTCCTGTCTAGAGGAGTTCCGTAGCGCTCCGTTCATCGAGTGCCACGGCAGGGGGACGTGTAACTACTACGGCAACTCCTACAGCTTCTGGCTGGCCACCGTAGACCAAAACGAGATGTTCAGGTAGGGTGACCACTGACCAGGGCCGGCAATGTGTTCCTTTGGTCTCAAAACAGTCAATGACATTATTATTACCAGTGTTGTTTTTGCATTTTAGTCGCATTTAGTCACACTTTAGTCATTTGGACAGCATGCATCATTAGTCTTAGTCACATGTTGTCATTTCCATCCTTGATAGTTTTAGTCTAGTTTTAATCGACGGGAACTCAAAGAGGTTTTAGTCAGTTTTAGTCTGTGGAAAATCAAAACCTTTAGTCCCATGTTAGTAAAAGAAATTAAATTAAAACATGTATTTAAACTACTTTAATAAAGTCAGAGTATAATAACTAGACACAGTATAGTTAAGATGCAGTTGGTGTTCTGATGTTAGACCTGCTTGCTAATTTTTCCTCAAAATAGCAACACCAGTGTTGTTTTTGGCAGGTATTTTTTCGATTTTATTTAGTCTTATTCTTTTGGACAAAAGGCTTGTTCATTTTAGTCACATTTCAGTCATTTCTATTCACGATAGTTTTAGTCAACATCCTGAAAAGGCTATTATAACTTGTCAGTTTTAGTCTTAGTCCTGAAGAGGAGGTGCTGACGACGTCATTTCAGTTATAGTCAGGATTGTCGAAAACAACAGTGATTATTACAAAGCATACATTTGTGTCATATTGATGACCTTCCCTCTCTCTGCCTCCCCCTACAGGAGGCCGCAGTCGGAGACGCTGAAGGCGGGTAACCTGCGGACGCGCGTCAGTCGCTGCGTGGTCTGCATGAAGAGAACGTAGCAGCAACGGCAACGCTAAGCCAAGCTAACTCTGCCGGGGACGACCGCCACGCCCACCAACAACAACAACAAGAGATCATTGGATGACAGGGAGGAGGAGGAGGAGCCGACGGCAGACGTGTCGTCATGTGTTGGAATTCCGACGGTGTCTTCAGGAAACAAAAAAAATAACACACACAAAAAGCAAAAAAACAGAAAAAAGGCAAAGAAAAAAAAGAAAAGAAAGAAAACTACAACTGAATTTAATGGTGCTACTGTGCGACACAGCACAAAAAAAAAGAAAAACACAAGACAAAACTGACGTTGGTGAATCTTTATATATTTTAGTCGTCTTTTTTTCTTTTTCTAAAGAGAAGTACCTCACGATGAGAAAAAAAGAAAAGAAATAACCACACACAAAAAAATGGTGCCATGATGGATGGGACAACAAAAAGTTAATGTTTTTGTTTTCCTCCATTCTTTCTATTCTTCTCTCCCAGTAGAGAATAAATCTCCTTGAGATTTGGTTTTGAGGTGCGAAACGATAATGTGGTACGTGCATTTCTGGAGAGGAGTGCTCCCTTTGGGTGTTGTTTTTTTCCCCTTCTTTTTTTGTTTTTTATTTTTGTTTTCTTCTCTTTTTTGTTCTTCGTTTTCTTTTTTCTTTTCTTTTTTGTTTTGTTTTTCATTTTTACTAAGGAGTGGATGGTCTCCACGGTTACCAAATCGGCACTTTGACTTCAGAACATCCAAGAAAAAAGAGATGCACTGACGATGAGCTTCCCTTAGTAAGACTGCCTCTCTCGCTCTCTCTCTCTCTTTTTATAGGATTTTAATTCACAAACTCTTGTTTTTGTTTAGTTTTTTTCCCTCTCTCCCCCTCTTTCTCTTTCTCCGTCAAGCCTACATCAGGGGCCGTGTCCATGGAAATTCAGATCAATATATTTCCGGATAAGCTGATTTGATGCCCAGTATCCACAGTGTTCCGACGTTGCTGTCCACTGTGTTGTTGTTAGCACAAATAGCTTAGCTGAAAGTACGTAAAAACAGGGAGTCCTCGTGTAGCGGCTTTGTTAGATGGAGTGACCGTTGGCGCCCGCACCTCTAAAAGTGTGACTTTTAGAAAACACTTTCCGTGGACACTGCCCCTCATATGAGTCGGTGTCGCGTGCCAAAAACAGCATACCTACAGGCTCACGGTGCGTTGCGTGGCTATTTTTCAGCTTGCGGAACCGCCGTAGAGCAAAAGTATAATTCAAGCTTTGCTATTCTGTCACTTATTTTTATTTCTTGACGTTTCATTCGGTGGTACTAACCATGCTGTAGATTCGAGCCTTCAAGTTATAGGCCTCTCTCTCTTTGTCTCTTTGTCTCTCTCTTTCTCTCTCTATTTCTGTCTCTCTTTGTAAGTAATGAAATGTGTATATTGTGTAAAACACTTTTTTTAGTGTATTAGGTCATCGGTAACAGCTTATTTGTTATAAAAAAAAGAAAGTTTTCTGGGTTTTCTTTTTAGCTTGCTCGCTCACTTATTCGTGCACAGGCGTGCACGCACACTCACACGCGCACACACACACACGCGCGCACACACACGCACACACACACACACACACACACACACACACACACACACACACACACACACACAGACTTGTTCAATCACAACACTCCTTCACTCAGATATTGTACAAAGTAAGGCTTTCTATGAATGAAACAGTATTTTATATAAATATAAAATAAAATATATATTTGGGGGGATAAAAAAAAGAGGAAAAATGGTTTTAGAAGCTATTTGGCTGCAGGGGGAGATGAGGTAATTTTACATTGACAGACGTCATTCTGCGAAACACAAACATGTTAACTACTGAGCACATACAGAGATTTTTTTCTTTTGTACCCTGAGACGTAACATTATTGTATGATATTTACAATATCAATCACTTAAACCTTTTTTTTTGTATTTCAATATTCTAGCAATAATGTTTGTTGAGCTGAATAATAATAATTAATTCAAAAAAAATCTAATGGCAATAATAAGCTTTTTAGAGGTAAGCTTTTCAATTTCGGGAATGTGATGATTCACGCGAGACAAGGGTTATAGTTGAAAACCCTGAATTCCTTGAAGAGGGGGACCCCAATATTTAGATTTGTTTTGTTTTAGAACATTTCTCGGTGCTGGGCTTTGCTATGATTAAAGGGGGGGTAGGGGGGGCAGGGGGGTGGAGCCTTGACTTTTAGGGCGGAGAGGGGGGTGGGGTCGCTTCACCACAAGGCCCCTGATTGGCTCCCTGACTTCCAATCCATTTCCAGCACTAATGTGTATTCACCTGTACACATTGTAAACCAGCAGTCTAAAAGTGTTCACACGTATTCCTGTAGGGGTCGGCGTTGAGGCGGCTATACGCTAACGTCTCAATCCGGTTCCTTTGTGGTTCCTGACGTTTCAAAGAGGAGTTAAACGTTCATAACTTTTTCCATGTACTGTATAAGTCTTCATGAGCTGCCGAGGGGGGAGGGAGATTATTGTATGTTCCCTGTGAGGTTTTTTTTTTTTTGTTTTGTTTTTTCAAAAAACTGCTTTTATGAATTGCATTTTTTTGTCAACCTTGGGTGTGCGATCAAGAAAAATAAATGTGTATTAATTTTCAAAAAAAGAAAAAAAGGAAAATCTTGTTTTTATTTTTTATTTTTTTGCTGTTTGTTTTCGTTTTAGTTTTTTTTTTTTTTTCATGTTATGTTATCCAGAAGTTGTTATAAACTTTTAAAGACTGAAATAAATACTATGTCCAAAGTGTTGTGATGTGAAGCTATGCTTGAGAAGAGAGTTTTTAACCGTGATGTTTAAGACTCTATGGCTTAAAGGACAACTTTGTTTATTTATTTATTTTTTCAACCAAGGTTCATGTGATTCCTTGCTTTCTTTAGTTTTGGGGATTTTAGCTATGGGAGGGGGCATTCGAACATGGTCCTAAATACATATTTATTTAAAAAAAAAATTAAAGTGATTTACTTTTTTATGATCTACTACAATTCTAATAAAGTTCACAGGGATCTACTGAATGTGAAGGAGGCAGCACACCACACTGCACTTTACACAATCCATATTTGGGCAATGGGCATGCCTAACCCAGGGGCTCAATATGGCAGTTTGTTGCATTCAGTAGATCATTTATGGCCAGGTGTAATTTCCTGGGGTTTATTAGGGCTGTAGTAGATAATAAAAAATAGTGAGCGAGCGGGAGAGAGAGCACTGTGTGTTTTATTTACTCACACTATGTCAATGAAGTTACAAATGACAAAAAAAAGCTTTTTTCAACTTTTTCTTTTTTTTGCAGGGGGCGGGGGTACCCTCTCAGGAAAAAAAGGGTCTGAAAGAAAATTCATTAACATGGTGAAATACATCTTGATCAAGATGTATTTCACCATGTTAATGATTTTTTCAGACCTCCATTTTTAGAAAATACAGATTTGGGAACACAACATCTCTAAGGTATATTAATGACATATTAAAATGTAAATGTAAATGGGTGGAGTTCCCCTATAAGTGCCCCACTGGCATCTGCCTAAAATCGCCAATGATTCTACTGCTTTTAGTTACCGTATTTTCCGCACTATATAATAAGGCGCACCGGATTATAAGGCGCACCTTTTAGAACTGTTTTCATATATAAGGCGCACCGGATTATAAGGCGCAGAGAATAGAAGCTACTACAGTTAACATAGAATAGAAGCTACTGCAGTCAAACAATCCATATACCTGTATAAGGCTCACTGGATTATAAGGCGCAGTGTGGATTTTTGAGAAAATTACAGGCTTTTAGGTGCGCCTTATAGTCCGGAAAATATGGTACTGCTATTGCTGACATGTCACAGACATCTCTTCATCATGTGGTTTTTCTAGTTGCCAGGAAGCAAAACATCCTTCTGAGATCTGTAGCACGGAAACATGTACACTGCACGCACGTGGACACGCGGGCACACACTTAAAAACAATACAGTCAAATTTAACTAAGCCAAATAAGCAGTAAACAACTGTTTAAACGCTTGCAGGAATGTATACCGTATCATGATGGTTACCGTGTCATGAAAACCATCACGACACATGTCTGTATAGGCTATCTATTACTTTTAAGCCTGTGGATTTACAGTAGGTTACAATTCAAGCACAACTAAATACAAGGCTTACACATGTTCACAATGGTAGAATTGAATGTGAATTTGTTTTGCACTGGCATTATAGGCCTAATGACATCTTGCTATATTATGCGTATGTATATATACAGTATATAGCAAGATTTCAGCTTTGTCTCATTTATCTCTCAAATACAGCTTTAACAGCCAATGGAGAGACTTCAGCTTTGCCTCATTTATGGATCCTAGTATTCATCTTAGGAGCTATAAAGAGGCATAGGTGATCTTTAGGTGATCTTAAAATGAGAAATAAACGTGGTTGCTCAAGAGACGCTTCTGAGGTTAAACTGAGAAGCATTTTTTTCCTCTGGGCAATTTTGCTGATTTGTTTGTAATGTCCTGATTGAGCAAATACTATTTCCAATTGTACTGCTTACATGAGCGATGCAAAGTGCCCTTTTCAAATTTTATACCCTGCCCCTCCAAATCCCTTTGCAGGTCTGTGTGTGTACGTGTGTGCATGTGTGGGTGCCAGCGAGCCAATAGTGTGAATGTATTTATACATAGATACATTTTTACCAGCATTTCTGGTAAAATGTTGCACAATGACTGCAAAATTCATCGCAAAGATAAAGTCACTTGTTTCCTAATTTCAAAAAAAGGGAAATATCCACCATTGACATCTATAAATGGTGTGACATAAGTCACTCAGAGCATAGCTGTTCACTGAGTTTGGACAAGACACTTCTCTGACTAACGTCTCTTCAACCATCTAAAACAGGTAGGCTACAGGTAGCTCTTAATTTATTTATTTTACTTTTTCTATTGCATAAACACGTAACAGTGATTGCTATCTAAATTTATAATCCTTTTTTTTTTTTTTACGTAAAGTACCATATAACTATAACAAGTGACTAATTTTATCAGTTTATTATTTATCACTTAGAAAAACTTGATGTGTGGAATTTTATCAGCTGTATTTAGTCATGTTAGTCCTAACTATAATGGGCTTCATTTTACACTCTCAAGAGTTAAAGATCCATATGGGTCCATTTGGTTACCATCATTTTCCCTCACCATGGAATAAAATACAAAAGACACTATTTCTATTTGCTCACACTATGGCGTAAAATTCTCAATTTGGTGTCAAGGGGAATTTAATATTTGTGAAAGTTAAATTAACATTTATTTTACAATATAAATTGGGGGTCTCAGAGATGTAAATGCCATTAATTAGGGGGTCCGTAGGACTAATGCATGTCAAACTGGGACTCCCTGAAATCAATGTTTATCATCACTGCTAGATGAGTTTTCAAATGGGGGGTCTAATAGGTAAAGGTGGTTAAACCTAAGGCAGTGTTGATTTGTGTCAAATAACTAAGCAGTGTCGACTAAAATGATGACAAAAACTGTTAATTGAATATCCTTTTATTCTAAGCAGTATCCAAAAAATGTCTCTCCCGGAATACAACTTTAGGTAGGCTATTATTCTACAAAACTTGAATCATTGACTGGTATTACTTTCTTTGTGTGGTTTGGTCTCATTCAATGTTCATTTGGGTATTAGGTATTTGAGTATTTTTTTCTGATTGTTGACGTCTTTTTCCAAAATTCCCCTGCTAAAAGGTTTTGACTTCTTGTTTCGTTTTCTTCTTAGAGATTATCTGATCTGTGTTGTCATGATGATTAGTCACCACCCGAGTTGGGGCGTAATCGTCTTTAGGCCTATATAGATCATTTTTGAAAAGTCTATGAGGAAAATGAATGGGGAAGTCATTTCTGGACCACAGGAGACCACATGAACGGGGCGAGACCACACAGCTCTGTAGAGTAGGTCTATTACTCAACAATAATACACAATTCTTCAAAAGGACCACCAGAGGGAGAACTGCCACCTTTATGAGGAGGATCACATCATCTTCCCCAAGTTAGATGTCTGACTCTGACCATTTAAGTGTGTCCAAAGCAGTGTTGCCAACTTGGCGCATTTGTCGCTATATTTAGCGCCTTTTCAGACCTCCCTAGCGCCAAAATTAGTGAAAAACTCCTGGCGGAAAATCTAGTGCTTTTTTTGCTGGTGAGTTGGGGTGAAATTAAAAACCCTCATTTTTCACCATTTCTCCTCCTATGACAGTGGTTTTCAACCAGTGGACAGCTGGTTAACCAGATGTAACTCTTTGAGAGCGTAAAAATGAAACCAAATGGACCCTTGCGGGTCCATTTGGTTTCATTTTTACGCTCTCAAGAGTTAAAATATTCATCATGTGAATTAGCCCAAGTCTACACAACTAGAGATTAGAGAATGTAGAAGATTAATGGTCATTTAATGGTCATATTCCCTTCCAGGCACGCATCTAGCGCATTCTAGTGCATTTTGGAAGTGCCACTAGTGCATTTTGGATTTTGGCAGTTGGCAACACTGGTCCAAAGAGTCTCCCATATCTTCAAACTGGGATACCAGTTTGATCCAGTCAGAGAACTCTAGGATAAACAAGTGGAAATTGAAGCAAAGAAATTGATATCCCACAAGTATATTCTGTTCATTTGTTTTTTCAACCAAGGTTCATGCTTTTTTATCTCAAAATGTTTTGAGATAAATGTTATTTCATTTGTATTTAAATACTTACAAGATTTGCTAAATACTATAGCCAAAATGTACAAACATATAGCCAATGCATCGGTGTTTTGATTTTGTCGACTAATGCTGGACGAAAAATGTTTGGTGAATATCTTTTGTCATTGACAACTTGAAAACTAAATGAAAACTAAGCGACTAATACTAAGACAATGTTTTTTACATTTTCAAATATTACTCCTTCAGTGTGTGTGTGCGTGTGTGTGTGTGTGTGCGTGCGTGCGTGCGTGTGTGTGTGTGTGTGTGTGCGTGCGTGTGTGTTAGAGCCCTGCCAATGGAAACTGTAAAGGTCGTATAGGGTGCAACCAATCGGGAGAGGCCTGGTTTAGGGCCCAACCAATGGGAAACTGTAATGGGTGGCCCAGCCAATCAGGCGGGGGCTGATTTAGGGTTGTCAAGTGGTGGTTGTAGCCTGGTACCAGACTTCATTTTTACGTTCAAATTCAATGCAACCCCGTCTATATGTATCTATCTATAGAGCTGCGCAGTGATGTCACCGCCCCTGTTCCGGAAGTCTTTTCCCAATTCATTTTTCTCATAGACTTTTCGAAAATAATTTATATCAAGACGATTACGCCGCGGACAAAGCCAACTCGAGTCGTGATGAATCATGATGACACACAAACTTTTGGGACAATAAAATAATTTCTAAGATGAAAAACGAAACAAAAAGTCTTGTATCATGCCGTTTTCTACTTCTTCCCAATTATATATTATATGACGATATTGTGTTTGTTGTCATGATTTGTCACGACCTGAGTTGGCTTTGGCCGCGGCGTAATCGTCTTGATATAAATTATTTTCGAAAAGTCTATGAGAAGAATGAATGGGGAAAAGACTTCCGGAACAGGGGCGGTGACGTCACTGCGCAGCTCTATATCTCTAACCAGAGGGCGTGGTTTATGAAGGTTGAAATACTGTTGAGGCTTCTGAATAGTTTTGGGGAGCAAAAACAACAGTTTACCAGTTTGTTGGAACGACATTCAATGAGAAACGACGGTGCTACACAAGAGGTGACGTCAGGGAAATTCGATGTTAAGCAGGCACTGGAAAGAGTGATGATACTTGAACGAAATGAACTGCTATGACTCTGGGTGTTTCAGGTTCTAGTTTTAGTTTTTAATGTTTTAGGTTCTAGTTTTAGTTTTTAATGTTAGAATGCTGTTTGATGTTTGTTAGTATGTTGATGTTTTTTACTGTGTGTTTTTCCTGGCTGGAAACCAATTTACCGCAAGGGCCAATAAAGTTAACCTTGGACTTTGGGCCCCGTAACATTCAGAAGTTGAATGTTGCAAGTTCGGCAAGTGAGGCTGGTTCCAGGCTAAAGAGGTTGACCATCATGCAGATCCATTATGTTTTTGATGACATAGAATACCAGTTCTCTCCCGCAGAGTGATGCCTGAGCAATGAGATGCACACCCAATATAGTGTGTGAATGTGTGAGAGAGATATCGGGGTCAACAAGCCAGCAATTTTGGATACGCTCTCTGACGAAGACGCTAATAGCTGAGCTAATAGATGAAAAGTTGTGAACATTGCCCCTGCACTCCAGCCCCCCAACCACACAAACACATACACACCACAGTGTTGTTTTGAAACCCTAGCAGCAGCATCCCTACTGCTCCGTCCATCAGTAAGGGAACGCTGCCCGCCGGTCACATGTTGGTGTTGACATGCACCTCACCAGGATCCAAAAACCAACCCCAGAGGGACCAGGTGACGTGAAACTACTTAACTGCGACCAAATTTACACTCACAAGCGTAAACACACGCACATGGACACTCACATTTGTGAGGGGAAGCAAGCCATACGTTCTTTTGTTTTGTTTTTTCGATCCAATAAATTATTTTTTAATTTCCTAATGACTCCTGATGTCTGATATGTTGCATATAGAATGCAAAATGTCATAATAGTAATCTTTCCCATCGGTAGGAAGGGCAAGGGAAGACTTTGTGGAAAGGGCATGTGCATGGAAAACTATAATGTTTGGGTTTGAGGGTATGATACATGATTAAAGCTGTAGATTTTGTATAGATTTAGGTAGATGGTAGGATGGTAGTGTCACACACACACACACACACACACACACACACACACACACACACACACACACACACACACACACACACACACACACACACACACTAAAGGCTTGTACCTTTAATTGTGACCGCTCTCTTTGTAAACACTGGGTGATGTCTGAGTGACCCTGAATTGTGCTGATTGTGCAGCATTCCAAATAGTTAACACAATGAGACATACTTTACGCACATTCCACGGAGCAGCCTGTCAGGTGCACTCACTGTATGTTGTTTTCATGCATGTTTCAAGCATTTCTTCTGCATTATTCGATCATGCAAGGGGTTAAAGGGCCCAGTGGGTTATCATTTTTCCACATTACATATTCATTTTGTGTACGTGAGCACATGAGCTCAGCTGATTCCAGCTCCCATGACTGTGAGGGACTTTAGAATGTTTTGTTGGACTTTGGATTGACGACCTGGTCATCTGAGTTGTTGATACACACTTGGCAAGTCCTATGTTTGTAGTGCGAGTGAGTGTGTGTGTGTGTGTGTGTGTGTGTGTGTGTGTGTGTGTGTGTGTGTGTGTGTGCGCGCGCGCGCGTGTGTGCTTGTAATTCTGTTATCATGACACTTATCTTGTCTGATCAAAACAGGACTTTCAAAAGGCAACGGCAGTGTTTGTTTATACAGTGCCATTCTAACTCACACATTCAATCTAGGGTGACCAGATACCGGTACAACCTGCTCACTTGAGGGACAGAGGTAGTGCATGTGTGGGTCAGGACAAGTGGGGGAATGTTACGGGACGAAACTGGGTTAGCAAATATATTATGAACAACTTTATGTCTCATTCAAAAAAAGAATTCAGGATTTCAATTCAAATATAGCACAAATAGTTGTCTGCAAGCTCCAAACATGTTGCAGTGCAACACGTTTTGAGCTTGTAGATAAACTATTTTCGATAAATACGACAAAATGTGTCGTCACTCTAGAGTGAGTATGGAGATACTTCTCTGGTTATTTTAACAGACACATCTTTGTTCCACGCAAAGAGGGACCTCTGGTCACCCTAATTCAGGGGTCGGCAACCCACGATGTTGAAAGAGCCATTTTCGACCAAAAACTAAATTAAAAATCTGTCTGGAGCCGCAAATAATGTAAGCCTAATAAGCCCTTAACCACCCATTTTCATTGTTTTTTTTTCCTGAGTGTACAAATGTGAACCAAATGGACACTGGTGGGTCCATTTGGTTCCATTTGTACACTCTTAGAAAAAAGGTCCTAAAAGAAAAATCATAACTTGATGTCATCAAGCTGTGTTTCACCATGTTTTTTTTTTCAGACCTCCTTTTTATCATGTCCACACAACATCTCAGTAAACTGTTGAAAATGGGTGGTTAAGATTAAAGCTTGATCTCTGAAACGTGCTGGGCTTTTTGGCATGGCCAACAAGTGCTGTCAGTGACTGAAATGTTTATTATTATGTTTGCGGATCACCCCAATGTGTGTATGCAGTAATGCTACAGCCAGGGAGCCACAAGGGTTGTGTTCTAGAGCCGCAGGTTGCTGACCCCTGCCCTAATTCAAATAGTTCAGTCAATGGAGATCTCCATGTAGTAAGTATTTATTTATTTGACCAGATTCCACAGGGTCTATGCAATGATTTCCCCTCACTCTACAAAAAGAAATCTGTCCACCAACGCATATCTGAGTGAAAAAGAAAATGTTTTAAAATACCAGCCAGATATTTAAATTATTCCTTAAGTCATGGCTCACATTGCCTCCCAAATATAGCATGCTTTTTTACTCATATATTTCCCCATATACCCCATAAGCGCAACAAAGGGTGACCCTATTCCAAGTCCTGATAATACAGCCAATACTTTCTTGTTCAGGTTGGAGCACTCAAATCCTTCCCGTCACCAGTCTCTCATTCACTGTACAGTTTTGTAGGAACTGTATTTGTAGGAATAAAGTTCATTTCTTTCAAACCGCAAATGGATCCGCAAAGGTCCATTTGGTTTCATTTTTACACTCTCAAGAGTTAAAATCTTCATCATCTTAATTAGCCCAAGTCTACACAACTAGAATATTAATGGTCATTTTTATCTGTTTGTTTGGCCTGTTTTGTTTCCCAAATCCAGCCTGGAATTGTGTACAAAAGCAAAAGAAATCTGTATTTTTGGAGTCTGTGGGGCTAAAATGTCCTCAAATGGTGGTGGTCCGTGGCTCAAATGCTGAATAAATGGTGGGCCCTGGCATCACAACTGTACATTCACAGTGAATTCAGAGACTGCTGACAGGAAGGATTTGAGCGCTCGGACCTGAACAAGGAAGCGTTGGCTGCATTTGGACCTATTGCATCTTTGACGCGAGCGAATGCGGGAAGCAGAAACCAATAATTGACATGGTATATATATCACTCAGTACATCGTGAGCCCTGCGGCAAAGTTATTTTGGCTTTGATCCAACCAGCCTATGCTGAACTTCTGAGAAGCGACGTTTCGAGGAAGAGTCAGTGTGTGAAAGTACATTGGCCCCTGGAGTCGGTCACAGGTGCTATAAAGTAAGCCAACCATTCTAAAAGTATAGAGGGCTCCTGGGGGGAGGACGATAGCAGATATACAGTAGGCCTACAGCACATATGTCAAACTCAAGGCCCGGGGGCCAAATCAGGCCCGTGAATGAATTATCTTTGGCCCGTGGGATGATATTGAATTAGTAGTGGAACTGGCCCTCTGGTATATTACACACACCATGATAAGAAACGAATGCAACAAATGGTTTTACTTCCTCAACTCACTCTCATTTACTTTCTCAATTAACTATGAAAGCAGCACTTGGTGAGGATCATAGAAGAAAAAAGAATCCCCGAAAAATAGCAGGTGTTCACGTCTCATAGCGCACCACAGAGTGGCGCACTATGAGACGTGAACACCTGCTATTTTTCATTAAAATTTAAAAGTTTTTAACGCAGGCAGTTTCATCTTTACAATTATTTTGCCATTAAGAGACCTTGATTTTTGAAGGGAAATTACTTTTTCGCTGTTTGACAGGGACATCATTGTAAACCGGTGTTGAAACACAGACCGGTATCTCCGGCCCTCGACTTGTACCAATTTTTCTATTTTGGGTCTGACACCCCTGGCCTACAGGCTAGATCGCTTCATGCTGCAGTGACAACTTGTAGCCCTACATCTGCCATGTGACCATTTTTGGGAAAAAAGATGTTATTAAAGGTAATAGAGGCAACTTCAGTGTGTACAAAACACTATAAAAAGATTTGTTTAAAACAGAATCTAACTCCACCTCACCTCCACTCTATTGGCTCATTATGAGACTGCTGTGCTGTGATTGGCTAAAACGCCTGACGAATGTTTTGTTTTCATTAGTTGTTGACAAAGTTTTGGAACATCTGCAGGACGAAGCAAGTGTCTGTCTGCAGGGAAACAGCTGCAGCATCAAAGTAGAGGCAAACGGTGAGGGGAAAAAGGCAAAAAAAAAAAAAGCTACGGTATAAATATCTATTTTGATTTTTGGCTAAGAAGTTGGCATTAAAAGGTGTTCAAATTATGAGTTGGGTTACACAAGGACAGGCAAATAAAGGAGGGCTGAGGCGACGATCGTACATGAACACATTTTTATTGCAATAGCTCTATTGAAAGCAAAAAAGTCTTGATAAATAGAAACACTATGCCAATGCTCAAATCACCTCCCCGGAGATAACACTCCTGTGTCCCCCCCCCCGCACCCCCCCACACCTTTTCCCTCCCAACGTGAAAACGAAACAAAAACAGGAGAGAGAAAAGTGTCAAAATAAAAGTAAACAAAACTAAACAAAAACAAATTGGAGGAGGGTGGGGGTCGCTGTACTGAGGCACCAGCCAATCATGACATGAAAAATAAAAGAAAAAAGCAACAACTGAATTTCTTTATGTACAGTAGAGGATTCCCTTCCTCCAATTCCATAACCGTTGTTTTTTTTTTTCTTTCTTTCTTTTTTGTCTCTCTTTCAATAGGCTCTTTTGCACATACGCCATTTTGGAAATAGCTCTTACTACTGTCCCTAATTAAGGCTGTTCCATTCTGTTAAAGTTCGCTCCCTGGAATCACTATCGATACACCACTGGGTCTCCTAGTGTGTGTGTGTGAGGCTTCAACTGGCCATGACGGGTGTGTAACCGAGAGTGTACAACGCAAGGCCCGTTCGGTTCCATTTGTACACTCTCAGTTCCATTGCCGCAGTACATTAAACGGAACAGAGCCATTAATTAGCATCAGCGCCAATACAGCTGTGAAGAAAAGTCAAGGAGAGGACCCGGAAGTAGGAAAATTCCAAAATGGCATATATACGCAGTACATGAAGCCTATTTTGTTTGTTTAATCTTTTTTTTTTTTTATATATATATATCGCGTATAGGACGTACGTTTCGAAAAATAATGCACATACGAAGTATTACTCCCCTCCACAGTATTGTCATCGTCACCGCTATTTTTTCTCTCTTTCTTGCTTTTTTTGTTTGTTTTAAACCGCCTTCTCTTTCCGTAAAGCTAATAAAATGACAGCATTCAACTCAGGGGAGAGGGGTTAAGAAGAAGAGAGCGAGATGGAGGATCAGAACGGCTCAGAAAAGCCGCCTCTCTCTCCCCCATTAAGGGATCGACCCGGCGGGGCGGGCGGGCAGAGGGGCTGCTCGCCAACGTATTCCTGAACGTTCAGGAATGGGGGGTTGGGGTGGGGAGGTAAGGGTCTGAGTGACCCATGGGGGGGTCCGGTAGACGGATGATGAACATAATATGGTCGCCCATCGTCGTCGTCATAGTTACAGTTGCCACCAACAGCATTCAAATCGATTACGCCACAGCAGCATGTTTGTAACGCGTGATATAGTTGTGAAAGTACAACATTAGGCCAAGGGAACGGTTATCCCCATTATTTCTTTCTTTTTTTTTTTTTTTTTTTTTTTTACAAAACCCCACAAATAAAGAAAAACTGCAAAAAATAAAAAAAAGTCTACATACTCTCCCTGCTTGCAAATTGTATCCCCCTCCCCATCTTTCTTCCAAAACAAAAACATCCGTTTTAACAAGACCTGCCCCTTTCCTTTACAACAACAAATCGATAAAATAAAAAGAAATGATCATCATCCCTCTGTAAACTATAGGTACAAAATAAATCACAATATCTAAAAAAATATATAAAATAAAACAAACTGCTTATTGATGCAAAACTGAAAATCAATGTAATGCAAGTAGAATACATATATCAGGTGGTTCTCGGTTTTCCCCGACGCTGACTTCCATTTACTCTTCTGGGATTGTTGATTTAGAAAAAGGGATGAATAAATGTCAGAATGTATAACTTGTGGAGTGGGTGGGGATGGAATCAGAACAAGAGGTTCGTAAATCACATTCTCTACCTTAGAATGGGCATTGTACACATAATCACGATTTATTTCTTAAGGGGATGAACCATTATGTGGCAGTCATAAAAAAATAAAAGCAAACAAACTTCGGTATTAACTTAAGTACACGGGAAAAAGGGAAAAAATAAGTTCCCCCCTCGCACGCACACACATACACACAAACTTAAGTCTTTGTAGATTCAATTCTTTGTTCATTAGAGAGATGGGAAGGAACAAATAAAACACGTAATGAGGTTCATAAATATAAGACACGTGACAGGGTCAATACCATCTTTTAAAGCCAGAAAATCATCTTTTTCCACATCAAAATATTCACCTTTTTGTTAAAGGTTCAATCCCTTAACCCCCACACTGACACAGACTGAACCATTAAACATGGGCCGGACTGAACCATCTAAAACAGGGGTTTTCAACCTTTTCCATCCCAGGGACCAGCATTTATTCAGGATTTGAGCCACGGGCCACCATTTGAGGATATTTTAGCCAGACAGACCCCGAATCTAAAGATTTATTTTGCTTTTGTCCACAATTCCAGGCTGGATTTGGGAAACAAAACAAGCGAAACATACATTCCAAAATGGCTAATTCAGATGCTGAATATTTTAACTCTTGAGGGTGTAAAAATGAAACCAAATGGACCCGCCAGGGTCCATTTGGTTTCATTTTTACGTTCTCATGGTTAACCAACTTAGCTGGGGACCACCTGGAACCCTCTCAAGGACCACTGGTGGTCCACGGACCACCTGTTGAAAACCCCTGATCTAAAACATGGGTCGGACTGAACCATCTAAAACATGGGCCGGACTGAACCATCTAAAACATGGGCCGGACTGAACCATCTAAAACATGGGTCGTACAAGTCTAAGTGAGTAGTAATCCTACTCCAGAAGACGGGAGGAAGAGAGGGGGCGATATATAAAGGAGGGGTGGGGTGGGTGGAGGGGGCATTGGGGTCACAGAGGGCAATTTGTCCTATTTCCGTACCGTCAAATAGTAGCGAATGATTCATTATTACTGTCAAGCTCCTCATATTCAATTACAGCCACACAAAAAAAGTACCGTGAGAATGTATTTGCACCTTAATTTTGTCTCTCCCTTTACGTTCAATCCACACTGAGAATTTCAATAGAGGGGAGAATTTTGTACCAGGTTGGCAAATACAACACTTCTCTGAAATCTTAAATATCAGGTAAGTCATATCTGAGGTTAATCCCAACCATGTTGATTTTGCCTGCATAATAGTATTTCGAATAACATGCAATTTTGTTTGTCATTGAAATGTTTTAGTTGACTAAATATTTGTCAACAGGTATGCAGCAGGTATGCAGCTAAGTAACCGAAAAAGCAAACTATTCAAAAACAACTGCAACTGTCCAACTTTTCATCCGATCACTTGGCTCGTCTTGTGTGACTGACCAACTAACCCAGCCCGCCTGGCACTCGGCGGAGTTCAAAACGAACTTCTCGCTCGACCGGCATCCTGACGATTTGCAAATTAATTAGATGAAATGCATTGGCCGTACGACGTGCGATGACTTTCAAATGTCACGCTGACCCGAGCTGGGGAGAGCACCAGTACAGACAGCGGACAGGGAGGGTGACCTCATAATATCAGTGTAGCGCGTGTGTGTAAGCATGTCGTCTTATCTGCCAAAACATCGGCAGACATGGGAGAGCAGAGTGAGTAGAATGGCTAAATATGGGTGTATCAGTCGTCGTCCCTGTGTGTGTGTGTGTTGTGTGTGTGCCCACATGTGTGTGTGTGTGTGTGTGTGTGTGTGTGTGCGTGCGTGCGTGCGTGTGCCCACATTAGAGAGATTGCCAGGGGCGGATATAACATTTCCCAATTGGGGGGGCAGGAGAAAATGGTACGGAGGCGACTTCATTCCCCGTGTCGCTTCGTGCCACAGGCGATGAAGCCATACCATTTTCAGTTACAGGACTTTTATTGGGCAAGTAAAGCATCGATAATAACATCAGTTGTTGTTGCAACAGGTGCGCAGCATGCATAAAGCTAAAGGTCTGACTCAGAGAGTTTTCTGTTTTAGCAGTAGTAGCGTTTCGAATCATTTTAATTACCGGTATAAGCATTTTCATTTGAAATGTATTGAGTTGTTTTTTGCATGCCACCATGTTTGGCGGTGCAGAGTGGGCATTTAGGGGGGCATTGCCCCCCCACCCCCGCCTAGATCCGCCCCTGGAGCGCAAGCAAGCACTGGCTGAGGCGCTAATGTGGGTCTGCTGTCCAAGTGTGCGTGTGCGTGTGTGTGTGCCGGGTTGCGACAGGGTAAGAATGCCCAGCACGTTGCACCTGGGACCCAGGCTCAGGTTTCTGGAAACCTCTTTACGTCATCCAGCCTCGCTGACGGACACAGGGCGCGCGTGCGCGTCTTCTGCGTGCATGTGGATATGTATGCATGCGGGAGGCGCTTTGTATGTGCGTGCATGTGTGTGTGTGTGTGCGCATGTGTGTTTCAGTCAGACGTCACAGGAGCTGCCCAACCTTGTGACTATCAGAGTGTGTGTGTGTGTGTGTGTTTGCACACGCGTGTGTGTGTCATGCAGTCAGAGAAGAACCTGACCTGTATGTTATGTGACATGTTATGCGTTAGTGATGTGTCATGTGTGCGTGTTATGTGTTCGTGACATGTGTGTGCGTGTGTCCTTTTCGTGTATGCATGTCTGTCTGTATGTCTGTATGTATGTATGTATGCATGGTGTTTGGGACATGTGCCTGTTATGAAGGCGTGTGGGGGGAGAGCGTGTATATCTTTCCAGCCACTACGCAGCCTTCTTCTCTTCTGACGCGTTATGCGATACTGTATCACGGATGCGTGTCCATATTTGAGCGAAACTTCCATGTTATCGGTTCTACCCGTTTGTGCAACTATATGCTCAAGTTTTGAAGGTGTGTGTGTGTATGTATGTGCACAGAGTACGCGTTTACGCAGTTCTGTGTAGACCGCACTCTCGCACCGCTTGAACTGTGCTGTGGACCGTAAGAGATAAAACAAAACAAATAATAAATAAACACACTGAGGAAATGACCTTGATAACATGAACTGGGCGAGTATGGGGAGGAAGTTATTTCACCACAATTGACAGAATAGAATAGGACAGTGGTTTTCAACCTTTTGATACCAGGGCCCACTATTTATTCTGAATTTGAGCCACGGACGACCATTTGATGACAATTTAGACCCCACAGACCCCAAAACTAAAGATTTATTTTACTTCTGTCCACAATTCCAGGCTGGTTTTGGGAAACAAAACACCCAAACATACAGATCAAAATGACGTTAATCTAAGATGTTAATCTTCTACATGCTCAAGTTGTGTAGACTTGGGATAAGAGAGTAAACATTTTTCCGCCCTCAAGATAGTTAAACACCTGGTTAACTAACTTTCCATCATTTAGCTGGGGACCACCTGGAACCCTCTCAAGGAACACTGATGGTCCCCGGACCACTGGTTGAAAACCACTGGCGTAGGGAGAGATTAGACGACTTCCCAGTCACTGTCAAACTTGACCAGCATTTGGCTAGCGGTCTTTTCCGACCCCCGGATTGAAGTGCAGTACCGTCGCCGCCATGTAATACTAAAACAGTTAGCGAAGAAATGTACCAGGACACCGCAGCTATTGTGACAAGAATAAATAATTATGTGCTAAATAAGACAGTTTGGGGAGAGTAACACTTGACGCTTCGTTCGTTCTTCCAACTGCTTAACCGCTCTATTCCCATTCAGGCACAGTTAGCATAACATGCTAACCCCACTGATTCCTCCACACACTGTGGGCTATGCTAACAGCATGCCGATATAGTAAACTGTAAGGTTTGCTGCTGGTCAGTTGAACAGCTCAGAATTTCAACAATATAAATGGTTCTGTACCGTGTCTACACAGCGCCATGGCTCCAATATGGGTACCGGACCGGTGCGGTTATTTGTGCAATGGAAAACAACAACAACAACAACAAAAAAACTACTCGGCAACTGAAAAATAAATGGATCCAGCCATGAGATTATGCAATTTAAGGGATAATATTCCACTCGAAAAACAGAAGAACCAAACAAAAATAATTGTACTAAAAAAAAAGAAAATAAATCATCAACCACTTATAAATTCTATGGTACCGTATCAGGGATGGGACAAAAAAGCAGGGGTTTAAAAAAATAACTTTTTTTTGTCCAATGTATTTTTCTATTTTTTCTTTTCTCTCTGAAACTACTTTCACTTTCCATTTCTGTACCGTAATGCCTTTTTTGCTCACCATTTTCCCAGCCTCCCTTTTTTTTAATACAGTGCGGAGTAAAACAAGTAGTAGCACAACCAGTGCTGTGCTGTCGATATGAAATACACAAAAAGGGGAAAAAAAGAAAAGAAAAAAAGATATCAGTCTGTCCCAGGCTCTCGCACTCGTCCACAGTCCACTGGCAGGTCGGCCATTTTGTCTTGAGAGGCATGAAGACGACGAGGAAGAAAAACAAGTAAAGGAGGCGGCGGGGTCGGGTTGCTGATAAAATAAAATACTACTATACCGTACCTTGTGTTTGTGTGACAGTATGATGAGAAAACCAGTCAGACGGAAAAAAAGGTGTGTTCGGTTTCGCCGTCATAGACGGGCCTCCTGAACGTACCTTGAGCCGCGTGATGCGCCGCCACGCCAATGTGTTGTTGCCGTACCGAGCGTAGCGCCATCAGTCAACTCAACGCCGTCGTAGTTATGTTCGCATTGTGAACTAGAACAGTGGTTTCCAACCATTTTTTTTTATCCCCGAGCCCACTATTTATCCAGCATTTGAGCCACGGACAACCGTTTGAGGACATTTTCACCCCCAGAGAACCAAAAATAAAGATTTCTTTTGGTTTTTGTCCACAATTCCAGGCTGGATTTCGCAAATAAAACAGGCAAAAACATAGGTCAAATGACCATTCTCGTACATTCTCTAATTGTGTAGACTTCTTAATTACGTGGGCTAAATCAGATGATCAATATCTTAACTCTTGAGAGTGTAAACATTTTTACGCACTCAAGAGTTTCACCTGGTTAACAAACTTTCCATCATTCAGCTGGGGACGACCAGGAACCCTCTCAAGGACCACTGGTGGTCCCCGAACCACTGGTTGAAAACCACTGAACTAGAAGAAAACTAGTACTCCTTTTTTCAATCTGACTGTATTTCTTTTTTCGTTTCGTTTTTGTCACTGTGACACACACACAAACACACACGCGCCCCCACACACACACAAACAAGACAAACAAGATGAAAGTAAAGGATGAAATACGTCAGAGACAACAGAACTGCAGGCGGCCTCTTGTCTTTCGTCCGTTCGTGGGTCTGTCCATCCGCCGTGAACTTCGATGGTGATGTTTTTTTTTTCCAGAGGGAGAGGGGAGAGCAGCAGCATCTCGGTTTTTTGAGTGAAGGTCAAGGTTCATCAGCAGGAGGGGGCGGTAAGGTGAAAGGTCACTGGGGAGAGTGGAGAGATGAGGAGGGGGGGGGCTCTCTCTCTGCGGTACCTCCGTCCTTCAATCTGAGGGAAGACAAGAGAGAGAGACAGAGACGTCAGTAAACAAGTCAATTATTGATGGACAATTAATCGGTCATGCGTGTGATCTTCAAATGCAATGTTGTTTATCAAACTGATAACGAAAGAATGAGATATGAGTTTTTTTAAGCCGATGGTTTATTGAAGGAATATTACACGCAAGGGTGTGCCTAGACACCCTTGAGTGTAAGACTGAGGTTTCTAAAACTACTAGTCCCAATACTACATTTTGATTGGCTGGTCACTGTCATGTGACAGTTGAAAAATCCACTGATAACCCACTGCTGACGCGTCACATTCCCACCACCCGGAAGCGGCTCTGTTGTTGTTATGGAATCTTGTCGCAGGTGTGTCGTTTCTACAGCAGGTTAGCTGGGAACTACTTTCTTTAGCTGGGTAACTTACAGAAATCATTGTGCTACTGTTGATTATTTTAATCTGAATTTTTCATGTTGCCGCAATTGTGACAGTTTTTGAAAAGCAATAAGCCAGTCAAGGTCGCAGGTTAGCGGTGGATTTTATCCCGGGGAAGTTAGAAGACCCTCCACCTTCAGTGTCGGGTCTGACTACGGCTCCCCGGGATAAAATCCACCGGGAACTTGCTCCGTCTCGTGGCTTATTGCTTTATTATACAACAGCAACTTTAACTCCAAAGGGACTCAAACTGCATACAAAAGCAGCTAACTCTCAGCCAACTCTCCCCCTTTCCAGCAAGTAATTGACAGTCACTACCAACTTTGATTATGGAGTATAGCTTTGTTCAAAAACTAAAAAGTCAGTCAGAGAGGTTTATTGTCGGTATTATCAGGCGGGAGTTACACTGTGCTAAACCTCGAGGCGACAGCGCTACTGTGCGCTACCGTATTTTTTCTAAAATATGGCGGTCTGTGACCCACAGACTGGTCCCATCACCAGCCCACAGCAGTCTACACCCTCCACAACAACAGCAGCAGCAGCGGTGTCAGGCACAAAACAGAAGGGGGGAAATTACACAGGAAAATAACAAAATATCCTTTTACGAATAACAGACGATTTAGTTTTATAGTGGACGTGCTGTATATTCTACACATAGTACACACAGCCAAATGGTGCAGAGTCAGGCTTGTATTTAGGGAATAGGCATGGTAGTTGTTTTGGTGTGGGTCTGTGGCCTGGATTGACTCTGGCTGTGGGATGCTTTGTCTACCACAACAATGAACTACAATACAGCTGCTGGAACACTGCATGCACGCACACACGCAGTGTGCACGCACACACGCAGTGTGCACGCACACACGCACACACGCAGTGTGCACGCACACACGCACACATGCAGCGTGCACGCATACATGCAGCGTGCACGCACACACAGGAGTCGTAGGGATATAAAGAAGCAGAAATAGATGGATAGATGGATGGACTGTAAAACGAATGCGGTTTGTAACGTAGAGGGATGGCGAGAGAGGGATGAAGATATGAGAGAGAGAGAGAGAGAGAGAGAGAGACCCAGACCCGTTGTTGAACTTTAATCAAAACACGCTCCTCAGTACACCAGCCTGAGCTGACCTGACGTGCGTGCGCACGCACACACACCTGCATTAGTGAACAGATCTTTGCTCACTCATTCTCTGTCCCAATATCTGTTGTGTCTCTCCATTCATTTCTCCATCACATGTTCACTCAGTCTTCCCCATACCTCAGTCTCTCTCTCCCCCCCCCCCCCCCCCCCCCCCCCCCCCCCCCCCCCCCTCTGTCCCTCAGTCTCTGACCCCCCACCCCCATCTCACCCTCTTGCTTCCTCTGTCTCTGTCTAAGCTCGTCTCATTTTAACCCTCCTCAACCACCAGACAGACCAGTGCTGATTTCGACAGTCAGCAACTCACTTATATACACGTATGTACAGTATGTACTAGGGCTTCACATTTTTTTTCTCTAAAACCTCAATTTCGATTTCTATGTTTTTTGGGGGGTAAAAATACAAAAAATACAAAAAAAAAAATACAAAAAAAAAAAAAAAAAAAAAAAAAACAGACCATATGTTTTCATTAGATTGTCCTCACTCCAGCACAGAATAGGCTGGTTCTTATTGGAAAAAGTTGGTAGATAAAGCTCAAATTTCGCTTTTCTTTCTTTTAATGAACATTCAAGTAGATTTTGGTTTCTTTTTCCCTCCCTAGTATTTATTTTCTCTTATTGGGAGCCTTGGACTACGTTTTCTTAAAGTAACCAGCAGAACACATTGCGTTTTTCTTTTCTTATTTAACAGAACACTTTTTTTAGGTAGGCCATGAGCCAGTTTGACACATTATACCGTAAATGTGCTAATGTGCTAATTTTTTCAACCGTTAATGTTTTCTAAAGTCTAGTTTAGTGTACATTGATGAAGTTGTCAGTATTATCGAGTCACAGTTAAATTCATCAAAGCTTAGTTTTTATTTAGCTTATTTTCATCAGTGAAAAAAAACGTAGTCGGCAAGCCTTTTTTCCTTAACAAAAATCACCAGTGAGAGACAGGAGAACATGTCACCCTGACATCAGCCTGCTGTCTGCTGGGAAATTAGCTCCATTACCATCCTTCTCCTCTCTCTCTCTCTCTGTGTGTGGTTCTCTCCCTGTCAGGGGCGGATGTAACATTCCCCAAAAGGGGGGTTGAAGTTGCAACAGACAGACAGCATGCATAAAGCTTAAGGTCTGACTCAGAGAGTTTTCTGTTTTCAATGATGAAATGCTGTTGCTGTGCTGTGGTGACACAATTGTAGTTAGTAGCAGTTAGTCGTGTTTCAAATCATTTTAAATAAGCACTTTAATTTGAAATATCTTGGGTTGTTTTACATGCCGTCGTGTTTGGTGGGGCAGGCTGGGCATTTAGAGGGGCATTACCTCATTAAGAGGTACCTGGTAAGGAACCGGAACCGTTAAAATCCTAACGAGTCCCAGTCTGTCTGTTAGCCTGTCTATGTCTGTCTAGGTCTTTCAATCTCAAAATATTGAGACAACAATCTGTCAATATGTGTGACTAAAATTTGCAGCAGATCGATCCAATTGTGTGCATGTGCTAACAGAGCAAGCTGGGATCCCAAACACACACACCCCTGCGCACACGCACGCGCACAGGCACACACGTTCCTAGTAAAGTTATCCAACATGACATTCCAGTAGGTTGAGGGGATGCTTGTAAAATCTCTCCTTTATCACTGGAAGAGAGGGATGAGCAGACAGCAGGAACAGAATGAAGCATAAGGGGATGCACTGGAGACGGCCAAATGAATAAAGGCTCAATACGACGGAGAGTCAAGAACGACACAGCAATAGGACAATGGCTGATCTACAGGCTCATCGCACTGATACAATTAGCCCTTGACTAAGTCCCTCCCCAATCTGTCCGTGTCCAATAGGCACGTCAGAAGAGGAAAGCTTGACCAGGAAAGCTTGGCCTGCATAGCAACAGTTGCAAACTTATTTGGATTTGCACTGGTGTGGGTCTCAGAAAAAAACAACAACATTTCTCTTGTTTTTGGAGGAGAAAAAGGGGAACACTGGCTCCCAAGGGGGTACTTGAGGTCATTCCAGGGGGCACCTAGCTAAATAATGAGGAAAATCTGATAATAAGGAAGGAATAAGGAATATCTGTGACTTCAAACAAATGTTCTCTTATTGGGATCTCTGGCATATAATTTCTAATGGGGGTCCACAGGCTAATGAGTGGCAATTTGAGGGTCCTTGACAAGAAAAAGGATTGGGAAGCACTGTTCTGGGAAGATGGTATGAGATGTGAACTACTCAATCATTAAGACTAAGCGTCTGACTCATTCCACACAGCTTTACAGTAACTTGCTCCATTTATCACCAACGAGACGCAACATGTCCTGCAGGGTATAGCAGGGAGCACCAGACAAGCTGCAGGTCGGAGCCCCGAAAAGAAACTGAAGCCAACTAGCTAACCATTCTGACGGACCCCCAGAAGTAGGAAGATTGACCGGCAGAGCACGCCAGGGTTTCCCTTAACGGTTGGTTTAGATGCCCAGGGAGGAAGGGCGCCCCAAATAGCCACAAGCCGCAACGCGTTTGAAAATGCAATTTAAGACCTGGAACGCTTCCATGTCACCTAAACTTTGAACCACTTTAACCAGCTCATAGCACAGCGGCACACCGAGTGCCGCTGTGCTATGCCACTTCTTTTTTTTAATCTTTGAATATATATTATTTTATAAGAAATGTTTTTTTAACTCAGGTGTTTGGCTTCTGGGAGGTCCCTGGAGCGAAATATTTGGAGATCAATGGCCAAATCCTGACATGGTTGGGAACCACTGAAAAGTATGTTGTTGTTTTTTATTCTTCTTCTCAAAACTGTCATGTTTCTGCAGATATTTTATAGAATCGGGTCCTCAGGTGTTAATGGGTTCAAGTGCTTAAATTGCAGAAGAAATCATATGATCAATATATCAAATAATCTTTCAATTTTCCACTCCACTCGGCCCCCCATAGCGGCCCCCCCCACTTTGACAACCTGTGGGCTGTACAAAGTGGACAGTCGAGTATTTTTGCTGCCACAAATGAGAGTTAAGCTAGATTTGGGAGAACAGAATCGGACCATCTGCCAAAAGGAATGGCCAAGCCAAAGCCGACAAGGTTTTTATCTAGCAGGGTGGTAGGGTGAGTGATTTTCTCTGGTTAAAACAAGTTGTTAAAGGACAACTTCTTTTTCAAACGAGGTTCATGTTTTAGTTTGTTATTAGAGAAAGTAAAAGATGGGTGTTAATTGTTTTTCATTCCTTGCTTTCTTTAGTTTTAGGGATTTTAGCTATGGGAGGGGGGATTGGAACATGGTCCTAAATACCGTACATATTTGTATACACAGAATTTTTACAGCCATTTCTTTATCATCTACTACAGTCCTAATAAACCACAGGAAATCATAAATGGCCGCAGAAGGTCACACAATCTTTGTCACATTCTGTAGATCATTTGCAGCCAGATGTAATTTACTGGGGTATATTAGGTCTGTGGTAGAAATCGCTTTAAAATGTTGTAAACATATTTAGGGCCCTATTCGAATGCCCCCTTCCATAGCTAAAATCCCTAAAACTAAAAGAAAGCAAGGAATGTAAAACAATTAACACCCATTACTTTCTCTAATAACCTAAAGTGGTCCTTGAGAGTGTTCCAGGTGGGTTCCAGGTGATCCAGATGTAACTCTTGAGAACGTAAAAATGAAACCAAATGGACCCTTGCGGGTCCATTTGGTTTCATTTTTACACTCTCAAGAGTTAAAATATTCATCATCTTAATTAGCCTAAGTCTAGACAACTAGAGAATATAGAAGATTAATGGTCATTTTGGTCTGTATGTTTTGCTGGTTTTGTTTCTCAAATCCAGCCTGGTATTGTGGACAAAAGCAAAATAAATCTTTTAGTTTTGGGGTCTGTGGGGCTAAAATGTCCTCAAATGGTGGTCCGTGGCTCAAATGCTGAATAAATGGTGGGCCCTGGTATCAAAAAGGTTGAAAACCCCTGACCTAAAACATGAACCTTGGTTGAAGAAAAACAAAAAAAAACGTTTTTTTTTTCCGTTAAATTAAAGTGAAATATCCCCTGTGTTACTTTACCCCACTTAGTTGGTAGCGTGGTACCAGCCCTGCCAACGGCCGGGGTGTCCGATTCCCACTGTGGGGGGGTGGGGTGCAGGGGGTTGGGGGGGTGGGCATGCATTGGGGGCCACCCACTCTAAAAATGTCTGCAGTGCACTGACGGTACATCCTGTGAGGTGCAACGGGATCAAAGTGTCAGGTTGCTTAAGTCATCTGAAGACCTGCATGGGTTCTCTGTCCACCTCCAGCGGAATTATGCAACCACCACGGACGGCAGAGGACGACAGGGTCTTTGACCCATTTTGTTCCGGCGCTAGATTCTAGTTTCTGACACTAGATTCCAGTTGCTGGTGCTAGATTCTAGTTCCTGACTATAGACTATAGAAATTCTAGTTTCTGGCACGAGATTGTAGCTCCTGACTCTCGATTCTAGTTTCCGGCTCTAGATTCTATTTTTTTTTTTTTTTTTTTTTTACACTGTCAGATTCTAGCTTCTGACACTAGATTCCAGTTGCCGGCGCTAGATTCTAGTTTCTGGCACTGGATTGCAGACTCCCATCTGAAAAACATGTTGTTCTAGGGATCTACCCAAAAGCAAGGATTTGAGTTTAAAATGTTTGCTTCCGAAATAACACCAGCAAAAAACAACAACAACAACAACAATAATGCTCTAGCGGACAAGTGTACGTGTATCTCTACAACATCTGTAAACACCTCACTGTGAATAATAGTGTTCATATTCCCAAAATGTGCAACATACTACAACCTGGGACGCAATAAAACTTTACAACCATTAACCATTTAGCCATTAGTATTTTCTACCCAGATCAAGTCACTTTGTTTCGCTATCAAAGCTTTTTTGGCAATATTTTTTAACAAATATTTACTTCTGGATGGCCATATGCATGTCATTTTTTAAACTGTTTTGATTAGGAAGACATTTGTAGAGATTATAATTAATGGTGTGTGTGTGTGTGTGTGCGTGTGCGTGCACACGTCTGTGTAGTGTATGATTGCTAATCACTCCAACATCTGTGGACATACATATCTATCTGTATTAAAGAGTTCATGTTCACTCACACTCTCTCTCTCACACACACACACACACACACACACACACACACACACACACACACACACACACACACACACACACACACACACACACACACACACACACACACACACACACACACACACACACACACACACACACACACACACACACACACACACACACACACACACACACAGGAGAAGGGGTCCTGTTACGTGAAGGCTACAGTGAGTGCATGCCTGTGTACGGCTCATAAATTCATGTCCGACTGCAAATAGAACAGTAAATATAGAAGACTTGGCCCAAGAGGTGGGAACGTCAGGGAACGACATAGTCACACACGTAGAGAGAGAGGTGTGTGTGTGTGGTAGGGGAGTATGTATTTCATAGACTACAACTATGGAGAAAAATGTTTGTGTCAAGGTACCCATTTCCATGGATGAAAACAAAATGAAAACTAAAATATAACGACCAAATACTGCCTGCTAGCATTTGTGCTAAGTTAATCACCAAAACACACAGCGATGGCATGAGCGCCTTTGACTCTAGGTTGCCAGAATTTTGCGCTGAGAGAGAAACAAGCAATCAGGTCTATGGGGAGAAGTCTAAAATATCTATATTGGCCAGCTCTGCATCTTGGAGCCATAGTGCCAGGCAATTATGTGTCAATATTTATCAATACACCTAGCAACAGGCTTCAATTAGTGAATCAACAACATTACAACGTCCCTCGAACCCAAATCACGGGACAGCCAGAAACAATTCATGAAGAGATGATAATTTATAAAGGATAACATGGCATGTTGATGTTGCTTGTTAAAGGAGTAAAGAACAACTTTGGTTCATGCTTTAGGTTGTTATTATAGAAAGTAAAAGATGGGTGTTAATTGTTTTACATTCCTTGTTTTCTTCTTTAAAGTGCAGTGCAGTGTGCTGCCTCCTTCACATTCAGTAGATCCTGTGAACTTCCGTGGCCGATTATAATTTTCTGGGGTTTATTAAGACTGTAGTAAATAAATAAAAGACAGGGGTTGACACTAAGGTCTCGGAGGCACTTGCCCATCGGGCAAGTGCAAGTCAGGTTCTACTTGCCCTCAGCTCATGGTCACTTGCCCCCAAAAAATATATTGTAAATTTTGCAGATGTAACTCTTGAGAACGTAAAAAACCAGGGTTTCCCCCAGCGCTTTATTATCAGGGCGGCCGCCCTGAGTGAAGCCCGCCCCCGCCTTGGCTACGTTCCCCCAAAAAAAAAAAAAAAAAAAAAAAAAGTAAAAATGTGTCGTTCATACAGTGTGCATGTTAATAAAGTTATCTGCACTAAGCCTTCAAACCGAAAGTGCGATTTGAAACCATGTCATTAGCAAATCACAACGGCCGCGATCATTCAGTATTATTCAGTAGTATCAGTATCAACCGGAGCGAGTCTGATCCAGTGGTTGACAGACACTTCTGTGCTGCGCGCTGCCCAATCAGTGCGTATGCAGTGCTTCTGTGCACGCACACGGAGCACACGGAGTTGTTTAGCCCCCGAAGCAGTAAAAAGACGCATTGGTGTGGCTGTCTGGTCAACGCATGCCGTCTGTGTCCCGCCCCGACTCCCGCGGACCCCCGTCATGTCAGCCTAACCAAACGACATCCACGCTGAAATTATTGCGTTTCAACTGGTGTGCAGCTTCATATGCTTAACGTAGTCACCCTCTCCCTGTCTGTTGAATAATTAGCACATAGGCTAGCTTGTAGCTCGTGTGTGCTGCTTCTGAGTGTGTGTGTGTGTGTGTGTGTGTGTGTGTGTGTGTGTGTGTGTGTGTGTGTGTGTGTGTGTGTGTGTGTGTTGAAGCGTATTTTGCGAGTATTTTGAGGGTGACCAGATATCCCCGTTTCTGTGGGACAGTCACAGGGTGACCAGATGTCCTTCTTTGCGTGGGACAGTGTCTCATTTCAAAGACCCTGTCCCACATTGTGACTGACAGACTACAGTGGTCAATTGTCCTAAAAGTCCCCCTTCTGTTTTCTGTTGTAAAGTTTTCTCACTGTCTCTGTTAATGCTAGATGTGTTTTAAGCCTGTTGAAATAACAGGTGAAATACATACTAACATGAATAAATAACAAATTCATGGCTAGGGACTACTTATGGACAAATGATGCATGAGGCATTTTTAATGCCAACTGTAATGTGTTGCTACCCTGCAATTAAATGTCCCTCTCAAGTAATACTTCTGTCCCTCAAATGAACAGTTTTGGTCCACTTAAGTCTGATTGATCAATCTATTGTGAAAGAAAAATATCTACCAGTCTGCCTGTTCTGATAAGAAATGAAATATGGCCTAATAATGACATAACTGCAGTAAATGGCCATTTAATATGTGATGACCGCGAAAATGCAGTCATTCCCTTATTGACTATAAGGGAATTTATAGTCATTTTTTACTGTGGCACTCTGAGTGTCAAGGAAAAAATCATGGCACTTCATGTCAAAAAGGTTGCCTACCCCTGGCCTACGGTATTGTAATTACATCACATGCACGTGCACATGCACGGACGTGCACGCGCACGAGCACAGACTCGAAGCCTCACCACCTTGACTAACCAATTTTCTGGGGGAAACACTGCTTGCGGGTCCATTTGGTTTCATTTTTACACTCTCAAGAGTTAAAATTCATCATCTTAATTAGCCCCGGTCTACACAATTAGAGAATGTAGAAGATTAGGTCATTTTGATGTGTATGTTCATTAGCCTGTTTTGTTTCCCAAAACCAGCCTGGAATTGTGGATAGCTAGAAAGCAGGGAAAGACACAGAGGTAGAGTGCAATGACTGCCTTCAAGACAAATATATCTTGTGTTGTGTTATAGTGCACTAAGTTGCACGCTTGCCCGATCGGGCAACCAGGTAGCAGTCTTCACTTGCCCCACCATTTTTTTTTACTTGCCCCGGGCAAGTGGGCAAGTGTTAGTGTCAAGCCCTGAGTAAATAAAAAAAAGAAATTGCTTTAATTTTCTGTAAACAAATATGCATACATAGCTAAAATCCCCCAAAAACAGAAAGCAAGGAATGTTAAACAATTAATACCTATCTTGTACTTTCTCTAATAACCTACATGAACCTTGGTTGGAAAAAAAAAAAAAATCATCTTTTAAAGAACAGCAGATAACAAGCACTCACAGATAAATAGTGTTTTTTTAATGCAAAAAACCCTCTATAAATAGAGGATTACGTGTCCAGGAGTGCTGTGGTATGCTGCTTGTTTTGATATTAACATTGCATTCTTCAGTCATGCTTACTGGCATTATGAAGGGCTATGAATCTAGAACAAACACGCACACACACACACAC
The DNA here is from genome assembly GCA_039105355.1 of Benthosema pterotum. NCBI lineage: Eukaryota > Metazoa > Chordata > Actinopteri > Myctophiformes > Myctophidae > Benthosema > Benthosema pterotum. The sequence continues at coordinate 1,717,503 of CM076986.1, forward strand.
ACACACACACACACACACACACACACACACACACACACACACACACACACACACACACACACACACACACACACACACACACACACACACACACACACCCACACACACACAAGATCCAGGTGTGCAGCAGTCTGTCGAGCCCAGCTGAGAGGAAGTGCATTCCTGACTGATGATGATGCGTTTCCTGTAGGGCCTGCAGTGCCCCAACATGTCACCACAGCATCAACAACTTGAGAAAGCCACATTAAAAGGACGCATGCACACCACGCACGCCACTCACACACACCCCCAAGGTGTATTGACTCATCTAGGCCAGCGTAGGACACTCATTCCCAATCACTGTGTCGAGACCAGGGCCGGATCTAGGCATGGGCATGGGGGAGACTGGCTACCCACATGATGGCATGCAAACAACCCAAAATTCAATGATATTTCAAATTATAGTGCCTACAGTATGTTTAAAATGATTTGAAACACTACCCTAACTACCTACAATTGTGGCACTACTAAACAAACACCATTTCGTTGTTCAAGACAGCAAACTCAGACGTTTAGCTTTATGCATGCATTGCCTGTTATTACTAATGCTTACTTGCCTAATAAAAGTCCTGTAACGGAAAATGGTATGGGGGCGGCTTCCTCGCACGTGGCGCAAGGCGAAACGTGAGAGGAATGTAACATTTCCCCATATTGGGAAATGTTACATCCAGCCGAATCCCTTTTGGAAAAAAAAAAAAAACAACTTTTTTACATTGATTGTCTGCGCTTTTTGTAAATTCATTAACAAATCAAAAGAAAAATAAAATAAATGCCATGAATTCCAATAACACATGGTTAAGCAGAAATGAAAATAGCCAAATCTATGAGCACAATCTACAATCTATGTTGGTGCAAAGCAACGGATTGTGAGCTTGCAGATCTGCTATTCATATCGGGTTGGGTCATGGGCTAAAACATTTGGGAACCACTGATCTGCGTGCATGCACATTGCGCACACAGACACATGTGCACACTCACACCATAAAAAGTACCTAGAACCTAAGTCTATATAAATGCACATAAAAGGCATGACACGCGCAGCATTCTTCTTAAGCACATGTGTCACAAAAAAAAATGTTAACTGCGTAATTAGTCTCCATGAGCGATGTTAAGGCACAGAGTTGTGTTTTTCTCATGTCAGAAATCACTACTGTGCCATGTTGTGTTGACAGATGACGTTTCCAAATCTCAACAACAGCATGACGGTGCATGTATTTCCCCATTGGTGGGGCAGATCAGGGTCACAGACTCAAAGCCACATTTTTTGGCCCACATCAACACATTCAGAAGGATTGCATAGTAAGCACTCATAAATGACTACAGGTCAGTGGTACTGATTAGTCCTGCCAGACGTTTTCAGAAAACTCCTCCATTGTGGGCTACATCAACAAGGACAATGACAGACCAGTGATGCCAACTGCCAAAATCCATCTAGTCTAGTCTCTCTGACTAGACTCAACTGAATTTAGGAGAGATAACTGGCAAAATGTTGGTCAAAATAGAAATACTTCTACATTTTCTAATCTTGAAAATTAGGAAACTCCGATGTTTAAACCCTTTCAGGACGGGAATCCATTTTTGGATTCTGTACAGTATGTACAGTATTCCAGACATAACTTGTTTTGAAGTGGATAAATAAATATTTCAGGTTTTTCAGAAACATTAGGTTAGGCCTAAATGGGTTAAATATAATTTAACTCTTGAGAGCGCTCTCAAGAGTTACAGATCTATATGGGTCCATTTGGTTACCAATGGTCCTTTCTAGGAATGAAGGAGGACTCTATCATAGGAGGAGAAATGGTGAAAAACGACGAGGGTTTTATCTCTGGCGCCTGTCAACCAATTTCTCCCCAACTCACCAGCAAAAAAGCACTAGATTTTCCCCCAGGGGTTTTCACTAATTTTGGTGCTGGGGGGGGGGGGGGGGGGGGGGGGGGGGGGTCTGGACAAAAGCTAAATATAGTGACAAATGCGTCAAGTTGGCACTTGGACTCGCTAAAATGAAACCAAATGGTTGGCATCATTTGGTTGGTGTCATTTCACACTCTCAAGAGTTAAATTATATTTAAACATATGAATTATGTGATTTTCAAGAGTATACGCAATTAGAATTGTTATTTTTTTCAAACATCAGTAGTAGCATATACAAGAAAACCCCCCGCTCATTATAGATGCATTATTCTCTATAACGCTATAACAGTAAGTAACACCATCACCACTATTTCAAAGTTCATACTTTCTAGGGGGCCTTGAAATGGATTTTCAGTAGAGATGGCAGATATTATCGGCCCTCCGATATTATCGGCCGATAAAAGCTTTCAAATTTCATATCGGAAAATATCGGTATCGGTATTTACAAACTGGAAATTATGACTATTTACAGAGATGTAGACTCAGCGCTACGGTCATGTTTATACCATTACTTTTGTACTTTACTCAAGTAGGCTACATGTTGAATTTATAGTTTTATGGAGTATTTCTAGGCTATAACATGAATTCGTATTTATACTAAATGTTTATTTATATTAAATATTTGTATAGTAATAGTTTCTGTTATTTTTCCACCACTGGAGGCCGCATATATCGGTATCGGTTGATATCGGTTGATATCGGTATCGGGAATTAGAAGTTGGATAATATCGGGATATCGGATATCGGTAAAAAAGTCAATATCGGGCATCTCTAATTTTCAGTAATGGAATAATCACATTTTCGATGTGTAGATCTTGTTGAGGCCTTGAGTCATTGTGAAAGTGGCTCTCAGGTCAAAAAAGTGTGGGGCCCCCTGCGATAGACCGGTTCTATTGGCTGTATAGTATACAACTTTCTCTCCTAGGGCTTATGGTCCTGTGTCTTTGGTCCATGATCTTGATGCAACTGTGTGTCTGATGCGTGTTTGTCTGATTACGGTTTATTTCACATTATGCTGCTGTAAGGTTTCAACTTCCCTGTGAGGATCACATCTCATTGCAAAGGAGAATGGAAGCGGTGGTGGTGGCAGTGCGCCAGTGTTTATTCCGTCAACTAATACTATTGGCCAAAAAAAAAAAAAGTTTGTTTGCTAGTATTACTGCATTTGTTTTTATTCCACATAACATGCTTTTAATGAATAATAAAGATTTGCCAATGCTCATGTTACCTCGAACTATCTGGCCTAGTTAGCCGCGACACACACAGTCATTTCACATACACACGCACACAAAACAAAGGTCAATGAACCTGCTTGCAGTGGCAGAAAACAAAACTCCAAATGCGTGTGCGCGCGCGCGCACGCACGCACGCACGCACGCACGCACACACGCACGCACACACACACACACACACACACACACTTCGCTTTATGAGCATCAATTGATCTCCTGTGTTAACCTAGAGAAACAGTGACAATTTTAGTTTGACACTCTCACTCTCTATTCAGCCCAATGATAAACAAATGAGTCACTCATCACTTGCTGAGAACCCTGACTCACTCACTCTTTCTCTCTCACACACACACACACGCACGCACGCACGCTCAGGAAGAAAGGCGACAAACCAGAAAGAGAGAGAAGATAAACTCAGAGTGGAATGGAGAAGTGAGCTGAAACAATGATGAAATAGTGGATGTGATTGTGAACACAGTCTTCTTTCTTTGTTATATATTTGTGTCGCAGTGACACCGAGCACAAAAGGTTATCTCTATCGGCGTTAACAAGCACTGACCGTCCGACCGACCAGGCATCACAATAGGCCAGTAGTACCACATGAACCGTAGCATCCCTATTCTAGTCATTCAGAACAACAACAACAAAAGCAATATGGTACAGAGCCCTGGGTTGACTCCCAGTCCACGACATGTGTACTATTAGCGGTCAATCCATCAAACTCATTGTTTTTCGTTCTACATATACAATATCCTCGCTGAGAATATAACTGATCTACAGCTTGTATTGTCTGCAAAGGTTTTAAAGATAATAGAGGCAACTTTTAGCCAAAAATCTAAATGGACACTTGCTTCGTCCTGCAGACGGTCCAGGGCTTTGTTGTTGTCAACAAATCGTGAAAACAAAAACATTCGTCAGGCTCAGGACAGGAGGTGCTAATTTGTGAGAGGGAGAGGGTTTTGTGGGGTGAGGCAGCATTCTAGCCAATCACAGCTCAGCAGTCTCCAACAGTTTCACAATGAGCCAATAGAGTGGAGGTGAGGTGGAGTTAGATTCTGTTCTAAACAAATCTGTTTACAAACACAGTGTTACAGTGTACATACTAAAGTTGCCTCTATTGTATTGCTTTTAACTTTCCCCCCCCCGAATACGGATGTGAGGGTTAAAGGTAGGGGAAGTGATTTGAAATTCATGGTGTAGTACCAGCCTGGTGCACTAGGGGCCCCCAACAGTAGCTACACTATGTGAACCTGCTGCTCGCTCCTGATTGGAGGAGAATTGGTGGTGACCTGGGGAACTTTTATAAGCTCCTCTGCTAACGTGGGGGAGGGGGAAACTCCATATGTGGTTTCCACACCTTATAATAGAGCATTTTAACAGAAAAAAATATTTTTTGGGTGATATCTGACAAAAGTGAAATCACTTCCCCTACCTTTAAGTAAGCTGGTTGCAGAGGGGTGAAGTGGCCCTTTAAAACTTCACCATAACACACACACACACACACACACACACACACACACACACACACACACACACACACACACACACACACACAACACACACACACACACACACACACACACACAGTTTTCACACTTTGTGATGTGAACCATGTACAGTTCAGACTCAAGAGTGTCTAGCTACAACACTGTTACCACCTTTTACACAGCCATTAACACATGCTCTTCACATACCACTATACTAGCCCCCAACAAACACACACACACACACACACACACTATACTAGCACACACACACACACACACTATAGCAACAACACTACACAGTTAGACTACGAGACAGAGAGAGACACACACACAAAGCAATGTGTAAATAGATTATCATTGTGATCAATGACATAGTATGCTTTCTTTTGTTTGCTAAACAACATTTCTGTTTGCAGGCTTTTTTGCATGTGTGCATCATTCATCATACCGACAAAAACAACCACACACATACACACACACACTTTACGCTTGTGTACATCTATAGACAGCCGTGCACAAACACACTGCCTGTTTGTCTGTCCTCTCCACACTTAACCTCACTCAACTCAGCTTATAGAGAGTAAATAGTACAACAGTCAGCTGGTGGGAGCATGTGCGTGCGGCCGTGCGCGCACACGCAAACCCAAACACAAACCCAAACCCAAATACAATGACTCGGATACACACAGTCGTCTAGAACGGAAGGCATCATAATTCGTATTGCCGTCACATTTCTGCACTGAAGCCGCTCTGAGACCTCGACTGTCGCCGCCGCCGTCAGACAGACGCTCTCAAGAACAAAGCGTCAAACATCACAGGATAACTAGCATCTAAAATAGACAAGGCCTGATGCAGGGATTCGAGAGAATGTGACTATAAATAGCACCGCACAAGGATATTTTGGATCATTTCAATGAGATTTCAAATGGAAATATTGACTGAAGTCATGCCCTCTCTTACACACACACACACACACACACACACACACACACACACACACACACACACACACACACACACCACACACACACACACACAGTGAGTGAGGGGTGCCTCACTTCACACACCTGTGTTAAGTAGTGCTCTCATCTTACAGCATCTTACAACAGATTATTATAACATATGGTTTGTTAGGGACAAGTAATGACAAACTAGGTGAGCACTCGGTAAAGTGCAAACTTGTTCGTTGTGCACAAGCAGGCCATGGCCTACTCGTGCATGAGCAGAGCGAGCTAATACTTATGGCATTAGTTATAAAAGGTCTTTAACTCACATCACCGTTACCTCAAACACCATGCACCGATCGCTTAACCTCTCATGCAAGTAATAATTGAAATATACCATTACTGGCATTTACCTTTTTTTGCTTTGAATACAGCCAACAGGCTTCTTTTGTTTAAAGTGGGAAATTTGGTATATAGTAGTATTTTTATTGGCCTAAAATATTGTCTATACACTGTACATATCTTCATGCTGACTGGCTGTGGTTATTGAGCATTTTTATAGGGGTTGCTTTTGACCCTCTCATTAACATCTCATTGTCAAAAACGTGAAACTTTAGTTTTCCTTTAAATAGCATGTGACATGTCAAACTTCAGGTTTTTCGTGATTTTGAATCCCTTACAAACATTTTAGATTAAAAAAACAAGGATAGCTGATCTACAAGCTTCACAGTGCATGGCAAAAGATCAGCTAATTCTGCTTTTTTGAGGAGCGCCAGGCTCTCCTATGTACAGCTTTTGACCCCTACAGACATGATGAACGTCTCAATATTTGCCAATATAGAACTTAGATGAAATGTCAGCCAAAAGTGATTGGTTGGTAAAAAAAAGAATTTATCCAACCAATCACAAGCGTCCCTCACTTCATAGAGCTGTGATATTGAATGTATGAAAAAGTCTCAAAATGGCCCTGATTAGGACAAAATAATTGCAAGTGATGTCTACACAAACCCACACACACGCACGCACACAAACAGTGGGCACAACTCACCCTTGGTCGTTGCGGTGACCCCGTCTGATTTGGTGAAGTCTATACTGGCGTAGGCCCCGTTCTCCGGCAGCGGCACCGTGGTTGCCAGCGATGACGACGACGACAAACTCCCGCCGGCGCCTGCGGCGGCTCCCAGAGTGGCCGCGGTGGCACCGGCCACCGGCCCGTTACTCCCGTCCTCCCTCAGCTCCAGAGCGATGTAGTTCAGGCCGTTCTGGTAGCCCAGAGAAATGTTCCGGCACATTCTGCCTCCTCCTCCTCCTCCTCCCGCCCCAGACACAGTCGCGCCTCCGGGGGTCGGGACGTCCAAGTCGGAGGTTCTCAGCGGGGGGCGTAGCAGGAGGCCTCCCCCTGACGAGTCACCCCCCGTTCCCCCGGTGTCCACGGACATCCAAACGCTGTCGAAGGAGCCCGAGGAGGCCCACCGGGTGGTGGACGTCGCCTGCCCGTCGCTGGGGTACGAGCCGCCGTTGGGGGCCGAGGGGTGAGCCAGGCTGGGGTGGGTGGCCGAGGACGAAGGGCCGGCGGCGCCGCCTCCCGCTTGGGGAGCGGAGGCGGAGGTGGAGGAGAAGGTCTCGGAGCTGTGTCTCCGTCTGCCCTGCGGGTCGGCTCGCACCACCTTGGGCTCCGGCAGGAGGTGGTGTTGGTGGTGAGGAGGTTGCGGCGCCCTCCCGGGACTCAACGGAGGGAGAGGAGGGGTAGAGACGGAGGAGGTGGAGGAGGCGGCGGGCGGAGCGTGTCCGTAGCGGCCCTCCATCACGCACAGGTGCTGCAGCATCGCCGTGGGGCTGGACCGCGAGCCGCTGGCAACGAGGTTAAAGGTCATGTCGGTGTAGTCGTCCCCCATCGTAGACTTCCAGTGACCCCCCGCGGGGACCCCCGGGGACGCCAGCGACGCGGTGTTGGCAGCGAGCGGTCGGATGTAGGTGGGCGGGTTCCAGGGCGCCACCAGGCTGGGTCTAGGCGACTGTTTCTTCCCGAGACTCCCGTCCTGACGATCGCCTCCTCCAAAGTCCACGCTCATGTAGTCCTGGTGACTCGTCGCCTGCGCCTGGGTCTGAGGAGGGGAGTCACCGCCACTGGGCATCTGCTGGTGCGGGTAGTGGTCTCCGAACTCGATGTTGATGTACTCCCCGGGGCTTGATGGCCCCTCGGACGAGCTGCCAGTCGCCGGCACGGCGGTGGACACGCCCGTGGACGCTGTGGAAGGCTCGCCAGCCCGCGGCAAGCCGTGGAAGCTCCGCCTGCCCAGTGGAAGCCGGTTGGGTCTCACGGCTCTCCGGTCGGCCATGGCAGACGCTGTCTGGTGCTGAGCGCCGTAGGGTGGGGGTGGGTGAGATGGGGTGCTGGTGTTGGAGCCTCCGAACCCGCCTGCCATCCTCTTCTCTGGGGTGGATGCCGAGGCGACCGACGAGTACACGGGCTTGGCGGGGGAGCTCATGGGAACGTACTCTCCGTACTCCTCCTTCTCCTCTCTCTCTCGCACCGGGGCCTTGTAGGAGCGAGGGAGGGAGAAGTATGGGCTGTAGGACTTTGGGGGGCCCTCGGGGGTGCTGAGGGCGTAGTATCCTCCGCCTTCGCTGGAGAGCTTACGGCCGCCGCTGTACGACATGTCCATGTACTCGCCGTTCTCGCGCCGCTCCGCCATGCTGTCGCCACCTGCGACACACCCGGCCGCGCTGGAGCCGCTGTGGGGGCTCGGGGAGGCCTGGACGGGGGAAGGCGAACCCCCGCTGCCCCCCGGCAGCATCATCATGTAGCCGTGGGAGTCCGTGGAGGAGGAGGACTGGGAGTTGGTGGGGTGGTGGGCCATGCGAGAGGCCAAGGCGGGGCTGTGATACTGGGGGGAGTGGGAGACGTGGTGCTGGTAGGAGGTGGGTTGCATAGGCATGTAGTCGGGCGGCGTGTCCCGTGGCGACGCCGCCACGCCACACAGCATGGGCATGTAGCCGCTGTCTTCTTTTGACGAGGAGGCATGATCAGCCCCCGCACTGCCACCGCCAGTGCCGCTGCCGGGCTCTGTCCGGGAGAGTGTGGAGGGGCGGCTCTGCTGGCTGTGCTCCGAGCATGAGCTGTAGTCGGAGCGGAGCGACGAAGAGGAAGACGACGGCCCCCCGCGGAGGAGCCCGCTGCCGAACGGGAGCCCCGCGTCTCCCACCGAGCCCTCTTCCAACGAGAAGGTGGTCTGGGTCATCTTCTGATAGACGGCCACACCTGCGGCTCCTCCTCCGCCCGGCCTGGTGAAGGAGTGGGTCCGTCGCCTCAGCGACGACGACGTCGAGAAGCAGCGGTCGTCCTCCGTGACGGACATGGCGTCGTCGCGCGGCGTTTCCCCTCCGCCTGAGGAGCTGGAGCCCAGCGTCTCCCGGTGCCAGCCCATGGCCATGTAGTCGCTCAGGCAGTTCTCCTCGCGGATGGGCGGCGTGTTGCCCAATGAGTCGGGCGTGTTGCTCCGCACGCGGAAGTACCGGAAGTCCCCGGGACTGGAGCCGTACTCGTCTGAGGAGTTGAACCCGCCGTCGGAGGGCGAGCCGCAGATGGAGGCGCTGGACGGGCGCGTGAGTGTGTCCGACACCGACCCATGGCCACTGCTCGATGACACGCTGACGGGGCTGGTGGTGGAGGGGAAGTGGGACACGGGAAGAGACGCGGAGCGGGCGTGGTAGGTGGCGGTGGACGACGAGGAACCCGGGATGGCGCGCGAGACGTAGCGCCCCGCGCCGCTTGTGCTCGTACCTGCGTTTCCCGTGGCGACGCCGACATTGCTGCTGCCACAGCTGCTGCCACTCTCCTGGCGCCCAAGGTGAGCACGGCTAGCGTTGAGGTGCACGAGGCTCCCCGTGGCGGAGCGGAAAGGCCGGTTCATCGTCCCCTCGCCCTCACTGGATGTCCGGAACCGGTAGCCACTGGCTCCGGAGCTCTTGCTCGAGGGCGGCGTCCCGGCGACGGACTCGGTCCGAGAGCGGCGCTGCAGGCCCGTCTGGCTCGGCGGCAGGTTACCAAGGTGACGCCGCGTGGTGATGAACGGCAACGGGTTAGAGCCCGACGACTGACTCTTACTCCTGGGCCGGAACTCGGCGAAGGCTTTCAGTGCCTTCATAGTCTCCAGGATGGTCTCGTGCATGTTCTGGGCCACGACGGAGTCGTCCACCTGCATCCAGATCTCGCCCGGCCCAATGGAGGAGGAGCGTCCCACCTCGATAAAAAAGAAGCTTTCCGAATGCCCACAGCGCCTGATGTTCATCAGCTGGAGGTTAACGCAGGGAGTTTCAGAGTTCAACTTGACGAGGTGAAGGGTTTTGGTGGAGAGGCATAAGCGGTACACGCCTGTGAGGTTTTTAGTTTGGCCCAGTCCTTTGGGTTTCACATTGACCTGCCACACCTCCTTAAAAACCGTACCGGGGGTCACCGTACCGTATCCATCGTCTAAATCATCTGAGTCCAAATGACCCTTCTTCCCCTCGCTCATCAGTTCACTCACCGCCACATACCAGTCCTCCTGCTCTTGCTCGTTTTCGGCCACAATAGCAAAGTACTCGTCCTTAGTGTAGAGGGCAATGAGGTGCTTGTTTTTAGAATCCGCCCTTTTGTTTACCGTGAAGCACTGGTAGAGGTAAATAACCCGTTTCGGGGGCGAAGGGGCCACGGCTCCACCGCTGACCGCGGCCGCAGCGGCAGACCGCAGGCTATTCCTGAACTTCTTCTCGCTGTCATAGTACTCCAGGCGGCTGGGGCCTAGCTGGCTGGCCGCTCGGAGCACGAAAAAGCGCTTGTGACCGTGTTTCTGTTTCCTCAGGTAGCCACACTTGCGAATATCGTCCACCGCCTCCGAGGTGTTGTTGTTGGTGGTACTGACGCTCACGGACGCATATACATGGCCGCCACCGCCGCTGCTGCTAGGGGCAGCGGCGGGGTCGTCCGCATGCGACGAGGAGGACGTGGATCTCCTTCCCGGGGAATCCGCGGTGTTCTCGGCGGAAAGATGCTGCTGCGGCAACTGGTAGTGATGGAGGTGCGACACCGCGGCACCGTGCTGCTGCTGCTGTTGTTGATCCTTTGGCTGGCCGATCGGCGGATGGTGGTGGAGGTGGTGTTGTTGTTGTTGGCCGAGCAGGTGGTGGTGCTGCTGGAGGTGGTTGGAGGAGGAGGGCGGTAAATGCTGATGGAAACGAGAGCCGCCGCCTCCTCCTCCCGGACCTCCGCCGCCGATGTTCATCATCAACGGGGACGGGGGTTCCCCGACCGAGCCGCCGCCGCCGCCGTCTCCGTTCGCGGTGGCCGCGGCAGCGGGCTTCGTCCCCACCACCACGTCCCTCTGCTGCTGCTGCGACTCCAACAGCAGCATCGCGGCCGCTTTGCCGTCCTGGTAATTGGTGAAATTCGCCATCGGGGGAGAAAAACACACACTCAGAGGTCACTTCGCTAGCGAGCTACTACTAATAATAATCCGAGGTGTGGAGACGACAACAGACCCCATTCTTCTTGTTGTTTTGCGGGAGTCGAGCTCTCCGACTCTGCCTGCCTGCCTGCCTGGGCTAGCGGCGCGGCACCACGCTATGCTAGGCCAGCTAACCTGCACGACTCCTCGACCCTCCTCCTGACTGAGCTGAGCCCCCCTCCTCCTCCCCGTACGTCCGTTTGTTTATTATCCGCTCCTCGAACCCACAGCGTAGGTCTGCCCCGGCACGGCGGCGGCCTCTCTCTCTCTCTCCTTCCCTCTCTCCTCCTCCTCCTCCGCGGCGACACGGCTACCGCTCCACTGCGGGGACGTGGTGTTCACGATGAGCTGCTGCTGCTGCTGCTGCTGGCGTCCGCCGCGGTGGTATTATGCGACACCATGACGACGACGACGACGAGCCGCGCACCGAAGAAGAAGAAGAAGCAGCAGAGCCGTGTGTGTCTGTTTGTTTGTGACGCCGCGCTGTATACAAACGAAACGGTGGGGCAAGAAAGCCCAGTCCTCAGCTAGCTCGGAGAGTTAGCAGGTTAGCACTTGTATGTATGTATGTTATGTATGCGCTTCTCTCTTCTTCTTCGTCTACTACTTCTTCTTCTGTACACATCTCTCTACGGGCCACACAGCACAAACAACACCTGACCCGTGCGTCACGGGTAACAGGACGGCTCGGCCCAAATAATACTTGGCCCTGAGTATAGACAGAGTTAGGCTGTCGCAAACTCCGTTCACTTCATGGGATCAGTCCAATGGCAGCCCTACCATCAAGTTGTGTTAATGTTTTTCTATTCCTTTTAGGACCTATTTTTCTGAGAGTGTACACTGTACACATGGAACCAATTGGACCACTTAGGGTCCATTTTGTTCACATTTGAACACTTTTAGGATTTTTTTTTGGAAATGTCCCCCTTTTGTCGCTCTTTCAGACTGCTACAGCATTACTCAGTTTTCTGGCCCCTCAATGTCGCAACATTTCGGCTGATCCGAGTATTATTTGGGCCGAGCCTCCATGTATTCGCGTCACGGACGCCTATTTTTTCCCCACGCCAGCTCTGGGCAAACCGGGGGGGAAAACCCCGCCCCCGATGCTCAGAACCCAATGAAAACACTGCAAACCCCGGCTGCAATGCTGACACCGCGCCTCCATTGATATTGAAAACTTATTAAAAAATAAAAGATAAAGCGATCGTTCACTACTAAAAAGACGCCAGCAGTTCTTTAACAATGCAAAAAAATACGCTAGTCTTTTCCAACAATCTTCCCAAGTTTTATTATTTTCCCATAAAGGCCTACTATATTCCTGTTATAATATTATGGTCATCATTATTTCTCTGGTTTGACTGCGCCCTCCTGTAAATTTGCAAAGGAATGAGCTGTAATTTTTCTGCAAAGCAATACAGATAATTGTAATTGTATAGAGACTACTACCATTCTACTTAATCTTTTCTCAAATCATGTAGGCCCATGCTTTCACTGCATATCTACATAGTAGCCTCATTTTGTAGCAGATGCTCTTTGGGCTCTTTAAAGTGACAGAACACTTGGTAAATTAATCATCATGCACTGCGATTATGGAAATGATGATGAAGTACAATTAAAGCAATTTCAATGGAGGGCTATACTACTAGCATTATAAGAGTTTTGAGATATGTTGAACCAAATGGACAATTTTTAATATCTCTATAAGATTTATTATAACTACATCTGCCGAGAACCACTGGGATTAACAGAAAATCATCTTTTTCTATTGCAAACAAACCCATAGTGTAACATCACTTACATAAAATCATGTTCGGATCTATATCTATATCTATATTTTACATTGATCTTAACAGCAATCTTTTCCCCCACTGAACAAGTGCAGAGCTGTTTGCAGTGTTTTCATCGGGTTTTGATCATCGGAGGCGGGGTTTTCCACCGGTTTGCCCAGAGCTGGCGTGGGATTAAAAAAAAAAAAAAAAAGGCGTCACGGACCCAACGGGAGGCAACAAAGGCTCACACGCAGTCTTCCTATTGGACGGGGCCGCCGAGAGTGGCAGACAGCCCGTTGCTAGAGTGTCTGTCAGAGCCTTGGAAATACAGTTACGCCAACTCCGTTCACTTCATGGGGCCAGTGCAATGGCGGCTCCTATACATAGACTTCTATGGGATAGTGACAACAAATAGTGACAGCCGGAAGTTACTGAGTGCATTGGAGCCTATGGGCTCACGCGAGTACTAGAACCACGTGAACAGACTATTTTCTGCCCCCTCAATGTCGCAACTCTGTCTATTTCAAAGCCTCTGGTGTCTGTAAGGGGAGAGAGTGGCGACACTCCCCGTTGACTAGTCCATATTGGTTGACATTCACAAATTTCAACAGTAGGCCTACAGTACATTATACACGAAGTCACAAAATATTGGTATCAAAATATAGGCCTACCTATAGAAAAGTATAAAGTTGTCTTTATGCAATTCATGATTTATAAACATCTGAAAATAGCCAACTACAACCTCCCAATGCATATTTTTAAATGGACAAAATGTCATATAGGGCTGTAGTGGGTACATGTACAGGAGAAAATCCACAATATTTGTGTCTGAGATGCACAGTAATTACCTGGCTCCAGCCCTGAATCTTAAAATTATCTTATAATTATACCTGGTTGTAGCTTAGCACCTTCACCCACCTTATACTGTTACAGCTGCACTTTAAATACTCTAGTCTGTTGCACTACGTCACTTACTGTTTCTTGTAATGTCTGTATTTGTCTTTTTTTCTTATTGCACTGTCTATTGTCTTTTGCACTATTGTTTGTCTATTGTCTTTTGCACTGGGAACATTGGAAACGTTATTTCATCCCTGTATATGTCCTGACATACACTGGAGTGACAAATAAAGAACCTTGAACCTTGAACCTTAAAAAATATATATATACTACTTTGATCCCCCCCCCCCTCCTGCCTGAAGTGAAACAAAATGTTAATTCAGACTCAGTGTCAACCAAGCACAGTAGTGGAGTAGAATTAAAAGTATTGGGAATTGGAAATACGCAACAAAGTACACACAATTAGTTCTTTCTCATGTGGCCATGAAACAAAGGCTGTACTCTTACCCCTGCAGCTGTGACCCTAGCCAGGATACTCCTTGAATACCGGGCTTATCTAAGCAGATAGCCCTGCTTCTCAATTCACAGGTTTAAGCAAAAACAAACTGGTCATATGCTATTAAAGCAAAAAAAAAAAAAAATCTATATCATTTTTCTCAATCTACTCCCAACACTTTACTACATTCTACTCTAGCGAAGCAGAAATATCTACCTTAAATAAACAAAAAAGAAAATGATGTGAACCAGTATTGCACACATCAGATTAATGTGCACCATTACTAACAATGATATAAAATGTAACCTTGGTAAGTCAATGCTTCTTTGTGAACCACAGCAATGCATACTTGAGGGGTAATAACAGAACAAATGGCAACAGGGACAAACAAATGAGACATTCCATAAACATCAAACACATCACAATCCACCTCATGGGGAAATTAGTTGTTATTGAAAGCACACCTTTCTGAACAGCGCTACAGTAGCAGATAATAAGATCAGATCTAATTAGTGGAACGATAAATGTGAGATAAGGCATCTCATTATCTCATTAGCAGGTGGCCAACTCAACATCCTTTCCATCAGAGGAACATTTCTTTCCTGTTTGGGACAGTGAACAGTGTTAATTCCCACTGGCAGAAGCCCTTCCATCCCTGTGGTTCTCTTAGGGGGAAAAAAAACCTTTCTTGTCGGTATTCAGAATATATAGACAGTAACAATGAATGAATTAATTAAAATTTTATTAACAGAGATGAGAGTTACAGTACAAGTCAAGTACACACTGCTTCAAAACTGATAACAACTTGGACAATTACAGCACAATTCAAGTAACTACAGCAAATCTGAAAAACTGGTTGGACACACTAGTTAAGAATATGTTTGTTTACAATAGTGGCCAAAACACACACTCACCCTCCTGCCAACGTCAAGCCAACTGCTCAGTGAGGCTGTTTGTTTTTTGAGAATAAGGTTAAAAATACGTTTAGAGTTAGGAATTAGTATTACTGGGGTTAGGTTTAACCGTTTAATAGTTTACTTACTGGTAGGTTGTTACATTTAGGAATACCAGGCAATTCCACTGACTGTATGACCGGGGTGACTGACCCAGACTGACCCGTCCCAGAGTAAGGATGCTGGGGCGATTAATAATGTTAAGTATACAGTTATTTTCAGTCAAAGTTAAATATTCTGTGGATGAAATGTTTACTTATGTGGACAACTCCTCCTCAAGCACATTTTTCTGCATCCGATCATTCCACAAATCGTTGCACCTCTTCCCATCCAGGAATGATAATTGAGATTTGTGTTCTACCCAAGGCATCTATCTACTAAGCACTCGTTAGAGGAGCATGTATGGCAGTGTGGCTGCCATGCTCGATCCTGATTGGAGGGAGGACTCCCCGATCTCATCCTGATTGTACAAAAAGATTTTCTCCCAAAGCCCAAACTGAAACTAGGGTTGTTATTTATTTTATTTTTATTTTCTTACCCCAGCGGCTCACCGGGGACAGGGAGGAAAAATAAAATAAGAAAGAAAAGAAAAATAAGAAAAATATTTGAATTAAGTGAAATCACGTAGGATACCATTAAATGTTTGCCATATAGGTCTGTCATTAGCAGGCGCTACGCTGAAAAACTGACACAAATGCTTGTTGTCCCACAAGAGATTCCTTCTAACTAACAGTGTAGCTACCGGCTGGGCCACAAGGTGATTCCCTTACAGCCCCAGGGAGGTATCTGTGTTTTGCCACATTGCAGGGAATGCCATTCTCTCCCAGCCTTCTACTACCACTCCAAAGTGTACATGCTCGCTGGTTCATACCAGGGCCGGATCTAGGCATGGGTATTCGCGCCCGTGGCGCGAAGCGACACAGGCGATGAAGCCGCACCCATACCCTTTTCGTCTGCCCCCCTAATTGGGAAATGTTACAACTGGGCCTGGTTCATACATTTTTCATGATTATAAATGTCTTGACATGAATCTATCGCTTATGAAGCCATTATATTCTGTACGATATTTTCGGACTATAAGGCGCACTTAAAAAGCCTTTAATCTTCTCAAAAAACAACAGTGCGCCTTATAATCCGGAGCACCTTATACTGTATATGAATTGTTTGACTGTAGTAGGTTCTATTCTATGTTGAAGTCAGTGGCTTTATTCTATGCACCTTATAATCCGGTGTACCTTATATATGAAAACAGCTCTAAAATAGGCCATTCATTCTGGTGTGCCTTATAGTGCGGAAAATATGGTACATGACAGAAGAGGTTGTCTGTCTTCTCGATTTCATCCTTTTCAACACAATAAGCATTGTTGGCAAAGTTCAGCCTTCCTCAAAAGATCTCTCGGGTTGTCTGTCTTTTCTCTAAATCTCAGTCTAGAGCAATTCTCTCTGTCCACTTGTCCCCCTGTCTCTTTCTGTGGCAGGGGTGGATGTAACATGCCCCATTTGGGGGGGCAAGAGAACATGTTGGAGAGGCAAGAGAAAATGGTATGGGGGCGGCTTCATCGCCACGGGCGATGAAGCCGCACCCATACCATTTTCGGTTACAGGACTTTTATTAGTCAAGTAAAGCATCAAAAATAACATCAGTTGTTGTTGAAGTTGCAACAGACACGCAGCATGCATAAAGCTAAAGGTCTGACTCAGAGAGTTTTCTGTTTTCAATGATGAAATGCTGTTGGTTTAGTGGTGCCACAGCTGTAGTTAGTTAGTAGCAGTAGTAGTGTTTCAAATCATTTTAATTGTAAACACTTTAATTTGAAATATCTTGTGTTGTTTTGCATGCCATGATGTTTGGTGGGGCAGGCTGGGCATTTGGGGGGGGCATTGACCCCCCATGCCTATGCCTAGATCCGCCCCTGTTCTGTGGTCTCTCTCTCACTCCCTCTTCCCCTTCCACCTCCCTTTCTAACACTGTTTCAAACCACCCTATACCTCCTCCTGACTCCATTGTACCAAGCAAGGAATCCAAAACTCGTCTCCTCTGTCCGACCCCTCTCCCTCCCCCTCCTTACTGATGGCCTCCAGCCGAGTCGGTGTCGGCAGGGGCAACTCTACCCCACCCATGGGAGGGCTATCAGGTGCTTTTCAATGGCAAAGATAGCAGCCAACCTCACATAGCCTCCAACCTATTACCCGCACTGTGTTTAACCTTTAGCAGCCTCAGAGAGAGGCTAGCTGTAGTGGCCTTCATGGTTGGAATGATACGGGTCAACTTTAACGTCGTCTGGCTTCAACCTTTTGGCATTTCCCTCGATCCGTTCCTGCAGACCCCGTCTTAGCGGGTGCATGTGCACACAAAATCATCGTTTTTTTAATTTTTATTTTTTTTACTTTTTTAGCCGATAGACCAGGGGTCGGCAACCCAAGATGTTGAAAGAGCCATTTTCGACCCAAAATTAAATTCAAAATCTGTCTGGAGCCGCATTTAATTATTTTAATTTTTAAAAGGTCCTCAAAGAAAAATCATTAACATGGTGAAACACAACCTTTCTTCAGAAATGGAGTTTCTAAAAAAAAAATAAAGGAGTTTTACAGAACTCCATTTCTAGTCCACACAACATCTCTAAGGTATATTAATGACATAGTAAACTGAGTAAACCTTTGAATGGGTGGTTCAGATTGAAAGCTCCACCTCTGATAACTGCTGAGCTTTTTTGACATGGCCAAGTGCTACTTTAACTGGCAACTGTCAGACAGCGCAACGTGTTTTGGATGACTGAAATGTTTATATTATTTTGGTGCGGATCACCCCAGTGTATGTATGTAATAATGCCACAGCCACTGAGCCACTATGTGTTCTGGAGCCGCATGCGGCTCCTGAGCCGCAGGTTGCTGACCCCTGCCAATTATAGACATTGAACAAAGTGAAAGGCCCCATTGGGCCCAACGGCTAATTTGGCCCCTGTTGTTTCCAGCGCTGAGGTAGTTGTCACTAGTCGATGAGCACTGCTTTTACGATGCTAATTTGTGTTTCCCAAGCAGACACTTATCAAGTGACAACATTTCTGACTGGCTTTTGTCATTACAATTCTAGAAACAAAAGGCAAACACACAGGTCTATTATCTAGTTCGCCTATGCACCATGCCATTGAAGGCCTATAGCCTATGCATGCCTCGGGCAGGCATTGCCTTAAGGCAGTGGTTTTCAACCAGTGGTCCAGGGACCACCAGTGGTCCTTGAAAGGGTTTTCTAGGTGGTCCCCAGCTAAATGATGGAAAGTTGATTAACCAGATGTAAGTTAAATGAAACTTACAATGAAAGAGTTAAAATATTCATCATGTGAATTAGCCCAAGTCTACACAACTAGAGAATGTAGAAGATTACAGATTATGTTTGACTGTTTTGTTTCTGAAATTCAGCCTGGAATTGTGGACAAAAGTAAAAGAAACCTTTATTTCAAATGGTAGTCTGTGGCTATAAAATTCTGAATAAATAGTGGACCCTGGTGTCAAAAAGGTTGAAAACCACTGGCTTAAAGTAATCATATTCCTGAACTTAACCTTACTAAAACGGTGCAAAGACACACATAACCTTATTCCTCAACTTAACCTAAAACTATGCTTACCAAAAGCTTATTTCTAATCTTATTTCCTATATAAAGCATAGGCCTACATAGAAGAACGCCTGGGGGCGAATGGTCCACAGAAAACAAACAAATAAACAAATCAATAGGAATGTTTTTTATCGATTATTTGTTTGTTTGTTTGTTTGTTTGTTTGTTTTTACCAGCTTTCCGGTTTAATGGCACATGGAAGATCTTACTGTAGGCTACTGCCCTTGCTGACCAGAAAGATCGAGATTCAGGCCTATGCGGAATCTCATTAATCGAAAATGGAGGGATGGCTGTTACTGCTTTTATCCTCGTCAGGAATATACTGTAGTCAGTGTCTTGATCTGAGCCTGCCTGTGAATCAAGTTGCTTTGTATGTTTCCCCCATGACTAATTATCATTATCAATGTGATATCATTCCAGTGACGCCACTCCCTGCTCACCCTATCAGTCAGTCAAAGATTAGGTTCACACCTGCACCCCATTCCTTGTCTTTGTCACATTTAAACGACCTTTGTATATTACAGTAGCCTACTGTTGACAATACAGTATAGCCATGCTGTAGTTAGCGTCGAAATAGCACCCTCTGCTGGACATGAGGATACATCACAGGACACGCTCCCTTGCTATTGTATGTGTAACAAAGGATCAGACTCAACAATACTGGAGCTCAACTGACATGGAGGCACAAAAGAAAGCCACAGCTGTAGCCACAGTTAAAAGGGTGTTACACTTTCAAAAAAACTTTTGGTCATTTTATGGTCTACTCAGCCTCATGTGAACACACCAGACAGTTTATAAGTTACTCCTTTCACTATTTAGATATTTGATGTTCATTTTAGCGCCTCCAGCTTCTTCCCATAGAAACCCATTATAACTTAAAACTCCATTTTAACCATGACAGATTATTCGAAAACAACCATTTTTTTTTCTGGTGACTGATATTGTCCTCGGAATACGTGAGAGGGCCGTGGAATTTCATTTACAGTTTTTATTGATTTTTAAAATATTGTTTTATTCATTTGGGTAGGCCTTCCCAAATATGGAGGCGGCTACATTTTCCAAAACAATATTTAAAAAATAAATAAAAACTGTAAATGAAATTCCACGGTCCTCTCACGTATTCCGAGGACAATATGAGTCACCAGAAAAAAGATTGGTTGTTTTCGAATAATCTGTCATGGTTAAAATGGAGTTTTAAGTTATAATGGGTTTCTATGGGAAGGAGCTGGAGGCGCTAAAATAAACATCAAATATCTAAATAGTGAAAGGAGTAACTTATAAACTGTCTGGTGTGTTCACATGAGACTGAGTAGACCAGGGGTGTCAAACTCATTTTGGGATGGGGGCCGCATTGGACTTAATGTGACTTCATGGGGGCCGGAGCACCGCGGTGCCAGTCACAGACCAGTCACAGACTGCAAGCATGCACACGCATGTTTACGTACACAGCCGTAATTTCTCCGCTACAGTATATCACACAATCAAGTTTATTATTAAGAGTAGCTATTAATAGTTATTAATGACTTTCATTGTTGGTTTTATACTTGTAGCCTAGATTAAGACATTTGCTGTGGGAGATGCTATTTTTATTTACAGTGTGCCAATAAACCATTCAAAAATACAAAAAAATAAATTTCAAATAGTGTCTTAGCTGAAATTTGGAAATGGCTACACAACCCATGGAATTATGCAGACCTGCTTTTTATTGAAGTGATGGATCATCGAACATTAAAAAATAATGATGAATAACAATAACTAATGCTTCTAAAATACAGTATATTTTTTTAAACTCTGAATTGGATTATTATTATTACCCGTATTTATATTTAAATAGCCAAGCTGTGATCTGAATGATCCCTCAGTTATAGACCTTATACTGGTGAAGTAACCTGACTCCGCCAGATGGGGCAGCAGAGAGAGGAGGAGGGAATACTCCTCTCTCTGCTGCCCCATCTGGCGGAGTCAGGTTACTGCTGAAGTATAGTTCTCACTTTGCAGCGCCAGTACACCCCCCCCCCCTCCTTCCCTCCCCCCTCCACTCTCTGCGAGTCAACATTCCAATCAATTAAGTACTCTCAGCTGTGAAGCTACCGGACTAGTGCTCAGAGAAGAGAACTCAGAAGCATTTCTTTAAACGACCATAACTTTTGATAGGAACGTGCTAGAGACTTACTTTTTTTTTGATAGACTCAGACATTTTTGCTCTACAAGCCTGGGGCCTGATTAAATCATTGCGCGGGCCGCATCCGGCCCGCGGGCCGTATGTTTGACATCAGTGGTGTAGACCATAAAATGACCAAAGGTTTTTTTGAAAGTGTAACACCCCTTTAAAAAGTCTAGTCAAGCACCAATGTATTTGTTCACCCACTGACTCACACCCACATCCACCCACCCACACACACACACACCCCCCCCCCCCCCCACACACACACACACACACACACGCACGCACGCACGCACGCACGCACGCACGCACACGCACGCACGCACGCACACGCACGCGCACGCACACGCACACGCACACACACACACACACACACACACACACTTACAACAGCCTAAGTATAACCTACAGCCAAAATGTTTTTGTTTGTTTGTTTTTCTTACATTTTTGTTCATTGAGCTCAATAGATGTTTTTTAAAACCTTTTCTGCAATCCCCAAAGTCAAATTTCGGTCACTTTTCTGATAATACAATAATAATGTTCAGTTTGTCCATTCAGAAGGCATCTTGAAGAAGTAATCTTAAAATAAAGTATTTGAATTGTGATATTGCGTCACAATTTCAAGCACTTATTTTTTGTAATTTTTCAAATTCAAAGCAGGTGGTATGCAAAACTGTTGAGTGATATCCAAGAGTACTCCCAAACTTAAATATATCCTGCAATGAATGCCCTGACAGGTAGCTCACAACATCTACAGTATGTGAAACAAAACGATGCGCACGGTGTTCGGTCCCTTGGGGTACTCTGATTGGACAGTTTAGGTGACATATGGTGACGTAAGTAAAAGACATTTATAGCTGATGTCATGAGTATTAAGGCTCAATCATACTCCAATGTGAGGTGAGTTCAGGTGAAGAGTTTTCACCGTGGCCCTCACATACTCACTTAAACGCACTTCACCTTGGAGTACGATGAGCCTTTAGCCTGCTCCGCTCACGCACGAGTAGGCCAGTTTGCCTTCTACTGAATTGTGCTGAATTAGTTTATAACAAAAATCGAATGAAGTGGAAGGGGATCTGCACGGTAATATGGCTCCTATGTGGATTTCGAATATTGAATGCAACCATTCTGTGAGTGACAAAAAGTGACATGTTGATTGACCCAGAGGTGTTTTCTACAGCAACAGCACAAAATATCTAACTAAAAAATAACTTGAGTGATATGTTGCTTGACCCTGTGTTGTCCCTTAACAGTGTTAATAATGTACTAAACCAATGTACTAAACTAAGATGAGGTCCAATTTCCTACATTAGGCCTGGACTATGAGCCTCTACCCAAGTGTGGTGATTGTAGACCTTACACTTTATGACAGAAAAATATTTGAAATGTATGGGAAAATGGAATTCACAAATAAATTGGAATTCACAAATAAATTATGTTTCATCTAGCATCTAGCAATCTAGGACAATTCAACATGGCGTGGACCAGAGCAATATTTAATCACCCATTCTCTCTTCCCACTTAAATGTAGTTTCATTCAGAGTCTGGAGTCCTTGCTGGTAGCCCAAGATCTCCTTCAGCTGGACTTCACGCTGTGCCTTGATCACACCCAGGAGGTCCACCTTCTTGGCGTGCACCTTTTGCATTGCTTCTTGCTGCGCTACTGCGCCATGACTCTTCGCAATAGCTTCGTCACATTTAACTTGCTGCGCATTCACCTGTTCCTGCAGGTCACGCTTCCGTTCTTCCAAGACAGCGATTTTCTTCAATATCACAGCATATTCACCCTGATCCTCTTCCTCCTCCTCCTCCTCCTGAACCTGCAGCTCAGAGATGTCGTTCTTCGTGTCAGACTCTTGTTCGTGCTGCCCCCGATTCTCCAAATCGGAGATCATTTTCTTCTCCGTGTCAGATTCGCGTTGTTCGTACCGCCCTTTGTCATCCGGATCGTCGTACTCGTACTCGTCATCCTCGAGCTGCTGCTGGTCGTCCTCGTCTTCGGAAGGCTTCGGCCTTTCGCCAAAGCCCACGCTGCTCTCGTACAGACACTTATAGATATCTACGGTATAATGCAAATCGTCTCTCACATGTGCGAGCAGCTCTCCCCTCTCGGGACATTCGTAATACACCTGAGCGATAATGTCGGCGAAGGCGTCTGCGAAAATCTTGTTGCGGATGGTGCAGACGCCTAAATTTCTACCGTTTTGGCTAAACATCGATCCGTCCAGCTGCTCCTGCAGACCAACCACGTACTTCCGCCTTAGATTTGCACGTTGGGTTTTGACTGGCGCGCGCTGTTTGAGCTCTGGTTGGAGGAGAAAGTAGTTTTCTTTGTGTTTTGTAGTTTCCCCAATACGGTCGCTGGTCCTCTGGTCGTCCGGTTCTAGGGTCAGAACAGGACTGGGTCTTAGGCCGGGAGGGAGACGGTGTTTTAGAATAGGAAGAGATGGGTCTGGGGCCTCTTTGGGAAAATACTTTCGCTGCTCCCTGGGCCGACCCTTCCCCTCAGTGCTCATCGTTCGTCTTACGGTCTTACGGGAGGGAGATGGCAGGAAACCAACGTTTGCACGGGGATTGAAATAAATATCCGCATATGTAAGATGTGTTTCAAATGTTAAAATCTTTATATGACAAGCTGATGAGCATGTCGATGACGTCAGCCTTGCCCAAATACGAATATCCAACTAGATCAACACTTGGTAAACGGCACTTGGCAAACTTGGGCGTTACGCACATGGCCTACTCGTGCGTGGCGGAGCAGGCTAGCCTAATACTCATGACCACCATTACATCATCACCTAAACCGCCCAATTGGAGTACCCTGAAGGACGACCAACCATCACAACACCGAACACAGCCCGCACACGATCGCTTAACTTGCACCCTCTCCGCTCACGCAAGTAAATAGTATGGCAACTGTTGCTATGCAGTTGAAACTTTCCTGTTTTACCCCCCACTGCTAACGTGCCTATTGGACACGGACGGGTTGGGGAGGGACGTGGTCGTCTACCTTACTCCTATTCAGCAGTTCATTAGGCCACAGACAGCCATAACCTTAATTAAATTTAGGCTACAGTTGTGTTTAACTTTAACAGTGATGAGGGGCCGATCATCATTCATTAAAAGTGCAAAAGTGCAATGACTGGAGCGAGCTAATAGTTACTCATGACATTAGTTATAAAGGACTCTTACTTACGTCGCCATTACGTTCGCACCTATATCGGCCAATCGGAGTAGCCAGAGGGACCAACGACTGCCAAACACAGAATACCGAACACCGCACACCGACAATCGTCTAACTTGCACCCACTACGCTCAAGATTCGAAGCGGGTGCATCACGCATTTTTTTTTAGTTTAGGCGATGATGTCATGGTGGCTTAATAAAAAGTATTGTCATGAGTATTATCTCCTGGAGCTGGAGGTGTCCAAAATCGCTCCCCCAGACTCCTAGAAACGACAGATCTCTTAGAAAACAGAGGTGTGCGAGCACACCTCGCCTGAGGGAGCTGGTCGATTTGACATGTGGCTCATAGGATATGTTGGTAGGTACAGGTACCTATACTGCATGAGATGATTACTTATACAGCCGAGGAAGCTTTGACCCTGCCTCTGTTCTCTTATCACGCCTGTGGTACTCGCTTCCTCTTTCCAGCTCTGTCCTGGTCTGGTATGGCTTCTTTCCAGTGGCCACGGTCAGGCCCTCTGGCTCTACTTCACAGTCCGTGTGAAACCGCTTTTTATTGCTGCTGCTTCTGTACCTCAGATCTGGCTCGCAGCACACCAGGGCTGTCCACTTGGGCTGATCACTTTCCTCTCCACTGTCTCCTGTTTTGTTGTCTCCACCGTAAGGTGGTGACTATGTTTAGCCCCCTGTCCGTCCGTCCGTGCACACGTCCGTCCTTGCACGCCTGTTACGTCACCCACAGGGTGACGTTACAGCATGGTGGTGATCCGTCTGTCCGCTCACACGTCTGTCTGCGCATGTGTTTGTCTGTCCACACGTACACGTTTGCCGCATGCGTGACAGACGTACGCGTTTGTCGCACGCGTTTGTCACCCGCAGGGTGACATAACAGTTGCCTGCAGGGGTGAAACATAGTCAACACCAGTGACTGTTACGTCACCCGCAGGTGTGAAAATGGAGCCCTAAACCTCTTATCCCAAACCCCTTATCCCTTTTTTACTATTTTGAAAAAAACTTTTGGAATAGTTTGTGCCACATTGTGACACATTGAGAGCTTGTAGACTGGCCATTTTAACTATTGAAAAATGTTTAATTAAAATAGTTTCAAAAGGCAAAGGAGTTAAGGGAGAACGGGTTTAGCGGTGACGAAAATCAAGGCCAGTATATGTTCGCCAACACAACAACCAGGCAACAACATAGAAACAGAATTCAGGACTAGATACAAAATAAAACCTATTGGACCACAAGGAATGAGAAGTGGACCGTGACTCAGTGCCCAGTTCCCTGTCTGTGGATTGTCTGTGATATCCACATTATAATGATGTCGTAATGGTCAGAATAAGGAGCACGAGGATTGTAAAGGATAGAATATCCAGGTATTTTCCCCACTGTATTTCATTTTTACTTTCATTGGTGTCAAATGTCCATACAGCTTGCTTACTTAAGCAAGGACAAACTTTTTATTTCCGTTCATCACAAGGCACTGACCTCATAAAATTAATTTCCATTTTCCAGCAAAGTTGGAAAAAACCCTGAATGACTGAACCTAAATAACACTGAGGTGTGGCCGACAGTCATCATCAATTGTACTGGACACAACTGAAAGTTTATAAAGGAGAAGGATTCTGCTTCCATATGACATTTTTAAGATTTTCGCCTTCCATGCAAAAGGCAAGACATCTTTCCATCATTGACAGGCGCGTACATGCTCGTATACAAACATAGACAAGGTAAGTTCCAGTACAGTTGAAAGATATATTTGCACTAAATCGACTCAAATATTGTGATTTTCAATCATTTTAATTAATGTTCAGAATTGAGGTATTAGTATTATTATTGTAAATGCAGTGAGCGAGATTACTACAGGTATGTAAGCCAGGCAGAATTGACTGTGTGTGCATTCGTGTTTATTTGAGTATGCCCAAATATTAGTGGGGTAACGATACATTTTAACAGTGATTCGATACATATCACGATACAATACATACGTATCACAATACGATACAGGTACCATAATGGACCATATTGGGTAATTCTGGCGATATGATACGATTCGATGCGATTCTATGATTTGTAATTGATATTACAATAACTATTTACTAATTACATTGACACTGTCTTAAACTAACTAATTTAACCACTCTTTTTTCTTTTTTCTTTTTAAAAAAGGTAAATTTGATGTTCTAATAATGTAATCGATTCGGGGGGGGGGGGGGGGGGGGAGTCGATACTGATGATTCATTTCAAAGCAATACAATACAATACAGAGTCAATGTTTCTGTTGTGTTTTAATTTCTATATACCGGTACTTATTATATAGATTATTGAATCGATTTTTCGATGCAGTTACTATATTGTTACACCCCTACCAAATACGGAGTGATATGGAGTGCATGAAGTGTATGTGGAGTGTATATGGGAAGTACAAGTTTCATTATTTCGGTTTTATTTATAATGTTTACACTTGTTTAAATTGTTCTAGTATGAAAAGCTATAACAATTTGGGAGCAAATTGAATGGCAAAATAATTACAAATTGCAATATAAATTGAATTGGCACTCTAGGTATCGATATTGCATTGAGTCGGCAGGTAACCACTCCGCAGTAGCTACATGTATTTAGGCCAGGTGTGTAAGCGAAAGATCTAGGTAAAATCAAATAGAATGTTAAAACGTTCACATGCTGGATTAAACCTCCTCGACAATGTTATTAATGGCACAACATTTCAACCATATCAGGCTAATGTCAGACACCGTTCTGCCAGCCCTACTAGGGTGGGCAGGAAGAATGGCAGGGTGGGCAACTCCAAAGTTTTTACTGTATATGAAGCAATGGTTTTCAACCTTTTTGACACCAGGGCCTACTATTATTTGGCATTTGAGCCACAGACCACCATTTGATGACATTTTAGCCCCACAGACCCCAAAACTAAAGATTTCTTTTGCTTTTGTGAACAATTCCAGGCTGGATTTGGGAAACAAAACAGTCAAACATACAGATCAAAATGAGGATTAATCTTCCAGATTATCTAGTTGTGTAGACTTGGGCTAATTCTGTTGATGAATATTTTAACTCTTGAGAGTGTAAAAATGAAACCAAATGGACCCGCAAGGGTCCATTTGGTTTCATTTTTACGCTCTCAAAGAGTTGTATCTGGTTAACCAACATTCCAGAATTTAGCTGGAACTCTCTCAAGGACCACTGGTGGTCCCCAGACCACTGGTTGAAAACCACTGATATTACCTTTCGTTGGGCGGGCAGGATGCCCCTCTAGATCCGACCCTGCCGGTCTGGATGGAGTCTGGAGACGTTGGGATTATGTGTTTCACACTTTATCCTGTGCACCAGTGCAGTAACCCCATTACTATTTCATGCTATATTTTCTGTTTTCTCCTGACAGCCTGATAAGAAGCTCATGAGAAAGATGTCTCCATGCATGGCACCGTGGAGCTTATTATGTGAGTGTACCTCAAACAGAATGTTTCAGCGTCTTGCTCATGTATTGAAGGAAGCGTGGGGCCAGTCCGCTGCCTCCTCAGGTTGGCGGAGGGTGTGTAGAGCCCAGGATCACATTAGGAATTGGCACTGGGTGAAAAAAATAGGTTGCAAAAAAATATTTTAAGAAAAAAAGAAGGTGCAGTGGCTTGTTGAACCTGAAACCTACCGATTCCCAAGAAGCCGCTCAGTGTCCTGACTCACTGCCCTGTTCCCTGTCTGCGGGATTGTTAAAGTTGCACAATTACTTCTGCATTTGTCTTTATTCATTTTAGTAACTTGTCCAAGTACTGACAAACTACTTATCAACATCTACTACTGCAGTTTTATAACGGGTGCCCAAAAGGTAGATCGTGATCTACCAGTAGATCACACAGGCCATGCAGGTAGATCACATGACAGTCGCCTGTATAGATAAATGTATAGATCTGTAACTCTTGAGAGCATTAAAATGAAACCAAATGGACCCTTACGGGTCCATTTGGTTTCATTTTACTACTCTCAAGAGTTAAATTATATTTAAACATCTGAATTACGTAATTTCAAGAGTCCACACAATTTCACAATTGTGGACAAAAACGTGAAAGTTATTAGCTTTGGCTGCAGGAGACTAAATTCAACATCACGAACTGTCAACTCAAACCCCAAATACTGTTTTCAAACGCCAGTAGTAGCATATATACAAGAAAACCTTCCAATTCTCCCCATCCATTTTTTATTATAAGTGCCTTATTCTTAAACACTATAACAGTAAGTAACACCATCACTACTATTTCAAAGTCAAACTTTCTTGGGGGCCTTGAAATTGTTTTTTTTTTATGTATAGATCTTGTTGAGTCATTTTGAAAGTGGCTCTCAAGTCAAAAAGGTGTGGGCACCCCTGTTTTCTAACAACTGTAACATAAGGGCAATATAGAATAGCCTAATTGTTTCTTGCCCATGTGAGGACTAATTTCACTAAATCCTGTTGGTTCTGTGTACATCAGTTCCCCTGGCTGTGCTAGTCTTCACGTCCAACCGGTGCGATGCAGTCTCCAAACTAAAAGAGCACCTGTCTGACTGCCTTCAAGACAAAGACTACAACCAGCTGCTGAAGACTGCAGAGGAGGGTCTGCCCCGCACCAGCACACCCAGACATGTTGTCATCGTTGGGGCCGGAATGGCGGGACTGACTGCTGCCAGCCTACTGGAGGGTGCCGGGCACAAGGTCATTTCAGTAAACCGTTATTTACTTTATTGCAATTGCATTCCGATTGGCAGTATGACTGTGACTCAGGAGAACATACAGTAGCTGACAATGCAGAGCATGTAGAATCACCGCTAGAATGAAAAGAGAAAAAAAGTTGCATTGAAGCAAGGAGGGTGTGAGTTCGAATGGGGTTACTGAATGATTAAAAAAAAAATCAGATTAATCACAGCTTCAAAGCTCATTTAATCATGATTAATCACCATTAGAACTACAGTATGTCCAAAATATGCCAGCTGTTACAGGAAGACACACAGCAACATGTCTCCGTAAAACCATGCCCTATCCAGTTTTTTTCAATGAGAAAATGCTCAGCGAGTGCATGAGTTATTTGCTTTAAAATGTAATCAGATTAATCAACAAAAATAATTTAATCCCATTAATGTATTTTCAACAGCCTTAGTTTCGAATGATACTGTATTTGTTGTACCAAGACGTACTCTATAGGGACAAAGCGGTTGATGTGTTGAAAACTTTTTTTTTTTTTTTTTTTTTTTCAAATTGAACACGTAGGTAACCATAGTGGAGGCCAGTGAGCGTGTTGGAGGACGAGTGCACACCTACAGGAATGAAGAGGAGGGCTGGTACACAGAACTGGGGGCTATGAGGATCCCCAGCTTCCACCAGTGAGTACACAGTAGTATCAGTGTTTTTTTTGGACAATATATTGAGTGCAACAGTGACTGATTTTTTGACTATGACGAAATATGCATGCATGTTCTTTTCTCTGACAAAAACTAAATAGAAACTAAGACATAGGCTATGGCTATGGCATGCAACTAAGTGTAAAATCAGACATTATGATGCGGGGTCCCAAATCCAATGTTTGTGGCACTGCTGGTCGCCAACAGTAGGGTAGTTAAGACATGTGTTCCAGAAAGTGATGTCAGCCCTCTAAACACAGTGTGAGAGACCCCCTTTGCCTCCCTCTTTTTAGCAACACCTGGTGGTTGATTGAGACCTGATTAAATAGACCTGCGCAGTGACGTCACCGCCCCTGTTCCAGAAACGGATTCATTTTTTCTCATAGACTTTTTGAAAATAATTTGTATAAAGACGATTACAACGCGGACAAAGCCTGCAACTCGGGTCGTGACGAATCATGATGGCACACACAAACTTTTGGGACAATCAAATAATTTCTAAGATGAAAAACTAAACAAAAACTATTGTATTATGCCGTTTTGTACTTCTTGCTAATTATATATTATATGACATGATATTGTGTTTGTTGTCATGATTTGTCACGACCCGAGTTGGCTTAGTTAACAAGATCAACTATATTTAGTTGACTTATAGGTAATAGATGCAACTTTTAGCCGAAAATCAAAATAGATACTGTATGTAGCTACCGGTATATATTTTATTCGTATACATTGCTTTGATGCTGCAGCTGTATCACTGCAGAGAGACACTTGTTTTGTACTGCAGATGGCGCAGGAATTTGTTAAAGTGAAGGTGAGGTGGGTTTAGATTTAACCTAACCTTAATCATTTTGTCCCCCTCTTTTGCACTTTAGACTTGTTCTCTTCTACATAAGAAAACTGGGAGTCCAGCTGAACAAATTCAAAATGGACGACGAGAACACATTCTACCTGGCCAACGGAATTAGGAAGAAAACGTACGCGGTGAAGGCCAACCCTGACGTCCTTAAGTACAACGTGAGCAGAGAGGAGAGAGGGAAGTCTGCCGACGCCCTGCTGCAACAGGGTCTGGAGAAGGTATGGAGGTTGAAGAGGAGGAGGGAAAAGACGTAGATGTAGTGGAGCAGGGTTGGAGAAAAAGTGTGTGAGTGTGTGTGTGTGTGTGTGTGTGTGTGTGTGTGTGTGTGTGTGTGTGTGTGTGTGTGTGTGTGTGTGTGTGTGTGTGTGTGTGTGTGTGTGCAGGGGCGTAGCTAGCAATTCTGGGCCCCCTGCAAAGCTTTTCCACAGCTTTTCCACAGCAATAGAGGGTAAATGCAATATATCTATTTGTACGCTCTCAGAAAAAAGAAGTGTCTATAGAAATCCATTAACATGATGACATACATGTGTTTCATCATGTTTTTGTGGTTTTTCTTCAGACCTCCATTTCCAGGAAACACAGAATGGGGGGAAACGTTTTTATCATGTCCACCCAGCACCTCTAGGGTATACTAATGACATATTAGAATGTTGAAAATGGGTGGAGTTCCCCTTTAAAATGCTTCAATCTGGTGCACTTTGAGATCAAATATTTTTCATAATATAATCAATACAAATAAAACCTTATTAATGCAAGCTTTCAGTGGGCCCCCCTGACTTTGGGCCCCCCTACAATTGTCCCCCTTTTCCCCACGTGTCTACGCCCGTGTGTGTGGGTGTGTGCGCGTGCGCGCGTGTGTGTGTGTGTGTGTGTGTGTGTGTGTGTGTGTGCGTGTGCTGGGGGGTGGTCTTCTGAGCACACAGGTGTCTTTAAATGACCATGTTTAAATTACAGGTGAAGAGGGAAGTGGAAACAAATGGCTGCGAAGAAGCAATGAAGAAATACAACAACTATTCTGTCCAGGTACCGGTATATAGTAGAGATGCCCGATGTTGACTTTTTTACCGATATCCGATATCCCGATATTATCCAACTTCTAATTCCCGATACCGATATCAACCGATATCAACCGATACCGATATATGCGGCCTCCAGTGGTGGAAAAATAACAGAAACTATTACTATACAAATATTTAATATAAATAAACATTTAGTATAAATACGAATTCATGTTATAGCCTAGAAATACTCCATACAACTATAAATTCAACATGTAGCCTACTTGAGTAAAGTACAAAAGTAATGGTATAAACATGACCGTAGCGCTGAGTCTACATCTCTGTAAATAGTCATAATTTCCAGTTTGTAAATACTGATAACGATATTTTCCGATATGAAATTTGAAAGCTTTTATCGGCCGATAATATCGGAGGGCCGATAATATCTGGCATCTCTAGTATATAGGCTACAGTATATGTCTTTGAAGGATTAATTGCACAGCTATAAACTCTTTTGAAGAGCCACCCTTATGATGGACAACTTTGTTTTGTTTTTTAACCAAGGTTCACGTTTTAGGTTATTAGAGGAAGTAAAGGATGGGTGTTAATTGTTTTACATGGCTAAATTCTTATCTACTACAGTTTAAATAAACCCCAGGAAATTATAACTGGTGATGTAGTGAATTTGACAAATTGATCCACTGGGTCAGACTTGAACATGCTATATTGTTGAGTAGCCAAAGCACAAATCGAAAACCACACACTTTCCTTTTTAAATTCAATAATTTAGAAGGAACACTGACATCACTGCATAGGCCTACATTTTCTCCACAAGTGGAACATGGACAAAAGCATTTGCTTTGTCGGTCTGCATTTAAGGAGTTCCTGACAGAGGAAAGTGGACTGAGTCATGAAGCAATAAGGATGATTGGAGACCTGCTGAATGAGAACAGCCTCATGTACACTGACCTGTTTGAGACCATCTACGATCAGACGGATGTCAACGACCGCAACGAGTAAGAAGAGAGAGAGAGTGTGTGTGTGTGTGTGTGTGTGTGTGTGTGTGTGTGTGTGTGTGTGTGTGTGTGTGTGTGTGTGTGCGCGCGTTAAATTAATGCATTCTGTGGTGTTTATTGTCTGACGCGTCAGATGATATAACTGACAGAAAAAGCGTCACTAACCACTGTGCATGGTGGCACAGTGGTTAGTGCTGTCGCCTCACAGCCAGAAAGCCCTGGGTTCGATCCCCGCTAGTCACTGAGGGCAGAGACTGCTGCATACCTCTGCCTTCAATAAAAAGCTCAGTTTCTATGGACAAGAAGAGTAATGTACAGTACTGAGTTTTATTGTGACAATGTGATTGCCAAGTCACTGACCGTTGAATGCTCAAAGCCTAAAATACAAAATAACTACCAGGAAAAGAGCATTATCGCATGGTGGCTGTCTTGTTATCAAAGATATTATAGTCAACCCTTTAGCCAATACGGTATATTTCCCATCATCGCCTCTACTTTGATGCCGCTGTTTCACTGTACACAAACAC
Source organism: Benthosema pterotum (assembly GCA_039105355.1). Lineage (NCBI taxonomy): Eukaryota > Metazoa > Chordata > Actinopteri > Myctophiformes > Myctophidae > Benthosema > Benthosema pterotum. The sequence continues at coordinate 1,750,402 of CM076986.1, forward strand.
TTGCTTTGCCCTGCAGAATGTCCAGCACTTTGTTGTTGTCAACAAATCATGTTGTCAAAACATTTGTTGCTGGGGGTGGGTGGGGGGGGGGGGGGGGGGGGGGGGGTGGGAGGGTGGTGGGGTTGGGTGAGGCAGCGTTTTAGCCAATCACAGCACAGCAGTCTCCAGCAGTTTAACAATGAGCCAAGAGTGGAGGTGAGGTGGAGTTAGACTCGAATCTGTTTACAAACACAGAGTTTGTACACACTAAAGTTGCCTATGTGACCTTTAAAATGCATATATGGTATGTGGTTACACCCGCCCACATTCCGACGCCCACATGTGGATGCCACGCAGTCAGAATGGCAGTGCGCCTGAATCCTATCGTGTCCCCTTGGCATTTTAGGTACTTTGAAGTGACCGGTGGAACAGACCTCCTCCCAAAGGCCTTCCTCACCATCCTCGATTCCACCACCATCCTCCTCGACGCCAGGGTCAAACGCATCAGCCAATCCGACGCTGGCGTCGTGGTGTCTTACCAGGAACGCGGCCGCTCGTCTCTGACCGACGTGTCCGCCGACTTGGTCCTGGTGACCACCACGGCCAAAGCGGCCCTGTTCCTGGACTTCCAGCCTCCTCTCTCTGTGCCCAAGATGAGGGCGCTGCGTTCGCTGCATTACGACAGCTCCACCAAGGTCATCCTCACCTTCAGCGAGAGGTTCTGGGAGAGCGACGGCATCCGGGGAGGGAAGAGCATCACGGACGGCCCTTCCAGGTAAAGGATCGCACGATTAATTGTTCATCATATTACTGGTACTCACATTTTTCATGAGATGGACTTAAAGATGTAAAATTCATTCCGGATACACAACATTACCATTTCGACAGCGTGTACCAGTTCCCACTAATATCCAGCAACTTGGGACAGCCATTGAAGAGGAGTGGACCAACATTCCACAGGCCACAACTGACAATCTGATAAACTCTAACACTGCATGAGGCAAATGGAGGTCACACCAGGCACTGACTGGTTCTGAGTCCCCAGACCCCCAATAAAGCAACAAAAAATGCACATTTCAGGGTGGCCTTTTATTTTGGACAGTCTAAGGCACACCTATCTGGAGTAAATTTGAGATCTTTTAGTCCATCTCATGAAAAATAGGAGCAGAAACAAAAGTGATGCGTTTATATCTTTGTTGTATATATTGAGCTACTAGTTTTCAGCCGATGCCTGAAGAAGGTCAGGGGCCCCCTGGCTCAGGGGCCCACCATGCCCTTTGGGTAATCCTCCCCTGATTTGTCCCTATATACGTCCAGGTACATCTACTACCCCAGTCACAGCTTCCCCTCCAACGAGTCCATCGGCGTCCTCCTGGCGTCCTACACCTGGTCTGACGACTCGTCTCTGTTCCTGGGAGCCAGCGACCAGGAGCTGAAAGACCTGGTCCTCAACGACCTGGTGAAGATCCACAGGGACGTCGGGGAGCGCATCAGGTACACCCACAGGAGGCCTTAGCTATGTTTCATATTTCAAATTACAAATGAAATGCAGATGATTTTGGGAATCCTTGATCAGTGGCGGACTGAAGGTCCAAATCAAGCCAGGGAATCATAAACCAGTCAGGCCAATAAGCATGAGTGCACGGAAAGTTTTTGAGTTAATTAATTCCGATGTTTAATGTCTTGTGAATGCAATTTTGGCCACACTTAGTGGCACTTATATAAGCATATGATAGCACTCAATGCAACATAAAAAACCCTACATTTTCCAATACTTTCCAAGTATTTTAAAGAGGGGAGTGAGTCAGTCAGTGAGCTTGATCTCCAAGGGCAGAACATTTGAATGCACTACACTTGAATGGTCTTTAAGGTCGCATTCACACCTGAAAGTTTTACTGCGATAAAAAAAAAAAAATCCTGCTGCACACTGAAAGTGCGCTTCGTTCGTTTGGCAGGTGTGAGGGTTCGAAATCGCAATGCACATCAAAGAACCGCATTGTACTCCGCCAAAAAACTGAAGTTTCGCTTCGCTTCCAAGCGCACCTGAGTTCGATTCACTGCTGGTGTGAATGCAATCCAGAATGAAATGTGAGGAGTAGTTGGAGACAGAGACGGAGGGCATATTTTACACAACACGAAGATGTCATGTTATACCGCGGTCCATGGACAGACCTGGTTGATTGAGGAAAAACGTCAGATACCGTATTTTCCGCACTATAAGGCGCACCGGATTATAAGGCGCACCTTTTTAAACTGATTTCATATATAAGGCGCACTGGATTATAAGGCGCAGTGAATAGAACCTACTACAGTTAACATAGAATAGAAGCTACTGCAGTCAACCAATCCATATATAAGGCGCACTGGATTATAAGGCTCACTGTGGATTTTTGAGAAAATTAAAGGCTTTTAAGTGCGCCTTATAGTCCGGAAAATACGGTAATTAATTTTGCTGATAAAGTACCATTGAGAAACCACATGAAGCTCCATATATTCCGGAGTGGGAATGATCTACAGTATTTGGGATCTGTAGGCCTAGATTTTCGTCACCGCTAAACCCCTTATCCCTTAACTTCTTTGCCTTTTTAAACTATTTAAAAAAAAAAAACATTTTTCAATAGTTTAAATGGCCAGTCTACATGCTCACAACGTGTCAATAGATTGGCACATTGAACTATTGACCCATAGTGTAGCGAGGGGCCTTGTTAGTAGACAATCACCCTGGAGTGTCATCATGATTAGCGCAGCTTAGATTCATGTTTTAATATGCCATAAACCAGGGATGCCCAAAAGGTAGACTGTGATCACACAGGCTGTGCAGGTCGATAACATGACAGTCAACTCAAAAACCCCGAAATACTTTGTTTTCAATCGTCAGGTCCCTCTGTACCGGGGTGGTGGTGAAGAAGTGGAGCCTGGACCCTTACAGCCTGGGTGCCTTCGCTCTCTTCACGCCCTACCAGCGTCTGAACTACGCCGAGGAGCTGTCTGCCAGCGAGGGCAGGGTGCACTTCGCCGGAGAGCACACCGCTCTGCCGCACGCCTGGATCGACACCGCCATGAAGTCGGCCATCAGGGCCGCCGAGAAAATCAACCGTCAGGCTGCTCTAGTGGACGTGGCTGAATGTCCGGCTAGAGTGGAGCTTTAATATTAGTGGGGCACCTTTCAGAGACCATGATAGCCGTCCACTGGGATGGCTCAACACAACGTCCACATCCACTCCAATCACAATCCAATCACACACTCATTCCACTCTCAGACAGGGGCGGATCTAGGCATGGGTATGGGGGGGGCAATGCCCCAACTGATGTTATTATTGATGCTTTACTTGACAAATAAAGTCCTGTAACCGAAAACAGTAAGGGTGCGACTTCATTGCCCGTGGCGCGAAGCGACACGGGCGATGAAGTCGCCCCCTTACTGTTTTCCTGCCCCCCAACTGGGAAATGTTACATCCGCCCCCGCTCTCAGACCTCTCTATTTAAAGGAGCATTCCACACCAAAACACATTAGGCATCAATCTACCTTGATCCCTGTGACATCATATATTTGAATGATTGATTTTTGTCATTGATGGCCCCTGCTCTGCATTTAGAGCTACTAAAATACCCACATTAGAATACAGACAACCTGTGGCAATGCAAACAGTGGTAGAGAAGGGGACCTCTAGGGTGAAATGTAGAAAAGGGGGTATCTATGACAAAAATCAAGTACAGTATAAATGATGGCACAGTTAGATTGATGCCCAATGTGTTTTGGCGTGGAATTCTCCTTTAATCTGGAATTTTGCTCATCAATCACTGCTTGGTTTCACTGCCTAAACACTGCATGATCACCCAACACCACCCCAGCTGCCACCTGTTGTTCTGTGTGTATCTTCAATGTCTTCCTGGTCAATGACATCTTATAGCTGTAGAAATATGTGGCAGTTTGGCGGACTATTGTATAAAATTATGTTGCAAATTAAATATTTTCATAGATACAGTATCTTCATCGACTTGTTTTCCATGCTGTGTGTGTGTGTGTGTGTGTGTGTGTGTGTGTGTGTGTGTGTGTGTGTGTGTGTGTGTGTGTGTGTGTGTGTGTGTGTGTGTGTGTGTGTGTGTGTGTGTGTGTGCGTGCGTGTGTGAGTGAGGTAGATACCGGAACAAATGCATTTATAACCATTTTTAACCAATGCTTTATTATTGTGTTTTGTTTGTGCACAACTGCAGCAGACAAACAATGCTATGACAAGATGAGAAATACATAGAGAAAGAGCAAGCAAATGAGGCAGATCCGGCCATGTCTGAACAGAATCTAAAGTGAGAACGAAGACAATTTGAACTGCGTAAAGTTCACCTCTTTCAAGCTGTAGAATGCGAAAGAGTTTCTCTACTACTGGCCCAAACGTCTATCAAAGATCTGTAACAGTGGAACATTGTGTAATCTCATTCACTGCTAGAATCTAGGGATGTGAACACTTTGTCATGCACTGACTTGAAGTATACGACATACAAACACTGTAAAATGACCATAATCATGTATTGATTATTTGTTATTATAGTAAGCATACACAAGAGTAGGTATTGTTTTGTTGGAATGGTGGTATCACGTTTGTCTTGGTACCAAATCCAGATAAATTCCTGTTAAGTTTCTTATTTTGTACATGAAAGACAGCTTGACGAATCAGGAAAAGAAAAACAAGGACAAAGAAAGAAAAATAATAAAGAAATAAACTCAACAGAAAGTAAACCATTATGTCAAAAATAGTTCTAGAAGTGACAGTAACATTAGTATGATTATTTTGATTTGATACAAAGTCATCATGTGCTATGCAAATTAAAAGGCAATTCCATCATAATATGAAAGCAACATTCATGTGGATTACTGACACAATAATGCCATACCTGTCTAGATTCAAACCTTAGTGACGCCTCGATTGTAGCCAAATCAAGGCAATTTACAGTAAGACGAATCTGAGAGAAGAGAATCTGACCCGGAATATTACCTGATTCAACCAACACAAATCCTGTCCACTAAAAACGGAAATCCCTGGATGACTCAGAGAGAGTCAGATTGAGGCCAGAATAACTTAAATCAATCATAACCAGGCAGATCTGTCCCAGAATACTTAGTTATATAGCTTTATTATATCAACTTGCGATGACGTCCTGGAAATGACATAAAGATCATCCCCATATGCCGCTATTGAAATCAGGTGATATTCTGGGCCAGATTTTTCAGCACGGTCCTGACCATGTTTACCAGGTAGCTAACGGTGGATTTTCACCAGCTGTAGCCCCACGGCTAAAGGAATGTTCACACTAATATGTTTTGGAGTGAGCTCGCCTTGTACCTTTAATCCTAGCAACACTGGTCATGTTCAGGGTAGCCTCGACACCCAGGCTTTCATTTTTTGCGTGAAAACGGAAAGCCTGGACTAATTTGTTACCCACAGGATCCCACGGCACCCCGCCCCCCCTAGGCCAAAATCATTTCAGGTTAGGCCAGGCTATGTTTAGGGCGAATAACTGTCACGAAACACTTGGAGCTGTCAGGAAGGATTATTGTGAAACATGGTTGTAATTGTCATTCACCAGCCTACCCTACAGGGCTAACAGTAAACTCTGAGCAAACACAAACTTGTGGACTATTCCAGGCTTTAGTCTGTTTAGTCGGAGCTAAACACAGAAAAGTGAGGGGGAATAAAAGTATTACATTTTCCATATGCATTACTTAGAAGATATTTGACAATTTAGCTTTCAAGCTGTCCTAACAATTTTTTGTATTACATTGTAATTCCAGTGTTAATCAATTTTGCTCTTACGTGTTGTACAGCTTATCTGTAATAGTTGTGGACATAGTAGACATACAAGCTATTGTTTGATAGAAGTACTGGCATATTAACATTACATTTCCCCCCCAAAATATGTTCCAAGCTCCTTTACAGAAACAATAAAATATATTGACAGATTCAAGGCATCCTTTTACAACAATCAATAAAAAAACTATATCAAAAGGAATTCCAACAATCAATGCAGGACATTAGCAATCAAATGTCAACAATCACCACAAGAAATCAACAGTCACAATAGACAAAATGTATATAAAAAAGTGGGCACTTCATAATCTCAATGTACATGATGGAACGCAATTAAACGATGAGGTAAAAAATAACAATATAAAATGAATAAATACATGAATAAATAAATTAATTTACTGTACATTAAATAATTACATAAACCTACAATGCACTGCAAATGTGGGGGCGTTAATAAAAACAAAAAATCTCAAATAGGTTATTGATTTGCAATCTTTTAAGTAAAACCTACTATATTTGACTAAATATAGATCCAGTTGAGAGAGTTGTTTAGCTGTACACATTCAACACCATGTAAAAGTCAATTACTCCTCCTGTTGAATTCTTAGAGATTTCCAATGTTTGATTGTAAGTACCGTAAATAGGAGAAACCATATAAAACTATATAAAAATAATGTATAAACTCAAACAATGCTAACAAGGAGTACCGTTGTTATGTAGTTTGTATCTTTTTTTATAGTAATTGTTGTGGATAGTAATGTTAACTATTAATATTATCAGTAGTAACACACTTACTTGCAAGCTGGTTTAGCTTGTGTCGGTAACATGTACTCATGGGAATGACAAGAAACCAATCTATAAATAGTGAGTTATGCTGGCGAGCAACAACCAGTACAGCGTTGTAGGACTCTCTGTAACAGCAGAATTACAGCAGAGAATTTGTCATCGTCGTGCTGCGAACGGAGCACTGACTCCCAATAACGGTGATCCTTTTCATCGGTGATACGATCACATATGATATAATATTAAACCTATTTTCAAATATAGATGTCGGATTTATAGACTTCTTCGCTCTAAGCAAACCTTTACAAGAAAATTAAAAAAAATGATTAATGCTCGAACCAAGCATACGATAGATGCACTACGCTTTGTCAATCAAACCAACACATTCAGTCAATGTCAAGCAATCCAATTATGAACAACTAGAACACAGCATTAGGACAACACATTCCTCAATCAAACATTCCTATTTTACAAATGCAGGACAATGGCTTAAGATTGGTCGTTGTTTGCCTTGGGTCTGTCATAAACTTTGATCAAGTTGGGATGTCCAAACCTGCAAATTAAAATACATTAATTTACTGACGACATAATTTTGATGTGAATAGATATTTAAAACCTCAGCAAGTAAAGTAAAGTAAACTTAGAGTAAACTCAGGTGTGCAGCAGATGCACTCTGGGATATCCCAGGAACATTTTTTTATGAACAGACCTCTTTTAGTCCATTGTCCGTTTAGACGACTATGTCTTCTCTTACACAGGCTAGGAAGGCAGAGTGACATCCATTTGGTCAATCTTTTCATCTGTTCCCTCGCCTGCCTCCTTTCTCTTTTTTCGTCCCTCCACTTTTTCCCCTCCAATCCCGGCGTATGTCTATCCATCACTGCGGTGTGGACGCAGCATGATTCCCATAAGTGCATTTCAACCACGGACCACCTCTCAGACCCAAGACTTAGAAAATCCTTTTGCCGTTGGATACAATTTGTACACATTTCTTAGATGACAGGCAAACAATTCTACAACATTCTCTAATTTAGACCAGTGGCTCCCAAACTGTTTCATGTCAGCCCCCAAGATAGAGATTACAGTTCTAGCAATAAGCCATTCTCAAAACCCCACCCTTTTGGGACGGAGTTTAGTCACTGTCCAATGCCAGTCCAAATATTTTAGCAATTGTTGCTATGCAGGTCAAGCTCTCCTGGTCAAGCTTTCCTCTTCCACCATGCCTATTGGACAAGGACAGATTAGGGAGGGACTTAGCGAGGGTTTCACTGGATTGCAACAATCCAGTGAAACCTTGACATGCATTAGTCTATGTACTCCATTTAATGTCACTTCTGTCTCTGGGACCCTCAGTTTATATTGTAAAACTCATTTGGTTCCACTTCAGTGTTACAGATCCATAAGGGTTTACAAACTATCATTTAACTAGTGGGGACCCCCTGAACTCCCTTGAGGAGGGTGGTCCGCAGACGACACTTTGGGAACCACTGGTGAAGATGTCTTGTAAAATCAATCAATTACTTTCAGATGTGTAACAATAATTTAACCCTTGAGAGCGTAAAAAGTCAAACAACCATTTTACTCTCTCAAGAGTTAATTACAGATCTGATAGGGGTCCATTTGGTTTCCAACTCTCCATCATTTAGTTGGGGACCACCTGGTTGAGGACCACTGCGGTAAATCAGCCCCTCCTCCTCCCGACAGTCCCAACTATCTCGGTTTTATCTGTCTACTGTCGGAGCTTGATGATTCGAAGCACTGCTTAAAATCATAAGTGACAACACATATCCCTGTGGAGTTCCTCATGATAGAAAGATGGCAAGTCTCATCTGTTCACTTCACTCCTCCCGCTCACTTACATCCGCAGTTTATTTGTTGACATCATTGGAACCATCTCAGTCTTTTCAATTCATCTTCCTTCACGCTCCCCTTTTCAATCCATCCATGAATGCAAAGGAAGTATTCACACGTCCGGATTCCGCTGCAGGTGCATCTGAATCAAATGAACACTGAAGCAAACGCAAAAAAACAACAACATTATTTTGACGAACCAAAACCTCCCCTTGCTCAGCATCCTCTGCTGTCTTTGTAATTTGTAATTTTAGTTTCGGTATTTTCGGTTCACGACCATCATGTTTCTTCATGTTTGCTTCAGTCTTCGTCTAAGGCGGCAGATATGGAAGCTGTAGTTACTCAGGTTCAGAAATAATGGTTGACCGGGTCTTTCCATTTAGTCAGTCCTTCCATCTCGACCGATGCATGCTGTCTGTCTGTCTGTCCGTCCGTGTGTCCGTCATTGCAGGTAGCGGTAGACTTTGAAGCAGTGATTCCCAGAGTCGGCGACCACCACGTGTCCGTCTGAGGTGAGGGCCAGTCCCTGAGGGCCGTACAGCGGGTCAGCAGAGGTGTTGATGTAGGACAGGAAGGAGCCGCTGCCGTCAAACACCTGCAGACACATTAAATACTGGATTATGTAAAAATAGTATACGCAAATGCTTATAACCCAGTCGTAGTTCACAATTAGCAGATGCCCTGTCTAGCTCGCAGCAATGTTTGAACAGCCAACGCTAAAATCTAAAATCTAACAGAGATGTAGCCTGTAAAATGCTTGACAGCAGATACAGTAGGTCTGGAGTAGTTCAATTGTACGCCCATTTCCTACTCCAGAAAAGTAGCCCTGGAGTAGGAAATGGGTGTACAATTGAGCTATTTCAGAACTATCTGCTGACAGGCATTTTTGGCCAATAGCTGATTTGCTCTGACTTTAGCCAGGAAAACAGAGGTGCCTTTCTTGTCAATTTTCGTTGTCTGCCTGTCTGTCGGTCCATCGGTCGGTCGGTCGGCCTCCAACAGTACCTGTATGCGGCTGTTTCCCCAGTCGGCCACTATGATGTTTCCGTTCACGTCGACCGCCACTCCGGTGGGAGCGTTGAACTGTCCGTTGCCCTCGCCGTTGGAGCCAAACTTCAGCACCAGCTCGCCCTCTGGCGTGAACACCTGGCAACAGAGACGGCTGCAGTTCAGTGAGATTCAGTCCAGAATCCATCATTTACTGGCAAACAACACTATAGAGTAGGTGCTACACATAACTTCATGAAACGGAGAGCCAATGCTATTAATTAGCGGCTCCTTCTCCTACATAGACTTTGTTTATCAAATAGGAACAGTTTACGGAATGCATGGGCTAGAAGGAGTACATGAACAATGTGATTTGGGCTGTTTTCCGACCCCTCAATGTTGTTATACTCTGTAGCTCTGAGATGGCCCTTCAAAATAGTACAATGGGTACAAGGCAAAACAAATAGATACAAATAGATATATAGACAGATATTTCAAATAAAGGCATGAAAAGCTGTATTTCTTCAGATTCCTAGATTCCTATTTCCTACACTGTTCCTGTTCCAGTGTATTGGCTTACAGCAGATATGGCTTAGAATCTCATACATTTTCCAGCATAAAATGCAATTACAAATAAAGCGGTCCTTGCACCTTGACGGAGTGATTGTGGAAGTCGGTCACAATGATTTCATTGTTGTTGTTGACCGCTGCAAAGTGCGGACCTGCAGTCAGGAAGACAAGAGGTTAATAGTTAGATCATTACGTTGTGATCTTCATGCTGGTCACCTTCAGCATGAATAATGGCACCACAATGGCACCACTATAAAAGTATTACGAATTGGCTGCCAAAATTTTGCCACTGTACCCGCGAACTGTTTGTCGCCGTTGCCGCGACTGCCGAACTTGGTGAGCAGCTTGCCAGTGGGCTGGAAGATGAACACGGTGCACGCCTTGTTGTCAACCACGATCACGTTCCCGTTCTGGTCCACCGACACACCCTTTGGCCCCATCAGCCTGCCAGAGCCCAGCTTGGTCTGACCACAAGCACATTACCAACAATTTGTTAGTTATTATATATTAACATGGTTATATACTTGGTTTTACTTTACCAGCATATTTCCAATTTTCTGTACTGTTCCATTACACCTCAAACACAAATATTATACTTTTACTCC
>CM076986.1:1770980-1823480 GCA_039105355.1 Benthosema pterotum
GAGGGGGCATTTAAACGTTGTCCTAAATACATATTTGTTTACAAAGTAATTTCTTTTTTTATTATCTACTAGTCCTAATAAACCCCAGGAAATTATTACTACTGAATGTGAAAGAGGCAGCACTTTTTGGGTATGTCTGACCCAGAGGCTCAATATGGCAGTTTGTCACATTCAGTAGATCATTTGTAGCCTACTAGCCAGATGTCATTTCCTGGGGTTTATTACTGTAGTAGATAAAAAAGACTGTAATAGATAAAAAAGAAATAGCTTTTGTAACAAATATGTTTGAATGCCCCCTTCCATAGCTAAAACCACTAAAACTAAAGAAAGCAATGAATGTAGAACAATTAACACCCATCTTTTACTTTCTCTAATAACAACATAAACATGAACACCTGGATGAAAAAAAACAACAACAAAAAAAAAAAAACAAAGTTGTGCTTTAACTTTGGGAAGGGGAGGCCTAAATTGATTGATTCTGTGGAGATTCAGCTTCATCTATCTTAGGTAGTTAAAAACCTCTCTCTCCAACTCATCCCACATGCTCTAGTCTAGTGTAAGGCAGACCCAGCACACATTTCAAACACACACACACACACACACACACACACACACACACACAACACACACACACACACACACGCACGCACACACACACACACACGCACTGTAAAAGACAGACAAGCACAGGCTCACGCAAATCCCCAGACTGTCTGCTAGACCAGAGGAATTTTTGATCATGTATTCCCTCCAGATGGCACACCCGTAATTAAGCCCAGATGGTACGCTCCAACACATAATGACCTGTTCAGCGGCACCTATCACAGGCTGAGAGCGCTGAGCAGTGCACTGACCTGGGAGCAAGGAGAGGTGGTGAAAAATACTGCCCAGGATCTAGCTTTTAACAGCTTTTTTAGCAGTGGTTCAGTGGGATCAGTGGTTTTCAACCTTTTTGATCCCAGGGCCCACTATTTATTCAGTATTTGAGTCACAGACCACCATTTGAGGACATTTTAGCCCCACAGAGCCCAAAACTAAAGATTTCTTATGCTTTTGTCCACAATTCCAGGCTGGATTTAGAAAACAAAACAGTCAAACATACAGATCAAAATGACCATTAATCTTCTACATTCTCTAGTTGTGTAGACCTACCGTATTCACATGATGAATATTTTAACTCTTGAGAAGAGTTACATCTGGTTAACCAACTGTCCATCATTTAGCCTGGGGACCACCTGAAACCTTCTCAAGGACCACTGGTGGTCCCCGAAACACTGGTTGAAAAACACTGTTCTAGATCCAAAAGGGAAATTTGGAACCAAACTATCCGTCGGCCCCCCCGGTAGCAAGATGTGCACATGTCGATGTACTAGGTTCATCTGAGCCTTGGTCTGTCCAGGGGTCTCCTCCCAGTGGGACGTGCATCGAGGACCACTAACCAGCCCAAATCACCTAAAGCGTGGTGGAGTTGAGGGCCCCACACTAGTGAAAATAAATGATCTACAAGATCTGCTTTTTCATTACTACACTACTATCTAAAACACTTCTAATTGGTGTATTTTAAATCATGTTTCATTGATTTCCTTGCTTGAAATAATATTTTATATTCCCACTGTTTGGGAAACAGTGATCTTTGAGAGTGCGTTGGGGGTGGGGTCACAGTGTGTGTGTGTGTGTGTGTGTGTGTGTGTGTGTGTGTGTGTGTGTGTGTGTGTGTGCGCGCGCGTGTTTGTATGTATGTGTGCGTGTGTATGCGTGTGTGTGTGTGTGTGTGTGTGCGTGTGTGTGTGTGTGTGTGTGTGTGTGTGTGGGAGGGGGTTAGGAGAGAGAGAATGAAAGGAGGGGAAGGAGACACACAGGGAGCAAGGGGGCGTAAAGAAGGAATGAGATAAATAAATTCATGATATAGGTCATAAAAATATCTTCAAAGAGAAAGACAGACAGAAGGGGAGAGGTTACCATGGCTACAGACTGAGGGGTGGGTTGTAGAAAGTCTTTAATCCACTACCAAATTTAGTTTTTGATGCAAAAAAAGAAGAAGAAACAGCTAGGGTTTTGGGGGAACTATAAGCTAGGAGTGATTCTGTCTGTCTGTCTGTTCACTAACTTAGAGACTAGGCGTATATGTATTTCTTCCATCAAATAAAAACATTATAAAGATATTTTCTGTTACAAATAACAGAAAATAAAATGAAATAGGTTCATGAATAAACCATGAAGGGGAGGGATTATGTAAATCGACACATTATGTGATCTCTTTGGTACAGTAGCCTACTTATAGACACCTCCCCCATACACACACACACACACACACACACACACACACACACACACACACACACACACACACACACACACACACACACACACACACACACACACACACACACACACACACACACGGACGGACGTATGCAATGTCTCAATTGTCTGCAGTAAATGCTGCAAAGGATCATGGGGGGTGCACTTACTTGGAAATGGTGTGTATGTAATTGTGATCAACAGAGAAAGAGAGAGAGTGCAGCTGTTGATTGTGTGCGTGCATGTGCGTGTGTGCGTGCATGTGCGTATGTGCGTGCATATGTGTGTGTGTGTGTGTGTGTGTGTGTGCTTGTTTCTCACAGTGTCCTGTGACTCTATCGTGACTGTCTGTAACTGGCACTTACAGCCACAAACAATTATACTGACTTCCTTTTTCTCTCTTTCTGTCTTCGTTAACAAAGTCAACTCTACATGATTTAATCTATATAACCACCTCTCTCTCTGTCTCTCTCTCAATTCAAAAATGTTGAGTTGTACCTATGAGTAATTCATTGTGAGAACTAATATGCATTCATAGAAACAGCCTTGGGTGAACTCTATCATGGGTGCCATTTCGAAAAGAACTTGGGCCTCCACCCTAATACTATACCTTCTGCACAGGTGACACTAAAGGACACTAATGCATATTACAATTTACAATTTAGCAGGTACTCTTAATCCAGAGCATGTGTGTGTACATGTTGGAACACTGGAAACAGCAGTCATAAAGGTTCATTGTTCTGAAAATACTAACCCTATCGCTAACCCTAAACATAACTGCAAGCACGGTAGCAGAGCATGTTCAGACTAAAGGGACTTCGGAACAATGGATAATCCCCCTTTCAGAGCTAGGCTAAGCGGGGCCAAACTTCATAATGCCTCACTGACATTTTCTCAAATGGAGAAACATATGGGGGTACAAAGAGATGTAGGTCCATTCCTTGAATGTACCATTGTACACTAAATTAAATCGTTTCCCAAAATTCCATATCGCTCCGGCTCTACTCTCGAGCGTCTACCTAGGGAGGTCCTTGATGCACGTCCTACTGCGAGGAGACCCCGGGGCAGACCAGGGACCAGATGGAGGGATTACATCCACTCTCTGGCCTTGACCCGTCTCAGGATCCCCCAGGAGGAGGTCACTAATGTTACTTGGTAGAGGGAAATCTGGAGGAGCTGTTGTCCCTGCAACACGGCAGGGGCATTGAAGATGGATCGATGGATGATAGCACCTAAGTAATAAATGTAATAGTTTTAGTATACGTTGTACAATAATAAGTAATTAAGATTAAGATCAGATAGGATCTGGCCTTGTAGATAGCATTGCAGACTCATTTTATACTTGGTTGCATGCTGAAACATTTCACTTTTTTAAAATGATGACACGAAATTGCCACGATTAGTAGTCAGTTAGCAAGCAGTTTTCGTCATAGTTCTAGACTCGACAAAATGGACCCCCCCTGCACCCCAGGACCCTGCTGTAGAGTCCAGACCAATGTGTTCTTGTGAAACGCTCAAAGGAACTCTGCATCAGTCCTTTCACTTCTGCTGGCTGACCTCACCTTTTGCTTGAGTACAATGATCTGCCAACCCCTTTCAGAACTGCTTGTAAGCAGTCTCACTTAACCCCTCAAGACCCAAATATACAGCATTTCTACTTGGGGAAAAAGTACTACAGTAATTAAATAGAATTATGGGGTATTTCTACTTTACTGGAGTATTTATTTCCAATGTCCAATACTTTTACTTCTACTTTACTTGCTATTGCAATATACAGTATACAGTACATTAAGCACTCCAGCCACTGTGCATTGAAGCCATTTCAAAATAGCCAGTGTGCAGCATAAGCTCACGTGTTTTCATATGGTTGAAATCAGTATGACTTTTGGGTACTTCCAGGTACATTTTGAAGTCAATACTTTTGTACTTTGACATTTTGAATTTGAACATTTCTACATCAGAAAAAAAAAAAAAATTCTGAGTATACATGTATTATTCCACCACTACTTGTAAGTGAATTCTTGGTGTGACATCATGCCCGCAAGTGAGCAACGACTATACGTTACGTATGCACACATGCACATACACACACACAGGGTTAGTGACCTGTATTGTGTGTAATGTGATCTCATACACAGCATACCGTACCTCTCTGTCTGTTCTCATGGGAGGAAGACTCATGGTCTTGCTCCAGCATATTGCCCTCTATCTCTCCATCTTTCTCCTGCTTTTCTTTTGTTCTCTCACCCAGTTTGGCTCTCTCTCTTCTTCACTGTTTCCTCCTCAACTCACTTCATTAAACTGTATATTGTCAGCTTTGTGTGGAGAGAGGAGAATGTCTTCATTGGTAACCTGGTTATACAGTATATAATGTGCTCTTAGTCAAATGAACAAATATGTATCACAGCTGTACTTAATGAGACGGATTAGCCAACAGTTAGTTAGAGCATTGCTGAATACCTTCTAGAAACATGGGTAACAATTAGGGATGTTGCATTTTTTTCATTTCCGATCCAGATACCACAATTTCTGTGGTACTGGATTTGATACCAAATACTGATGCCAGAGACGAATATATATATAAAAATACAAACAAGAAAGGTCCACCAACCGGTAATGGCAGACTCCACACTCAAATGTGCACTTTGGCAACTCCAGAGCAAATTCCACATGCCTTAACATTTTATTTAACTGCCATAATGTCAACCACTTACACCTGCGTCAGATAACTGGTTAGTCAGGCATATTGCCAATACCAATATGACCTGATAATGACAAATAAGGGCAGACACAGATACTTTCCGATACCTGTCCAATATTTGCAAATACCGATATTACAAAAAAGGGCTGATCCAATACTTTTTCCAATACCGACACAATATTGGGCCATCAATACATCTACATCTTTTCATCAGAGACGGGCTGCCGTGGAATATTGTTCTGCAGTTCATACTAATTGGAAAAAAGCAGAAGAAACCTTGAAAAACTATGTTTGTGTCTGTATTCCCCTTAGTCATCTAACCTGGGTAGATAAATACATACCTATTACGTAGTCACTGATCCAAGGCAAAATACATTTTTCATTGAATAGAAAACAATTAGGCAGGTTTCTATGAGGTTGTGTGACTTAAGGGTAAATCTCTTCCCATATACCAGTAGAATTATTTAAAACCTACGTGGCTTTGGTCCTTAGAATAGTATAATTCGACGCGTGGAGTTAAGTATCTAGCTGAGGAAACCATGGCTGGTTCTTAAAGTGGAGAGAGGCCATGAAGATATTCTACTCTGTAGGGGAGTGGGCGTAAAGGACGAACATGATATTTTTGTCGTCTGCAACCAAACAGGATCCCTCGCGTACACATCACTGTAAAAGGATATTGTGGCTGGCTGACTGGCTGACTGGCTGACTGGCTGACTGACTGACTGATTGACTGAATGACTGACTGACTGACTGACTGACTGATTGACTGAATGACTGAATGACTGACAAGTAGACAGACAGATGGATAGATGAACAGACTGACCAGACTGATCAGACAGCCAGAGACAGACTGACATATTTCTCAATAAAGGTTTGCATGTGACTTGGTATTATCTGACACTGGACTACAGTCCAGTACCTTGATACCTGTTACCATCAGCCATATATTGAAGTCTATGTCTGACGATGATGGGGCTATAGGTGTGACACTCAACTAAGAATGGCCTGTGGGCGGTTTCTGTCAACGTAAAGGTCCAACCCTGTACTTACTGGGTTTGGTGGTGGTGACGCATTTCTCGGTTAGCCCAGCTAGCACACGGAGGATGCTATAAGACAGCAGTGCATGCAGGCCGGCCAAGACACACACACGCACGCACACACGCACACAGGTTACACAACATACACACACTATACACAACAAGCATATGCCATACATATAGTACACCCTAAGACCCTAAGTGCATTAGTCTACAACACTGATTCAGTGAAATGTTGTCCCATCTCTCCAACTATCAAATTACCCATCTGTCCCTCCATCCATCCATCCATGCATCCATCTATGCATCCATCATCCCTTCCCTCCACACACTCCTCCAGTCCCTCTCCTCCTCCTCTATCCATATCTTCACTCCTTACCCTGCCCAAAAAACAAACCCAAATACAGTTCCTCTCCTCTCATCCCTCCATCCACCCACCCCTCTTCTCTCCTCCCTGCTCAGAGAGAGAGAGAGAAGCGACAAACACTCACCATGTTGCGTGTGTGTCTCCTCCATCCTGCCTTCAGCCCCGAGCCACCGCATCATGACAGCGATTTGCTCCCTGCGTGTGTGTATGTGTGTGTGTGTGTGTGTGGGGAGAGGGGTGAGGAGGTGGTGGGGGTGGGGGAGAGAGATCATCGTCACGGCAACACCAGCAGCCTGCAGCAGCACCAGGGCTGAGGGGGTGGAATTATGGAGGAGGAGGGGCTTATACCTAATACCAGAGCCTCACTGGACCAATCCTCCAATAGCAGGGAAGAGGCTGCTTGACGGAGGAGAGAGAGGAGAGAGAGAGGGGATTGGGTTCTCTCTCTCTCTCTCTCTCTCTCTCTCTCTCTCTCTCTCTCTCTCTCTCTCTCTCTCTCTCTCTCTCTCCCTTCCCCCTGTTTTTTTCTGTGTATGGTTATTTTCACCATGGCAGCTCAAATCAATTTTTGGAGGTCTTTTCAGATAGAAACCGTATTGCTCAATGAAGTCTGAACAGCAGATTAAAAATTACTTTTTTTATTATGATGTTTTTTTTAAAAATCACATCTCGCCGTATTCACGCTGGATAACAACAATCTGACTCCAATCTGGATAGGAAATCTGATTTGCGCTTGTTGTCTATAATGTAATCAAATCAAACCAACATTGGCACAGGGAAACATAATCACTGGCACACAGGCAGAAAACGAGAGAGAGAGAAGATTTTTGGTTTCAAATGAATGTGAATAGAACATTTGATTTGTGCTTGTTTTTCCCTGTATGACGTCTGATGCATTCAAACCAAACCAACATTGGCACAGTCAGAGGAATGTAATCACTGGCACATGTGTGAGAAAGACAAATTTTGGTTTCCAAAAATATATTGAGTGATGTCATAATTAAACCTAAAGCAATATTTTATTTTTAAGCATGTTCAAACACAAAGTGTTGTTTGGCTGGGAAGTTATATTGATAAAGTGTTGGAAATGTCTGTGTGTGTGTGTGTGTGTGTGTGTGTGTGTGTGTGTGTGTGTGTGTGTGTGTGTGTGTGTGTGTGTGTTTGCTGGGGGGGGTGTCATATTTTGTGTGTGTTTGCTGGGGGGGGGGGGGGGGGGGGGGGTGTCATATTTTGACAGAAACGAAATTCACTCCCATCCCAATGTAATTATTGGACAGTATTATGATGTTGAAAACTGAATCTCTGAATCTTAACTAGGCTACTCTCACTATGACTATACTGTTCACTCCAAAGTAGTGAACACTATGCATCACATTCCTTGGCCTTGTATTCAGGCCAGGGTCTCATCTGTAGTCCTCCACCAGCCATGTTAGGCTAACCAGACCAACTGAAAACGGTAAACCTACACAGACATTGAAGCACCTGTGGTGAGCTCCGAAACATGGCTGGTGAAGGACTACAGATGAGACCCCGAGATAGTTAAAATATTCATCATCTGAATTACCTAAAATCTACACAGTCAGATAATGTAAACGAATGGTCATTTTTTTTTAAATCTATGTCTGCCTGCTTTGTAGCCAAATCCAGCCTGGTATATTGTGAACAAAAACAAAAGAAAACTTTAGTTTGGGGTCTGTGGGGCTAAAATATGTCATCAAATGGTGTATCTCATTTGATCCTTTGGGGAAAAAAATAATTGCCCACCCCTGCTCCAGAATATATAGAGAGAAGGCAAGGCCAGCAGGTACCTACCAGATCTGGAGAAGAACTGGACAACAACCTCTCTGACGGAAGGATTAGCTTGTAACCAGACATGGCCCCGGGTCGGGTGATAGACATTTATATTGTTTTTATTCAAGATAAAAGTGTACTCTGTCCACCTGTAGAGGGCAGCACTGCACTAGATGGCACAGCCTGCCCACGGACACTACACGAAGAAGAGAACGGTGTAGTGTGACGTCACAGAACAGATCTGGGTGGAAAGTCAACACAACACAACACAGGGCAGGTCACAGGAGGTAAGAGATATATCTGTATTATGATGAATTATTAGCGCTGTTTAGTGTTTTTTACTGTATATTAATCAGCTAAAACTCTCTTCTGAGTCTTCATGAGTCGACATGATGGACCTGAACCTCAGCAAAGTACTGAACTAAACCACTAAACAGAGAGGACACTAGAAGTTTATTTACTGTAAAACTGCACTGCAGTTTGAAGATGCATTAGCCTACAAGGATTTTGTATGCATCTTGCAATGATGAATACAGTGACATTCTGTTTAGAGTAGAATACATTCGTTTACTAGTTAGATCATCGCTTGTTTCTCTTATCTTCAATGGTCTTTTTTTCACCAGAGAGTGGAATATGAACTTTGATCTCTGACTGAGTAGGAAGTTGTTGAACTTGAATTTATATCATATTGCATTCAGTGCACACAGGATAAAACATTAGGTTGGAGGCTGGTGGTGCACCAAAAACACTGCTTTAGAGCATGTGTCAGGACATTCAATAATTCGGTTTGAGAGCAGAAGAATGAGAACTTTCCCCATGGAAAGTTGTACCAGATCCAGTGTTGGGCATATTACTTTGTTTTTCTAATATATTACTTATTAATTACCTCCATTTTAAAGTAATATATTCATATTACATATGAATGTATGAGCAGGTTTAAGATATTAATGTTATTATTGCATATTACTTTAAAACGCTTTTTAAAATTAAATATTTAGTATCATTATTAATTAAATATTGTGTAGGCAGGTGGCGTACTAATGCGTCGTTCCCAGACCGTCTGGGTGCTCAACAACCTAAAGGCCGGTGGGGTATACCCAGAGAGTAGTAGTACCAGACCAGAACCTGAAGTATACAGTAAAACCAGCACTCAATGAGACTGTAGGCAGTTGTCCAATTTAGCAAATTCTGGCATTGTTTATTACTTGACTCACAGATAGGAACAACATTTGAACACATAAAATCAGAATAATACTGGCCTGTTATTTCACGAATGAGATTCGTTCCACATCAGGTGTCGGGGCGCCCCAGAAGGAACAGCAAGCGTGCGTGTCGGTTGCTGGAGAGATCTCTGCCTGTTATCTATTTTGTCAGGCATAATATTCAGAGGGCTGTGACCTTGAAGCGGCCTGCCGGCCTATGGCACACTCCGAAAAGTATGGGTGTTTATGGTGAAGGTCTATTTTTTATCCCATCACCCCTCCTTGGTCATAAATTCACAATGACCACTACACTATCAGCAGGTAAAAAATCCGACCGCGACCGTCGTGCCAGGTTAGGGCGCCCCTTGAGGTGTTAAGCTGGTTGATTCAGGCCTAAGCTAATTAGCGTAGGGTTGGGGAAGACACTGGACTGTCTGCCACTGGACCATGACAATGTTGACCATGCCAGTAGACCAAGTAGCAGGCATTCCAGGTGGGAACAGCCTCACAATACACTTTCTTTTTTTCCCAATCACCGGGATTCATGCTATTTGACATTATTCTGACTAATGATTGTACAAATCATCTAGACTTACATACACATGGATTGCAGGTGTAGTAAGTCTCCCTATAGGCCTACTAAATTGCAGCTACAATTTCATCTTTTCACTTTTAATCTATCCATTGATTAGTAATGACTCATTCCCAAACCTTGAGTTCACAATGGTTTGTATGTATTTTAGTCAACAAAAAATAAAAATAAAAATAATGATAATAAAGAACTAGTGATAAAGAGCTAATAAAGAACTACACTGGGGAATAACGATAGCCTACTATCAATACTCTCTCAGTTAGCTAACCATTGATTATAATTAATAACAATAGTAGAATCAGTAGGCCACTATGGCACAGTTAACCAAAGTTGATTACGAGAAAATAACGACAATGGAATTAGTATATCAAACAGGTAAACTAAACGTTGATTACCGGAAAATAATGACAATGGAATCAGTATATTAAAACAGTTAAATTAAACGTGGATTTACCGGAAAATAACAACAATGGAATCAGTATATTAAAATAGTTAAATTAAACGTTGATTACATCATGATTGTCATTACATGTCTTTTTTTTTTCCTTCTCCACAGTCATTGTGGGCGTAGTCTATTCGCACCACTCATCTCACTGTGCTATATATTTAGGTTACATAGGCACTCCTAGATCACTCCAATCAGTTCATTGATATAATGATTAACATCAGCAGTAACATTTAAGTGTGTACATTCTGCTATACAGTTATGTGTACATAGAACATCATCATTCATTTTTACTCCTGCCTGCCAGTTGACCTCAGCGGAGCATGTGATACAGGGAAAACCACTTTTTTTGTTTTTACTTTCTTGTTCTTTTAGTGGGGAAAACCTGAGACTATGGATGTGGGATGCCAGGCCCTATCCATACCATTCGGCCATGCCCGCCTCTGGTACTGTCAGACATTCGTAATTGAATATGGGAAATTTCAAGGGTCCCATATATCCCTGTCCTCAATTTGGGCGAAAGTGTCCCCCGTGGGGTGGTTGTCCTAGTCTTTATGGACATCGGACTAATATATAATCAAGGCCGAATGGAACTATCTCAACACCGTATAGGCGTATCCCTAAAGCAGTACGTTGTGGTGCGCTCATGTTCCTTGTCCTTTGGAGCGTGAGGGGGCGGCGTTGATTACTGGATAGTCAATAGTCAGTAGCCTGAGTTCAGATCCAACCCGCCACCATAATTGGAAGGCCTAAATTTTGTCTTAATTCCCAAATTAACTGGTGTCTAAACCTCCCCAAAAAACATATTCAAATTGTGTATATAATATATTCAAATTGCATCCCCCCTCCTTAGTCATAACGAATAAGTGATGACTAATTACTCACTTTTCTTTTTAATCACACTTAATCCCCTTAGCCTTATTTGATCTTTATGGTGGTGGCGTGTGGTTCCGCGTGGGTCCGCACCCTTCCGGGAGGTCGGAGGTCCCACCCCAGTCTATTTTCTACGACCTTGCTGTTGCCTCCTTGTCTTCTTTGGGTGTATGTGGGGGGGTGTGTGTTTGTGTGTTTGTGTGTGTGTTGGGTGTGTGTGGGGGGGCTTTTCTTCTTGAGGCAAATGCAGTGTTAGCGGGGGTTGGGGGGTTTCTTCTTGGGGCAAATGCAGTGTTGGCGGGGGGTTGGGGGGGGTGGTTTCTTCTTGGTGGATGTACTACGCTACCGGGCTGGTAATGTTCTAACATTACGTACCAGGAAACTCCTGTCCTGACTCTCTAACCCCCATCCTCCCCCCTGTGTACCAGACAAAAAATTATAGCCCTGAATCTCTACCCCCCTTGTGTCTCCCTACACTACGGATCTACTAGCGGGGCCTGCGAGGGTGATTAGGGACCTGTTGTGTGCCCATGTATGTGTGTCTCTCTGTTCTGAAAACGTAGCATTTTCCCTCTGGTGCAGTATTCAACCCTAGTTCTAAGGCTCTGGCCCAATAATTATGTGTTGGTGTCGCCTTATTTGCCATTTGAATTATTGTAAACAGATCTGGGATGTGTGTATTTCGTCCCCTTTTCCTCCAGTCAGGAATCATGTTTTGGAATGTAAACATAGATATGGTGCTCCCTGCAGTGGCCTGACCTTCGAGATATCTATTCTGAGACAATTTGGTCTATCGAAATGAGTGTATATCCTCTCTCTATTTATTCCATTTTATTGCATGTATTTTTTTCCACTCTCCCTCCTTGATCTTAATGCCCTTACTGTCTAGTAAACACCTCATATAGTCCTGTTTGTGGAGGAAAGGCAGTGCTTGTGACCTCTACAATCCAAAACTAGATTTGTTGGGCTGATGTTTATTGTTAAATTAGTGAATTCTTCACCCTCCTGGATATTAAACTGAATATATGTAATCAATACTAATGGGTTTTGATTCCCATTTAGTTGGGTTGAACCCCTACTTATTGTCAAGAGAATGTTTTAGTCCAATGTGCTACTACTATATGGATGTATGAAGTTAAAATCAGTGTATAGTTGTTTCCCTGGCCCTCTGCACTGAATTGGGTAGTTTTCACTTAAGAGGAGCCATAGCATGTATAATCAATCTATACAAACACTCTAATTGGGTTTTTATTAGTCTGTTAGTGAGTTATTTCATTGGCATCGGGTTTGATTGACACAGACAGAATCACCAACGATCAAAAAGTTATTAGAACTGAAAAATTAACATTATTCTTGATTTCTGACAAACCATCCTCGTCTTTCCTAGATATAATCTGGAACGTGTCCTCCACCTTGCCCTGTAATTCACATTAGTAACCTTCGGATACGGGCTGTAGATGTCGCTTACCTCGCAACTGGGGGTCTCTTGAGCCACTGTACTGTGAAACTGTTAGTTTAATACTTTGACCTCATCCCGGAATAAGATCAGCACACCACACATGCACATTTGGAAAATTGCCCCTACATCCAAACATTCTCCGCTCCTGTGGGAAATGTGTTACAGTTATGAATTGGCAGTGATGGGCAGTAGCTTGTTACAAGTAGCTAAGCTACATTTTTTCGAGAGTAACAAGTAGTGTAGGTTACTACATTTTCCCAGTAACTTGCCCATCACTGTGAATTGGACACCCCTCCTTGATATTCTGTTATTACACACCATTCTATTTGTCCTCTTACTTTCCCTCCTTGTCAAGACAATTCAAAGTTGACATGACATCATATTATGTACTATACAATATGGCTTTGGTTTGCTAAACACTTTGGACTTTTATACCTCCCTCCTTGTCTGTAGACCTGTTCCTGTGGGGTAAACATTGTTATGGTTACTTTAGATTTGACATTTATACATTATCTCCTTGCTCCTCGTCCACATTTGGATAAAATATTCATTCCGGCTTGGTACCTCTCACCGTGTAAGGGAAATTTGGTCACATAAGTTTGAACAATGTAGTTTCCTGTGCGATTTTAAGACCCAAGTTCTGCATTGATATTGAGCATTTTTTAATGTTATATTTGATTTTGTCAATTTATTTTTTTTATTTTTTATTGCAATTGGTACTCTGCTGAAGCAGTATTTTGTGGTTTGTATTCCATTAGTTCTGTATTTTCTGTAATTTCCAATTTCTGTAATTTCTGTAGTTTTCTGCCACTCTCGGATGTATTCACTGGTGAGTTGCACTGCCTTATCCGTAGCGCCCCACCTTTGTGGTTGAAACCTTATTACTTCTTATATTTTCTCACTGTTATTTTACCAACCAAAAAGTTTACCTTTTTTCCATACTTAATGGGATTCCTTATTAGATGAAATACATATTTTGATTGCACACCCTCTATACACCGAGTCCAGACTAATGAAGCACACCTGATCACCTGACAGAGTGTTGGGACTAGGAATGACAGGAGAAACGCATGATATTTCTTAACCGTCCTTCTCCCTACACCAAGGCCTCCTGCCCAGGATATCACATAGTTGTCCCCACACACCCTACTGCAATATGAGGATGCCATACAGTCAAACTACAACCAACTTGATACCCTAAAACAGCATGACCTACCTATCAAAAATGGAAATATATGAGTGACCCGTTTTTTTTTGTAAAATCGATAAACTGCCAAAACCTAGAGTCAAGTGTAAACGATTCAGAAGAGTCGGTAGACTTGCAATTCACTTGATAATGTGACCCCACAACAGTGGAGAAAATGTGCGTCAATGTGTTCGACTCCAATTAGGCCCGAGGGTCTGTGTATGGTACAAGCTTTGACATCATAAAATTTATTTTGGCTATACTAACTTGGTCAATGATTTGGAGGCATGTGGCATCGTTGATGATCGAGTGATGAAAAAAATGCTAAACAACGTTGTACTATCTTGTGCTGCTCACTGTGCCTATATGTAAGTAATGGTATCCCTCACTAGTAATCTAAAATCTCTCTTATCTAAACAAATCATTAGTTGTCCAACGTGTACTCCTCATAGCTAGTAGTGGTAATACGAAATGTATTTATTTTCAGGATAATTAATTATCTAATTTATTTTGCAAGTCAAACGCCACTATAGTTTTTAAACCAAGTCACCCTGTGTCTTGGTCATATCTTCCTGTACCAGGCAAATGCCTTTCAGATTTAGCTGAGTGTCTTGAGATGTGTGTCTGCTACTATCGTTTTATGCATTATCGTGGCAGTGTGGGTAATGTGTCTTGGACGTGATGTCATATTGTATTTTATAATAGTAAGTAGATGTTCACTTCTGGTTGATGTTCATTCATGTGCCCTGGGCCTGAACTATTGTTATTAGCAGAAATGGAATGCATGAGCAGGGATGATTAAGGTATACACACGAAACCTTAACTTGATGAGATACATTGTATTGTGTACAGTATAATGAATAGTAATTGCTTTCTTCTTTAGTTGCAGCCACAGTTGCTTTGTTAGTTTGAATTTGTCATTATCGTTTCATTTGGCATCTGGTCAGTTGACTTTGGGGCTATTTGTAGTAGCACTTTAATTTCCCTGTACTGAGGCTGTATTTTAATTTTGCTACTGCATTTTGGTGATTTTCCTTGAAGCGTAATTATTTGGACACTTTTGAATTACCTTAATTAATTACTTCTGGCATTGGTGTTATGTATTCATTGTTTTGATTAGCAAAGTGTCATTATTTTGAGACGTTCCAATATCAATATGGTTATTTTATGGCCTATATGACCCACTGATTATGCTACTGATTGTAGCAGTGTGCATTAGCCGACTAAAGGTTATCGTTTAAGTTTGTCAAACACTAAGCTATGCATGTAGCTCAATTACTGAGTTTAGTTAATTCCACCACCACTCAACCTGTGCGATGAGATAACATTTGAAAATATATTTTTGTTTTGGTTCTAGAATTATAATTGGTCGGTTCAACTGTGTCTTTGTAGTGTTCAATTAGTATTTATTTATTTATTTGTAACTTCATTTAACTTCACTATGGTGTTAGTAACCAGATTTGGGCAGTAACAAATCGCATACGGCAATAATACCCAAATGATTTTATTCTGTCAAAATGGGTAATATAACTCCATCAGATCACGTCTCATTACCTACAACAAATGTGTTTGGTGTTATATGTGAAAAGAGCAGGTTTACAAGTTGTCAACAGATAACAGACATGCGCAGTAAGTTTGTAGATCCTAATCCACCACAGCGGTCTACACACATGATGTTCTTTTGCGGGTGGGAGGGGGGGAACATAAGTCCTTTTCCTATAGGGGAGGCCAATTGTTAGTTGATGGTTGTACCAATGTTGCTCATAAATTTGCATTCTTGCCTTATTTGATTGTTTTGTTTGACCTGAATTACTGAAACTTCAACTGTGGCGGGTCCAATACTTGACTTCAAATGACTCCGGCCTTGTGTGTGGGCAGAGGTAGTGCAGGCGTTGCACCACAGCCCCATGACCTTGAGTGGTGTGGTCATTTCAGTCTGTCTGAGTGAGCGTCTCCCCAAACACTGGAACAGTTCTTTTACTGGTTGTCTGTGGCCTGGTCAGTTCGTTGGCGCTGTCGTTGTTGGCTTGTCAGTTGCCTCTGATGAGTGTCCCCCAAACACTCGGAACAGTTCATTGTTTGTGTCGCTGCACTGGATGGTGGATTCCAGTAACAGCAACAATGTCTCTTGAGTGGAGCCGGATGTGCGGCAGTCTTTGAACAGACAGCCTAGTAGGCTGTAACATGTGAAGTCAAGTATTGTCCTGCTGTTGTTGTTGTTTCTTTTTTTGAATGAGACACAGTCGGATAATATAATTTTGACAATGTCTCCCTGTTGCTATTTCTCCCCTGTTACATTGTTGTACATACCTGATGTACCTTGCAATATTTCTGTGCAACACTGGTATTGATGTCTGATGGATCTGTACTACAGTACTTTGTTATGGAACTGTGTCGCTATGTCATTTTACCTCTGCCCCTCCTTGACTACCACACCTGTTTGTTAATGTTCATAGCCTGTACCTGGCAAAATTTGTATTTCCACTAGTTAGTGTGATAACCAGACTGTTGTAATTGTAACACTTTATTTCGGATTATTAATCTTTTCTCTAGGTAACTAAGTTTGGTATCCTACTCCTCCAACGCTTAATATTTTGCGCACATATTATCTGGAGCTACCTGATTAAAGTGACTTGGCACAATGTTTTATTATGTGTTTCGTTTGCCCGTAATTCGCTTCCAAAGTTAGAGGGAGGGGCCTATTTTTTTTTCTTTAAATGCAACAAATTAATCACCAATTGTCCCATCCTCCCCAAATTTGAATCACACGTTGTGAGTGGTGGCCTCGACAGGGAGCCAAGACTATTTCATTTTTTTTTTCTTCTTCTCATAGGGGCACCACAACAGTGCAAGGCGTGGCCAATGCCAAAAAACATGTTTTGGGGCGTATACACCCCTCCTAATTGCACATGATCACAGGGTTGAATTGGAAATCGACACCATAACTGACTGCCAAAATTAGTGCATTTTACATTTTTTTCTAGTTCGCATGTTGGTCTTGGATGATAGTGGGTAGGGTGTAGACTGTTCTTTTCTTTTGTGGAATTGCTGTTTATTAGGTGTTATCTGTACCACCCTATACCGTGTCTAGGGTCAGTATCAGTTGAAAGCCTACAACATATCGATGAGCTCTTGTTGATGTCCAATCAAATTTTAGTCGAAGCACTCTTGAGCACAAGAGCAACACTTGAGGTCCTCAGGTACATGAATATATTTATTGCATAATCTTTCTTTTTCTTTTTTTTTTTTCTTTTTTTTTTTTTTTTTTTTTTTCTTTTTTTAAATATGTATATATATATTGTCATTTTGCGTTTATTTAGTATGCACTAATTCAATGTTTTGTTTCTCGTTTGAGGCCAATACGTTGTAATATGCGAATAGATGCCCATTTAGTTGGATACTGTACACTGGATATTTGTGTAGATACTGTACATTAGTTAAGAGTAATTATTAGATAATTCTCCCTCAACTTAAGTATTTCAGTGTGTTTCCATACCTTTACTTCCCATTTCACTGCATGATGTGAAAACTGTAATTATGGTTCAGTCAAATTATAATTAACTCACTTATTCCCATGATGACTGTCCAAGTGGTCATGCTGATAAACTGTGTCAAATATCGTGTATGGGGAAATGGGGACATACCTCTGTATGCAGTAATTAATTTTATACACTTAGTGTTGGTCTGCGTCATTGTGTCTCTACGTTAGTGCAGACTGTAGAGCTAGTAAGTCTTTGTCGTGTCATTGCATCTTACTCCTACGTCATTGCAGAGTGAATGCGGTCATTTCTAATTGGAATGTCTTGGATAACCCTACCCTAATATCCTACCAAGGACGTCGGTGCAATGCCCAGTGTGCCATGTTGTGCGCCAGCCGGTGTTTCAACACACGGGTATTAGTTCTGATAGTAATTAAATGTCTTCCTGCGGGCCTAAGACGATTCATTACGGGCCTGCTTTGAACCCGCAGCCTTGAGTTTGACATATATGCCCTACACTAATCTAGATCTTAAAAGTACCAACAATTAAATCAGTGACTGCGAGATTGGAGTATATATTTGTCTGCCTAATAGGATTCTTTGCATATCCATTGTTGTACTATCCATTATGTTATCCAATGTCCATTATCTATTCTGCGTTTGACCGAGCCACAGACCACATTTGGTGACGTTTATTTTCATCCACAATTCCAAGCTGTATTGATGTTGGAACCATTAGAGCAAACCTGCAAATTTATTAGAGTCTTTTCTCCGATGAAATGTCTGTGGCCTGGTCAGTTCGTTGGCGCTGTCGTTGTTGGCTTGTCAGTTGCCTCTGATGAGTGTCCCCCAAACACTCGGAACAGTTCATTGTTTGTGTCGCTGCACTGGATGGTGGATTCCAGTAACAGCAACAATGTCTCTTGAGTGGAGCCGGATGTGCGGCAGTCTTTGAACAGACAGCCTAGTAGGCTGTAACATGTGAAGTCAAGTATTGTCCTGCTGTTGTTGTTGTTTCTTTTTTTGAATGAGACACAGTCGGATAATATAATTTTGACAATGTCTCCCTGTTGCTATTTCTCCCCTGTTACATTGTTGTACATACCTGATGTACCTTGCAATATTTCTGTGCAACACTGGTATTGATGTCTGATGGATCTGTACTACAGTACTTTGTTATGGAACTGTGTCGCTATGTCATTTTACCTCTGCCCCTCCTTGACTACCACACCTGTTTGTTAATGTTCATAGCCTGTACCTGGCAAAATTTGTATTTCCACTAGTTAGTGTGATAACCAGACTGTTGTAATTGTAACACTTTATTTCGGATTATTAATCTTTTCTCTAGGTAACTAAGTTTGGTATCCTACTCCTCCAACGCTTAATATTTTGCGCACATATTATCTGGAGCTACCTGATTAAAGTGACTTGGCACAATGTTTTATTATGTGTTTCGTTTGCCCGTAATTCGCTTCCAAAGTTAGAGGGAGGGGCCTATTTTTTTTTCTTTAAATGCAACAAATTAATCACCAATTGTCCCATCCTCCCCAAATTTGAATCACACGTTGTGAGTGGTGGCCTCGACAGGGAGCCAAGACTATTTCATTTTTTTTTTCTTCTTCTCATAGGGGCACCACAACAGTGCAAGGCGTGGCCAATGCCAAAAACATGTTTTGGGGCGTATACACCCCCTCCTAATTGCACATGATCACAGGGTTGAATTGGAAATCGACACCATAACTGACTGCCAAAATTAGTGCATTTTACATTTTTTTCTAGTTCGCATGTTGGTCTTGGATGATAGTGGGTAGGGTGTAGACTGTTCTTTTCTTTTGTGGAATTGCTGTTTATTAGGTGTTATCTGTACCACCCTATACCGTGTCTAGGGTCAGTATCAGTTGAAAGCCTACAACATATCGATGAGCTCTTGTTGATGTCCCAATCAAATTTTAGTCGAAGCGCTCTTGAGCACAAGAGCAACACTTGAGGTCCTCAGGTACATGAATATATTTATTGCATAATCTTTCTTTTTCTTTTTTTTTTTTCTTTTTTTTTTTTTTTTTTTTTTTCTTTTTTTAAATATGTATATATATATTGTCATTTTGCGTTTATTTAGTATGCACTAATTCAATGTTTTGTTTCTCGTTTGAGGCCAATACGTTGTAATATGCGAATAGATGCCCATTTAGTTGGATACTGTACACTGGATATTTGTGTAGATACTGTACATTAGTTAAGAGTAATTATTAGATAATTCTCCCTCAACTTAAGTATTTCAGTGTGTTTCCATACCTTTACTTCCCATTTCACTGCATGATGTGAAAACTGTAATTATGGTTCAGTCAAATTATAATTAACTCACTTATTCCCATGATGACTGTCCAAGTGGTCATGCTGATAAACTGTGTCAAATATCGTGTATGGGGAAATGGGGACATACCTCTGTATGCAGTAATTAATTTTATACACTTAGTGTTGGTCTGCGTCATTGTGTCTCTACGTTAGTGCAGACTGTAGAGCTAGTAAGTCTTTGTCGTGTCATTGCATCTTACTCCTACGTCATTGCAGAGTGAATGCGGTCATTTCTAATTGGAATGTCTTGGATAACCCTACCCTAATATCCTACCAAGGACGTCGGTGCAATGCCCAGTGTGCCATGTTGTGCGCCAGCCGGTGTTTCAACACACGGGTATTAGTTCTGATAGTAATTAAATGTCTTCCTGCGGGCCTAAGACGATTCATTACGGGCCTGCTTTGAACCCGCAGCCTTGAGTTTGACATATATGCCCTACACTAATCTAGATCTTAAAAGTACCAACAATTAAATCAGTGACTGCGAGATTGGAGTATATATTTGTCTGCCTAATAGGATTCTTTGCATATCCATTGTTGTACTATCCATTATGTTATCCAATGTCCATTATCTATTCTGCGTTTGACCGAGCCACAGACCACATTTGGTGACGTTTATTTTCATCCACAATTCCAAGCTGTATTGATGTTGGAACCATTAGAGCAAACCTGCAAATTTATTAGAGTCTTTTCTCCGTTCTCCAATTGTGTAGACTTATTTTTAATTAACTTAAGGGATGCCGATGTTTAACAATTATGCCTCTGTCTTTGGCGCAATCGAACGACTTGGCTTTTGTTTTTTTGTTTTATTGCGAGTTAATCGCGCACTAATGAAATTGATCAAGTTAACTTGTGGCTGAGTTAACTCTCGATTAACTAGTTAATGCTGACCGCCTTAATTTTTATA
Source organism: Benthosema pterotum (assembly GCA_039105355.1). Classification (NCBI taxonomy): domain Eukaryota; kingdom Metazoa; phylum Chordata; class Actinopteri; order Myctophiformes; family Myctophidae; genus Benthosema; species Benthosema pterotum. Next base: position 1,791,673 of record CM076986.1, read on the forward strand.
TATATATATATATATATATTATATTATTAAGTGTTTTTTTGCTTGGGTACCTTATAGAGTCACATGAGAATTTTGTCCAACTAATTATAGAAGCAAATGAAAACTTATCTAGGCTCCTGTGGATTGGTTTCAGACAAATACGCTACCACTGAAGGTAGATAATTAATTTTATTTTGTACTAATAGTAGCAGGTGTTCAGGGGAGAATGCAAGCCTGTCGGCAATGGCACGAAAATCAATCAATTTGCCTCAATGTTATTAGGTATCATAATTGATGATAGCCTAAATTGGGGGAAAAATAGGTGTTTCTTACAATAGTTTGAGTTTTCTTTTTTTTTTTTTTTTTCCTTATCTATCCTATTGTAGCATGATATGGGCTGACCCTCTATTTGTCTATTCTTCAAAATAATTGTTTTACTTTAAACAAAATTGTTAGCACTTAAGTCCTTCTCGTATTGAGTCGAACCATCTGCTCCTCTTTTTTTTTTTAGAAAGTAAACATTCTGTCTGTCTTGCCGATGAAATCCCTGCAGATATTTATATTTTTGTTTAAGGACCACTTACGACTTTCATACGCTTACAAATGGTTTCAATTCTTTCTCTAATCCAGATATTCATTCTTATGCTCCTCGCCAAGCGGAATATTTGTATATACCCTATAGCTTTTTGATAAGACAAGAGGATCTATTCTTTGGAACGCTGTTGGTTCTAGGACACAGACTCTCCTCAATCTCTTTTTTCAAATTTCAGACCAGCCCATTAACAATGATCTTGCAGTAGGATGATCTCTGATTAGTTATTGTTTTGCTCTGAGTCTGGTCTGTAAATGAACTAATTATCCTTGTCATACCTGTATTGTAATTGATATTTCTGATATTTGTTTGTTACATTTGTTTGGTTATATGGAGTAACTCTTTGTTTAAATCTGCTGCCGGGATCCTATGTTGATTTTGATAAATTTCCTGCACATTTTTTCTTGTAGGCTGCTGAGGTACGCTGCAGGGCTTGTTGTTGTTGATGTGTTTGCCTGTCCAGTTTTGGGCTGTTTATAAGGACCTGGGCCTGCGCGCCGTGCGCGTGTTCACTCTGAAGGGCCACTCCTCTATTATTTGTGATTGCTGTTTTCACAAGGTTTGTGAAAGTAATGCCGTCACACTGTAGGTTGGTAAGTGGTGCCATCATGACAGGGTTGGCATATGGTGGCGGCCCGGGGGGGCTTCTCAGTTGTTTCTGTAGTGGTTGGCATTGGGCTGGTTAATGGTGCTAACTCAGGGTATAATTGTTGTAGCTGGCCTGCCCGGGGCAGGTCACAATCCTGTTGGGCCTTAGTTTTAATCTTTGGGGCAAGGAGAGACATTGTGTTATTTTCAGAGATTGATGTTGTCTTATTGTTAACGCTGAGCGTCGACATTGTATCTGCTTTGGCGCCTGGTTCTGGTTTTAGATTGACAAGATTGTCTGGGACAGGCTGTGCGTTGTTCTTGTTATCAGGGGCAGTCAACAAAAAGTTGTGATAAATTAGAGAAACAAGTCGATTACGTTCCCTCGCGGCCTTTAGTATACCGGTCGAAAAGAGTGTCTTCTTTTTCTGCCTTCGAGGGCATACAGCCGTTCTATCTGATCTCGGTTTATAGCCGCGTGACGTTTTTTCTTTTTTTGTGTATCTGAGGCATTCTGTGCTCGGCTATACTCCATTGGGTGAGGCGTCAAGGTCAAGTGTTCTTTATCTTGTCATTCTGCTAGCAACTTTTGTGTCTGCTCGAACAGAGTGGATGTCTGTGTCCATGTTTGGGGTTAGAAAAAAGAAAAAAAAAAAAGGTCTACTCCAGTGTCGGGCTGGTCCTTGTCCCTCTCTCTCTCTTTTTTTCTCTAATGTTATCTCACTGGAAACTTGCTATGTGTAAATTTCGGGGGAGTATGCCTCAGTAAAAGTTCAGGTGTTTCTTTTCTAAATTATTTCGTCAAATTAAGTGTTGTTGGTGTTTGAATGCAGGCCAAGTGAATGGATGGGGGTAGGTTTTTTTCCTTTTTTTTTCCAATAGTCGATCCTCCACACAAGTGACTGTAAGTGTACTGTGGGTTTCAATACGCACTGCCCTGTGTATTGTGTATCTCAATGCAAACTGCCATGTCCATCCACCCCAGTCCACCCCGTTAACTTTTGCCTGCATGCACAGGACTTAAACGCCGCACTGCGTTCAGAGGCCAGTCTCACTTCTTCCACACTTGGTGGCAGAGAGGCATAACGCAGTTTGGTAACCAAATCAGTGTCTCACAACACCCTCCCCACAACAAGACTATGTGAGTTGTGGCTGTACAATTACATATATGACCCCGAGAGCAGGCCGGGTGAACGGACAGTCAAGAGGTCATTTATGGGACTGTACATGTCACAGTCCTATAATATAAGTGGGTGCGCCTGGTTCATTCACTCCTGCATTTTCTAAATCAAGCACTCATTCAGCCTTTTCCACTTACCCCACTAGTGGGATTGACTAGGGGCGTCTAGGCCCAGTGGTGTGTTTTCCCAGATCTCCCTGCCGTTGGCTCGTAGCCACAGGAGGCAAGGTTGCCAGCCGCAAGCTATATGGTAGTTACTGTGGACACAGAGCAGTATCGGGTCAGGTGGTGATACATCATTTATATGTCTCCCGGTGGGACGGCATTACATGCAGCATATCTCTCTCTCTATATATATATATATATATATATACATATATACATACATACATACATGTACATCATACACACGCAGTAAATACATACATATACGAGATAGGATATATATATATATATACATATACACATACATGGCTACACACCTACATTACGTGTTTCCTTTGTAATTGTCCTTGCCTCCTCTCTATTCTCTCCTTTTTCCTTTTTTTTTTTTCCTAATGACCTCATCTGACTCCTGTGTGTGGCTTGTATGTTGTTGTTTTTTCTTTTTTCTTCTTCTCAATAGTTTCTATAGAAGGTGTTTAGCCGGGAATAGTAATCTCTTCTAGTAGCTCAGTTCGTGGTGTGTAGTCTGGTCGAGACGCCAGATTCCAGGTCAAACAGAAACCTCGTATCTGCCGTAGTGTCTAAAATTAGCCTTTGTCTCTCTAGTAAGTCCCCGCTCTCTCTGCTCTCACAGTGTGAGAGTTGTGTTGCATAGCAATGCTTTCCTCTATTTTTTGTTATTGGCATTTTCACATATATACCACATACATACCCATACGTACACATACACACGTAGGCCTACATACATACACATACATTCATACACTTTTTTTTCTATTTTCTCTTTTCTCCACGTGGCCGCAAACTCTGCGGACTTTGTCCAGTGTCCCTTGACACGACATCTCATGTTAAACACATTTTCTTTTCTATTTTCTCTTTTCTTCTTTGTCCAGTGTCCCTTGACACGACATCTCATGTTAAACACATTTTCTTTTCTATTTTCTCTTTTCTTCTTTGTCCAGTGTCCCTTGACACGACATCTCATGTTAAACACATTTTCTTTTCTATTCTCTCTTTTCTTCTTTGTCCAGTGTCCCTTGACACGACATCTCATGTTAAACACATTTTCTTTTCTATTCTCTCTTTTCTTCTTTGTCCAGTGTCCCTTGACACGACATCTCATGTTAAACACATTTTCTTTTCTATTCTCTCTTTTCTTCTTTGTCCAGTGTCCCTTGACACGACATCTCATGTTAAACACATTTTCTTTTCTATTCTCTCTTTTCTTCTTTGTCCAGTGTCCCTTGACACGACATCTCATGTTAAACACATTTTCTTTTCTATTCTTTATAGTCGACTGCCACTCCCCAGGTGGTCTTCATGCATTCATTCATACCTGATATTCAAGTGTTGTTCCCACTTAGTCGTTCAGCACCCACTGGCCTGTATACATCTATAGCATTATAATTTACTGGGTACTCCTGTTTTCCCCTGTATGTAAGTTTTGGTAAATAGCGTTTCCATACATACAACTTTAGACTGTACACTTCACTAAATGAACTAAGCATAGAACGTATGCATCTTGTTTGGGATCCCAAAAGTGTATAGCCAAGTCCTGTAGGGAAACGACCGGGGAAGTCCTTCAAGGACGTGTGTTGTTCTGTATCTGGTCTCTGGCCACCGGACAGGTTGCTCACAGGTCGGGGTCACCATTTAATGCGTCGTTCCCAGACCGTCTGGGTGCTCAACAACCTAAAGGCCGGTGGGGTATACCCAGAGAGTAGTAGTACCAGACCAGAACCTGAAGTATACAGTAAAACCAGCACTCAATGAGACTGTAGGCAGTTGTCCAATTTAGCAAATTCTGGCATTGTTTATTACTTGACTCACAGATAGGAACAACATTTGAACACATAAAATCAGAATAATACTGGCCTGTTATTTCACGAATGAGATTCGTTCCACATCAGGTGTCGGGGCGCCCCAGAAGGAACAGCAAGCGTGCGTGTCGGTTGCTGGAGAGATCTCTCCTGTTATCTATTTTGTCAGGCATAATATTCAGAGGGCTGTGACCTTGAAGCGGCCTGCCGGCCTATGGCACACTCCGAAAAGTATGGGTGTTTATGGTGAAGGTCTATTTTTTATCCCATCAGTACCTACAATAAAGAAAGGCCACTTTCAAAATCACGAGTGGGAAAAAAAAAGAGGGTAAACATCAGACCTGAGGACTAGTGCACCGCAAATTTACTCTCACTCACCTACTGGAATGCAAATGCATGCCTTTCAGCCTTTGTATCGAGCTCTGGTCCAGAGCTCCACTGCTTCTGAGTCTGACTTGCATTGCACTTCCAATGCAAGTCAGACTCAGAAGCAGTGGAGCTCTGGACCAGAGCTACTTTGCAGAGGTTGACACTAAGGTCTCCGAGTCACTTGCCCATTGGGCAAGTGCAAGTCAGTTTCTACTTGCCCTCAGGTCATGGTCACTTTCCCCCCAAAACATATCGTAAATTTTGCATTTAAGTTTAATTTTCTACTTGGTGCTTTAAACATTTCCTTTTGCAGTCAAAGACTGCAAAAGTCAAAGACTGCAAAAGCAAATCTCACAATCAGCTACAATAAAATATTCAACTTGTAAATCAGTGGTTCCCACAGTGGTCACAGACTCAGCAAAATGATAGTTTGGAACCAAATGGACCTGGGAGAGAGATAGGAGAGGTACTGTAGCTAGAAAGCAGGGAAAGACACAGAGGCAGAGTGCAATAACCACCTTCAAGACAAATTATCCCATGTTGTGTTATAGCGCACACAAATCACACACCAGGTAGCAGTCTTCACTTGCCCGACCTTTTTTTTTTACTTGCCCCGGCCAAGCGGGCATGTGTTCGTGTCAAGCCCTGTTTTGTATCTACTCATCTGGCAGGCAGGACAACACATCTGGCCTGACCAAAACGTCACTCCTGAAAACGCTACTGGTGTAGACCTACCTCATCCTACTCTGCTATGGACAGTTAACACAGGAGTTAAAGGGGAATTCCATTCATTTTCAACATTCTAATATGTCATTCATATACCTTAGAGAGGTGCTGGGTGGACATGATAAAAAAAAAAGTTCCCACCATTCTGTGTTTACAAGAAATGGAGGTCTGAAGAAAATCATGGTAAAAAACGTCTTGATGACATCATCAAGATGTATTTCACCATGTTAATTTAGATGCTTCTTTTTTCTGAGAGTGTACAAATGGAACCAAATGAACCCCGTTAGGGAAAATGGCTGGAATTCCCCTTTAGATGTAACCCTAGAATTCATGGAAGCCAGTAATAATGTGATGACAAATTATATAAAATGAGTAATTATTTAACTCATGCTGTTGTTAGATGATGGCACAAGAACACGTGAAATGAGACAGATCGACAGAAAGTATAGAATATAGAAAGTAATGCAGAAATGCAGAAAGAAAGGTTGACAGATTTATGTTTAGGGCTGACCCAATTACAAATTCAAGTTGATCTAAAACAGTTTTTTTGGCATTTGACATCGGAACATGTTTGAATAGTGTGGAACACGGCACGTATGTTCCACACTAAAATACTTCATTCAGTGCTTATTATTAGAAATTCATGTAATAATTGTCACAGCCCAATTTTTAATATCTCACATGACTCTTCCAGGGGTTGACACTAAGCTCTCCGAGGCACTTGCCCATCGGGCAAGTGCAAGCCAGGTTCTACTTGCCCTCAGGTCATGGTCACTTGCCCCCCAGGTTCCAGGTGGTCCCCAGTTAAGTTGGTTAACCAGATGTAACTCTTAAGAACGTAAAAATGAAACCAAATGGACCCTTGCGGGTCCATTTGGTTTCATTTTTACACTCTCAAGAGTTAAAATTCATCATCTTAATTAGCCCAGGTCTACACTGTAGAAGATTAATGGTGATTTTGATGTGTTAATTTGCCTGTTTTGTTTCCCAAATCCAGCCTGGAATTCTGGACAGCTAGAAAGCAGGGAAAGACACAGAGGCAGAGTGCAATGACTGCCTTCAAGACAGATTTATCTTGTGTTGTGTTATAGTGCACTAAGTTGCACACTTGCCCGATCGGGCAACCAGGTAGCAGTCTTCACTTGCCCCACCATTTTTTTTTACTTGCCCCGGGCAAGTGGGCAAGTGTTAGTGTCAAGCCCAATTTTTAATATCTCACATGTCTTCTTGTCTCTTCTTCCCCCTGTTAGAAGTCACCCCCAAAGTGCCTTATACAGAGAGTGGATCCACCATGAGCGCCAGCAGCAGCCACTCTGAGGTCCAGTATGAACAGCAGCAGGAGGATCAGAAGACCACAGCACTGGACACCATCCTGCCTGACCTGCCCCTGGGAGGAGGTCTGGACGCCTATAGGAAGAGAGCATCCTTCTGCTGGAAGGACATGGTGCTGCTGATGGAGGGAGAGGACGTCCGTGCCTTTAAGGTGAGCAATATTGAAGATGGAGTGCTGTGATTTCATGTCTAATATTGTTTCTAATATGTAGTTAACAAACTTGCTCTCGTAGACCCTCAGTTAATTGGATTTGTTTTGTATATACTGTAACCTACCAATACTTTCAATAAAATAAATATTGGAAAATATCGGTATTGGGAAAAATATCATGAAAAATATAGAGAGAGATTTTTTTAATAAAACTTCAAAACACAGAATATGTTCAGAAATAGCAGATGCACAAGCTTTGCACTCTGGCACGAAGTTAACGCTCTTTCGATCACGTATACTTTGAGCTTCTATACCACACCATCCCCTTGTCCCCAATCCTGACTCTCGATTCTCTTTGCGTCACTTATGTTTTTTTGGGGGACCGGAGAAGTCGGCCCGCCGCGAACTCGGACCCTGAGTATAGACAGAGTTACGCTGTTGCAAACCCTGATCACTAAATGGGATCATTCCAATGGCGGCTCTCCTACATAGACTTCATATTATCTTTATTTTAGATTGTTTCGTAATACTTTAGGATATAGTAAAAACATCAGGCAATAGCCTGATGTTCATAAATCCCTTTATTTTACGTCATTTACTACAGCATACACATTAACAACCCAGCTTTGGTCGGCTAGGTGGTGTGGAGAAGTCGCCCAGGGGGTGTGGAGAAGTCGGCTAGGTGGTGTGGAGAAGTCGCCCAGGGGGTGTGGAGAAGTCGGCCCATTAGACATGCATAGGCACCTTTATCACTGCATATCATAGACATGCATAGGCACCATTATCCATTATCAAGTCATGACAATAGACATGTATAGGCACCATTACTCTTTACCAGAGTAGAATAAATACATATTTCACTCTTTAATCAAGTCATGACAATAGACATGTCTTTAATCAAGTCATGACAATAGACATGTATAGGCACCATTATCACTGCATGTCAACCATTATCAAGACATATGCATGTCAATAATACTGGTTTACTCTCAACTAGAGTTGCATAATTACATGTTTTACTCTTTACCAGAGTTGAATAAATACATATTTCACTCTTTACCAGAGTTAAAGAAATTAGACAATAACACATATTTAAAACAGTTTGTGTTCTTCCAAACTGCAGCAGGTATAATGTTACATTATACTTAAACATTTACCAGAGTTGAATAAATACATATTTCACTCTTTACCAGAGTTAAAGAAATTAGACAATAACACATATTTAAAACAGTTTGTGTTCTTCCAAACTGCAGCAGGTATAATGTTACATTATACTTAAACATTTACCAGAGTTGCATAAATACATATTTCACTCTTGAAGAGTTGATTTCACATTTAAGAGTTGAACATAGTTACTGTCCTGGACACAAGTTTTTGACAAAGGTCAGCATTGCTTTTAGCCAGATACACAAAGAAAGCTGACTAATTTAGTAGGCCTATCCCAAATTCACATTATCTCAATGTTGGCATTACCGCCTGAATCGCAAAGCACAACGTGAAGTCCCAACCTATATACTGGTGTCCTTGCTGCACAAGGAAGCTCTCCTGATCGATTATCAACTACATATGATCACAGAGCGCCACTTGCGCCGCCACCAGCGACAGAAGAATACGCACACAGCGGCCAAGCTGAACCAGATGTGGCATCTCTTTGAAAGTGGCGGCCTAACTGTTGAACAGCTGCTTTCCAGGGCTGCTCGCCTGCATGACCCACTGTTCAGAGCCCCACTTGACACAGATGTGCAGGGACCTTGAAACGGGCCTCCAAATTGTGGCACCGAACTGTTGACTGCATTTTTTTTTTACCACTTTTTGGCCACTTTTAAACTTTTTTAACAACAGAATTGTTGTATTGTATATTTTTACTTTTGTTCTACATATTTCTTTACTTGTATTTTTGACTCAACCTCAAATAAATGGTTACATTTCTGCAATTAATCTGTTGTTGTTGTTGTTGTTGTTTTTACACCTGAGCTGTGGAGGTACAATTTGATCAATAGACACAGCCATTAGCAAGCAATTTCACCTCGGGTCAAGTGTGAACATACCCTCAGCAATTATCAGTCAATCACATCACTTTTGTTGGACCAGGGAAACAAAGCAGTCAAAACATTCACTAGATCAACATGACAATTAATCTTCTACATTCTGTTGTAGCCTTAAAAAGTGCACAATAATAAGGATAATGATATACAAGGGCCTAAAACAGCTGACACTAGCTCACTAAGTAACTAACTATTCCACAGACATGGGCCGACCTCTCCACTCCCCGGCCCGAGCTCTCCACAGCCGCGGCCCGACCTCTCCACAGCCGCGGCCCGACCTCTCCACAACCGCGGCCCGAGCTCTCCACACGATTCGGGCCGACTCTCGTGCGACCGTTTTATTTTACAATGTTTTATAGCCTACTACTACTAGTAGGCCTACAGCCTAGACATTAGAGACTTTAGTTGTCACTGTGCAATGCTTTATAACAGATGTTTACATAGCTCTTATTTGCACCGCCATCGTTGAAAACAATGTATTTCAAACTCCAGTTTGTCCCTCTTTCAGGCTGAACAGCCTTCCTGCGCACAGTTTCTGACCCCTCAATGTCGCAACATTTCGGTTGGTCCGACTTCGCGGCGGGCCGACTTCTCTGGTGACCGTTTTTTTTGTGCTGTGGTGTGTGTGCGTGCGTGCGTGCGTGCGTGCGTGCGTGCGTGTGTGTGTGTGTGTGTGTGTTCACACTCAGCAACGAGTGTTCAGTGCGATGGAGAATGATCCCATCTTCGCCCGACAACCTGGAGAAGATCTACCCATGGAGAAGATGAGAGAGCTCACCTTCCTCAGGTAATATGAGCTTGCACACACACACTTTTTCCCCAGCCATTAAAAAATGAATGACACCACTATATACTGCTCACCTGTAGTCATGCTCTAGTCTAGTCTGCACACAGGTGTGGCGGTGGCTCAGGAGTCACTGGATGGTAACTGCAAGTTTGCTGGTTCAAACCCGGTTAGTGTGAGAGTTAGTGCGGATGTGTCCCTGAGCAAGACGCTGAACCCCTAATTGTGCCTGATGTGCTGTTGTGCCTTGCATGGTTCCTTCCGCCATAGGTGTATGAATGTGTGTGTTACTACTAGTGGGTGAATGTGATGCACAATCTATGCAAAACGCCTTCGATAAAGGCGCTATATAAATGCACCATTTACAGGTTGCAAGTTGTATATAGTGGTACTATGAGAATACTCCTGCTAGTCAGATGTCTGTCACTGCTGGAGTGAGGACTTTTAATTGAAGCACCCGTAAAAATGTAATGTTTAGGTTTATGCAAAGGTTGGATGTGTCGATAAACAGAATCGCTCTCAAGTTACTCGTGCTAAATCTCAAGATTAAGGGTGCATACTGCTGGTTTACTTGTGTGTTCTCTCTGTGGATTAAGTTATGCAATTATTTTACATTCCTTTATGAATCTATTGTCTGTTTTTGTCTGTTTTCCAATGGACCTCAGTCTGCTAATTGAGTTGAATTCAGCTATCCAGTAAGCACTAGATAATCATAATTCTTCTGGCCATAGGGTCCACATTTCATATTGTCCTACTGTTACTTACTACACATGCTACTAGCACTGAGTGACAGCAGTTTATTCCAGCAGTGAAATGTCTCTTTAACGTGGAAAGTGTGAAATGTGAGTAATATATGCCTGTCATAGACCCATATATAACTATGACCCGTTCTGTGGTTTCTCCACAGAGCAAAGCAGTTGTTCCGGTACAACTTCCTGACTGACGAGGAGATGATGTCCAACCCGCTGAAGGCAGCCATCCTCACAGACTGTCTGGGCATGTACGACTGGAGTCTGGTGGCCAAGTACTTCCTCAGTAAAGGGGTGAGTTCATTGTGTGTGTCTGTGTCTGCACATTAGCCTGGAAACCAGACAAATCTGTCACAGGAAGAAAATAAATGCCCTGGGCATATTGGTCTGGACTCTGGAACTCCTCAGAATTTTCCTATAATTTTCATTTGACTCAGCCCAGAGTTCTGGGTGACCGATCAGAGCACACTATTCAGAGTAGGATGTTTTATGTGCTTTCTTTTGATGTTACAATCTGTTTGTAACTCCTCACTTTGGAATTGAATCTTCCATACCCGAAGTTGCATAATAATGTCCACACAGTGATAGTATTAGTTTGAAGTTCCAGACAAATATCTACACAGTGAGCACGCACACGTGCGCGTCCGTGGGCATGGACGTGAGATTGATTCTTGATTAGCATGATTATCTAAGATTCATCCACTATCCATTCCTTATCTCTTTATTTCAAGGCCAGTCCTCTTTTCACAAGGCCAAGGCAGGGTACACTCTGAGAAATGATAGATCTGAGCTTGTAGATGTGCTATTTTAGACAAAAGAGATTTACGTAGGGCGGTAAATTGATCGGACCAAGTACAAAGTACAATACATAGACCCGTGGGGAGACGCCGGTCAATGTTGTACACATCATAGGGTTTAAGTGGTCCTGGGTTCTTTATGGAATCTTTAAAATAAATGTTTTAGTGGTATCACTCTGAAGAAGCAATTTGGCTCAGGTTGCCACCTTTTATTTTACTGTGTCTGTAAAGCACTTACGCTGAAGTCCCATGAGTGTTATCACTGGTAGATATGAGTCATTAGCATTGACCTGGCATTAGAAAATAGGAAGTCATTATGGTGTGGCAAATCATAACTACTGGGTTCAGGGTGGCTCTGCCAGTTAGTACACACGTAAAGAATATCACCTCTTCAGACTCCATCTCAACCCATAGCACTTGTATTGCATACCAACCCACAGTACCTGCTGCAATGACTTATATACGTTGCTTCATTGTATGTTGTAAAATGTATTGTAAATCCTGATTAAATTGTACACTTTTCACCATTGTAAGTCGCTCTGGATCAAAAGCGTCTGCTAAATGCCTACATTGTAAATTGCAAATTAATACAGAAGCCTTGCATCTCCATACTCCCATACTGCATTTTCACTTTTTTTTGTTATTATCAGTGTGTTTTTTTTAGTCTAGTCTTAGTCGACGAAATGTCAAAAATGATTTAGTCTTAGTCTCGGTAGTTTAGTCTTACATACAAATACATTGTAGGTTTATATATGTTAAACAGATGTATAATTTTTAGTATGAAACATGCAATGTATACTGCGGATATGTTCACACATACAAAAAAAAGAAGATAAAAATGTTTCTTATTTCCATTAGTCTTAGGTTATGATATAGTCTTCGTCTTAGTCTTTTTAAAATCGTTTTTGTTTTGTCGACTAAATTTCAAAAACGTCGACTTAGTCTTTAGTGTTAGTGTTAGTTGACAAAAACAACATTGGTTATTATAAATAATGCACTTTTGTATTTGTTTTTGTTGTAGAGCAGTGTAACACAAAAGTAACAAATATTGCCAATGTATCAGCTTATCGCCGAAATGGAATGCTTAAAATTGAGACATCGGCTTGAACGTGTTTAAATGTGTCCGTGGCTGTTATAAATATGTAACCAGTGAAGCAATTACTAAATGACAAGGGGTGCAATTCTGAAAGCTGTGGTGTAGCCAGGTATGGTGTAAGTCCTCTCATTGGCTGCAGGGCAGCAAATCAGCTCTGGGGCCTCTGTAGTAGGCCAAAAGCCTATACCACCAGGCCTGGGCCTGGGCTTACCAAATAATTACCCAGAATAATTAAAATCTGCAATTCAAAAGGTCCAGAAATCACCTGAACCCCCCAATTAAAAATGTTACTGTACTGCCCTGCTTTGTTCATCATGAGTTGAAGCTCTTGATGTCTGGTTTTAATTATTATGGATAATTATTTGGTAGGCCCAGGCCCAGGCCTGGTGGTATAGGCTTTTGGCCTAGCCCAAGGCCGCAGACCTGATTTGCTGCCATGCAGCCAATGAGCACGGACCCACACCTGATTTGCTGCCATGCAGCCAATGAGAGGACTTACACCATACTTGGCTACACCAAGGCGATTCAGAATTGCACCCAAGATCTATTAAATTCATTAAATCATAAACAGTGTATGTTTGTTTGTTTATTTATTGTTACAATTTCTTTGGACATGCAGTCCTTTCCCATTGCCATACGTTTCCAGACTCTCCACAATGTCCTCTATGAAATAAAACATGTACATATACAGTCTATATACTTTATATGTGTACTCCTCTCCTGTGTGTTTTTCTCCAGATGTTCGGTCAGACGGTTGCCAACTCGGGGTCAGAGAGACACAGAAAGTTTGTGCAAGACACAGAAGACATGATGGTATAACCATTAAACCACTAAAATGAAGTGAAAATGATTCAAAAGTCATATAGGACTAAAGCGAAATCAAACTTTGCTGACAGGGTTGTGTTTCTGTGTGCAGATCTACGGCTGTTTTGCTCTGACCGAGCTCAGTCACGGCAGCAACACCAGAGCAATGAGAACCACCGCTACCTATGACCCTAGCACACAGGTATGATCCTCTTAGTACACAGTTATGATCCTCCTATCACACAGGTATGCTTCTCCTAATTCACAGGTATGACCCCTCTCTCCTCTGTAGGAATTTGTAATCAACTCTCCAGACTTCGAGGCTGCCAAGTTCTGGTTGGGCAACCTGGGGAAGACAGCCACGCACGCGGTGGTGTTCGCACAGCTCTACACGCCTGACGGAGTGTGCCACGGACTGCACTCCTTCGTTGTGCAGGTATTTATTTATCTCAGCAGCCGGCCAAGGTTTTATTGATTTCTGGATTTTTACCTTTCACCTTACTTTAGCCTTTCATGTTAGCAGGCAGTCTGTAGGACTACTATATGTCCACAAGATGGTGCTGGTTGCCTCTTTCTGTTCATTAGGCTCTATAAATGCACCATTTACCTTTCTCATTAGTTGACACTTGACAATGGCTTCACAATACATTTTTGAGATACTTATACTTTACTGGAGTATTTCCTGATTTCAATACTTCTATTCCACTGCATCTCAGAGGAGAATATTCTACTTTTTACTCGACTACTACTACTAATTTCAATGGAAATTGGAAATAAGCAAATAAGCAAAACACTCCAATACCCATTCAATTCATTTAGGGCTTATGATATTTGGAAATAGCCAATAAGGAGTTTTGCACAAAATAACACCTGGACCTCTTGATTATGTAACAACTACAAATAAAGATAAGAAATTGTCCTGGTTACAAATTCTCCTTTAAATAAAAAACGTTCCACCTCTGCCAAAACTAGCAGAGCGAATAGTACAGTTTGTAGATTGACTGTTTTCATCATGTGATTCCCTCGTACAACCCAGTATAAACTGTAGACTCAAGTACCAAGATACATCAGGAAAAAAAGCTTTTTGCTTTGCTTTCTTCTCTTTTCTTTCCAGATCAAACACAGTTTTATAGTGCTGCATTTTATGGACCAATAGTGATGTTGTTTTTACCTTTTAAGGTCACAAAGTGTACCGCGTGCGACCCTGTGTAGTGTGGCACATTGATACCCCAGTCATTAAAAAATATACATACGGTATATATAAATTATTGCCCCTGTTGGGTGGAAACTTAATATGTCCAAAATCATTGCTTTTCTGTAAACAGAATTTTCCCGAATAGTTAAAATAGTTAATCTACAAGCTTGTAGTTCATCTATTTTTGCTAACTTTGTAAGTAACTCTAGTATGATGATGTAGCGAGTTAAGTGATGGAGTGGAAAATATTTCCATATAAGAGGTTTCTATCTGACACCCATGATATACAACTGGCTGATCTCAAGTGTTTTTCCATGCTATTAACAGGTGACAGAGTGCAGAGATGTCCTATTTAGTCTCACTAGACGTCTCATAAAGGGAACCAAAGAACAATGTTAACACTAGTTCTTCTGTCAGAATCCAAATATTAAAGTGGATATAATAATACCCTCTGTTGAACTTTGTATGTGTGCATGTGCACGTGTGTGCGTGCGTGCCTTCTAGGTGAGAGATCCTAAGACCCTGCTGGCCATGCCTGGTGTTCTGGTGGGAGACATGGGCAAGAAGCTGGGCCAGAATGGACTGGACAATGGGTAGGTGGACTGACTTTAAGCTATAATAACAGTGTTGGGCAGTAACGAATTTTAGATTACATATTACTGTAATATTATTACTTTTGCTCCAAAAAGTAAAGTAACGAGATTACTCTGCAAAAATGGGTAATAAGTAATGCATTACTTTGCAAGTAACGCCAAGTTACTTGTTTAAAATGAGATTGTTGTTGCATGCAAAAATAGAACAGATTTACAAGCTATCGACAGGTAGGCCTACTGTAACAACAGAGATGTGCACTAGATTGTAGATCCCGTCCACACGCTGCATCCTGCGCACATATGTACACAACAAATCGCTTGCTGCTTTATTTTGTATTTTTAAATAAAAAACCTCAACTGTCTTTGAAAACGATTGTGAAAACGTTTAAAAAGTCTGGTTTTGTTCGCTCGCTAAACAGATTATGTTGTACATCTCTATTTTTTCAAAGGTGGGAGTTGAGAACTTGGGAAAGTAATAATGTAATATGTAATATATTACTCTTCAATTCCAGTAATAAGTAAAGTAATGATATGACTTTCTCTAAGGGGTAACGAGTAAAGTAAAGAAGTTACTTTCATAAGTAATATTGACCAACACTGTATAATAACATCTTAAAGATGTAGTAAAATGAGCGTATCTGTGGCAATGGGAATATCTTTGTGAATCCATAAAAATACCATTTTAATTTAATTGGAACAAAAACATGCATGGCATGTCGAGGCCTGCATGATTACAGAGCTACTCCAGTCTTTAATCTAATTCAGGATGGCAGTATATTACTTTAAACTTAATGCATATGAAAACATTATATTTTAGAAATAACTATCTGTCTTCTGTTTGAAGGGGCACCACGCTGCACACTATAACCTAAAGCAGGGGTTTTCAACAGGTGGTCCGGGGACCACCAGTGGTCCTTGAGAGGGTTCCAGGTGGTCCCCAGGCTAAATGATGGAAAGTTGGTTAACCAGATGTAACTCTTGAGAGTGTGAAAATGAAACCAAATGGACCCGCCAAGGGTCCAGAATATTCATCATCTGAATTAGCACTATTTAATTAAGAAGTCTACACTGTTTTGTTTGCAGAATCCTGCCTGGAATTGTCAACAAAACCAAAAGCATTCTTTAGTTTTAGGTCTTTGGGGCCAAAATGTCGTCAAATGGTGGTCCGTGACTCAAATGCTGAATAAATGGTGGTCCCTGGTATCAAAAAGGTTGAAAACCCCTGACCTAAAGTACAATTGACTGTTTTGCACCAGCAGAGGGAAGTAGACTGCCACACACTCTGATGTTCCAGTTCCCAGTGTCCAAACTAATATTGATGTTTGATCAATCAAACAAACACTATAATGCGTTAGGGAAAAAGCCGAGGGCCAACACCCACCAGGAGTTTAACAGATAATCTTCAAAAACATGGCTTTGGGTGTACTGGGACTCCCAACTCTCTGAGGAGAGCAATCCGAAACATTACTATTACTGTCCAGTAATAACTGAAGGAAGCATGAGGTCAGTTTCGTTGCTTCCCCCGGGTTGGTAGAGTAAGTGTAGTGCCCTTTAGGCCTGCGAAAATGTATTTTAGTAGGCCTTGATGGCGTCGTAATGGCTGATTTTTACACTTGGTTGCATATACACTTACTTTTCCGACAAGTGGGCAACGAACCTTTGGGCAAGTAGAACTTGCCCTGTACTTGCCAGACCTTAGAGCACTGAGAGGTGAATCCTTATTTTCCTGTGCAGGTTTGCGATGTTCCACAAGGTGAGGATTCCTCGGGAGAACCTCCTGAACAAGACGGGAGACGTCACCCCAGACGGCCGCTACGTCACCCCCTTCAAGGTGGGTGGTGTAAAAGTATAATAGATATTTTAGATCAGGGGTGCCCAAAAGGTAGATCTACCAGTAGATCACACAGGCCATGCAGGTAGATCACATGACAGTCCTTTAAAATGTATAGATCTGTAACTCTTCAAATGGAGCCTCAAGAGTTAAAGTATTTTTAAACATCTGCATTACATAATTTCAAGAGTCCACACAGTTAGAGAATGGAGAAGAATTGTTATTTTGACCAACATTTTGCCAGTTCTCTTTCCCAATTGTGGACAAAAACGTGAAAGTTATTAGCTTTGGGTGCAAGAGACTAAACTCAACATCACAAACTGTGAACTCAAACCCCAAATACTGTTTTCAAACGTCAGTAGTAGCATGTACAGGAAAACCTTTCAATTCTCCCCCTCCATTTTTCATTTTAAGTGCTTTATTCTTAAACACTATGACAGTAAGTAACACCTTCACCACTATTTCAAACTAAACTTTCTCGGGAGCCTTGAAGTGGATTTTTTTTACGTGTAGATCTTGTTGAGACGGTCATTTTAAAAGTAGCTCTCAAGTCAAAAAAGTGTGGGCAGCCCTGTTTTAGATCAATGCCAAATATAAAGTATTATTCTGTACCAGCATTCGCGTACTCATTCTTGCTGCAACTGCAGCTGTCAATCTACCAAGGACGGTCTGAGAATGGTGGCATTTGGTGAGAGCACTGGTCTAGCATACCAGTTTGTTCCATTGTGATCATGACCTTTCCTGCTGCTGCCGTTGCTTATAAATGTTAGCAGATGCCACACACACACACACACACACACACACACACACACACACACACACACACACACACACACACACACACACACACACACACACACACACACACACACACACACACGCAATCGCACAACCTGTTAAAAGACAGCATGGGGCATGGGGCTGCTCTGGTTGCATCTGCAATGATGGGAACCGGCCACTGTGAGATATACTGTATATTCCTGACCCAATGAAACAAACACACACACACACACACACACACACATACTGACTGGCCTGAGGGCGATGAATCATGATAAGCAAACAGTTTACGGGTGTTTAGGAGTGTTGTGGTGCAGCAGTGTCTGCGAGCTGCGATCACACAGTGGAGCAGTGTGCACTCTGTCCAGGCCCTAATGGTTTCTCTGGGAGCCTGGAGGTAGTAGCCTCTGTGGGACCACAATGGCATTTAGCAGCTGTGTTGATTTTGACAGCATTTTCCTTTTCCATTTTCACCCCACGATTTTGTAAACTTTTTTTTTTTCATCCTCTGCCAATTGCCTGAGCTGTAATCTTCGGTGCTACTCTCTATCTGCTATAGCTGTATAGTCGCGATAAAATTGCCATTCGAGCCTCGGACAGCAATTTCAGGCCGAGCCTCGAACGTTCGCTAAAAAAAACAGCATGCTGCGACCAACCCCCCCCCCCGCGCGGCGCGCGTCTACTAACTTTTAAAATCGTGGATGTTGCCATCGGTAGTTAAGTTTTCTACTGCCCTGAGATGTGATTGACATCAGTGAATACACCAGTCATGACGCTGCTCTCCTTTCTCTCCTTTCTGATGAGACCGATCCGACACAGCCACGGGTAACACACTGTTTTGCTTGCCAAAACATGCTGTCCGTCGGCTCCTTTAATTATTTGTTTGCTGGGAACGACTACGTGTCTATTGTATATATATAGTCTAAACTGCCTGCTGCTGGACAGCTAACCATAAAACCAACATTTCCAAAGGCTTGTTTAATTATTTGTTTGCTGGGAACGACTACGTGTCTACTGTCTAAACTGCCTGCTGCTGCTGGCCAGCCTGCTGTTGGCTAGGTAAAAACGGTCACCAGAGAAGTCGGCCCGCCGCGAAGTCGGACCCTGAGTATAGACAGAGTTACGCTGTTGCAAACCCTGATCACTAAATGGGATCATTCCAATGGCGGCTCTCCTACATAGACTTCATATTATCTTTATTTTAGATTGTTTCGTAATACTTTAGGATATAGTAAAAACATCAGGCAATAGCCTGATGTTCATAAATCCCTTTATTTTACGTCATTTACTACAGCATACACATTAACAACCCAGCTTTGGTCGGCTAGGTGGTGTGGAGAAGTCGCCCAGGGGGTGTGGAGAAGTCGGCTAGGTGGTGTGGAGAAGTCGCCCAGGGGGTGTGGAGAAGTCGGCCCATTAGACATGCATAGGCACCTTTATCACTGCATATCATAGACATGCATAGGCACCATTATCCATTATCAAGTCATGACAATAGACATGTATAGGCACCATTATCACTGCATGTCAACCATTATCAAGACATATGCATGTCAATAATACTGGTTTACTCTCAACTAGAGTTGCATAATTACATGTTTTACTCTTTACCAGAGTTGAATAAATACATATTTCACTCTTTACCAGAGTTAAAGAAATTAGACAATAACACATATTTAAAACAGTTTGTGTTCTTCCAAACTGCAGCAGGTATAATGTTACATTATACTTAAACATTTACCAGAGTTGCATAAATACATATTTCACTCTTTACCAGAGTTAAAGAAATTAGACAATAACACATATTTAAAACAGTTTGTGTTCTTCCAAACTGCAGCAGGTATAATGTTACATTATACTTAAACATTTACCAGAGTTGAATAAATACATATTTCACTCTTTACCAGAGTTAAAGAAATTAGACAATAACACATATTTAAAACAGTTTGTGTTCTTCCAAACTGCAGCAGGTATAATGTTACATTATACTTAAACATTTACCAGAGTTGCATAAATACATATTTCACTCTTTACCAGAGTTAAAGAAATTAGACAATAACACATATTTAAAACAGTTTTTACTTTTGTTCTACATATTTCTTTACTTGTATTTTTGACTCAACCTCAAATAAATGGTTACATTTCTGCAATTAATCTGTTGTTGTTGTTGTTGTTGTTGTTTTTACACCTGAGCTGTGGAGGTACAATTTGATCAATAGACACAGCCATTAGCAAGCAATTTCACCCTCAGCAATTATCAGTCAATCACATCACTTTTGTTGGACCAGGGAAACAAAGCAGTCAAAACATTCACTAGATCAACATGACAATTAATCTTCTACATTCTGTTGTAGCCTTAAAAAGTGCACAATAATAAGGATAATGATATACAAGGGCCTAAAACAGCTGACACTAGCTCACTAAGTAACTAACTATTCCACAGACATGGGCCGACCTCTCCACTCCCCCGGCCCGAGCTCTCCACAGCCGCGGCCCGACCTCTCCACAGCCGCGGCCCGACCTCTCCACAGCCGCGGCCCGAGCTCTCCACACGATTCGGGCCGACTCTCGTGCGACCGTTTTATTTTACAATGTTTTATAGCCTACTACTACTAGTAGGCCTACAGCCTAGACATTAGAGACTTTAGTTGTCACTGTGCAATGCTTTATAACAGATGTTTACATAGCTCTTATTTGCACCGCCATCGTTGAAAACAATGTATTTCGAACTCCAGTTTGTCCCTCTTTCAGGCTGAACAGCCTTCCTGCGCACAGTTTCTGACCCCTCAATGTCGCAACATTTCGGTTGGTCCGACTTCGCGGCGGGCCGACTTCTCCGGTCCCCGATATATACCATACCATAAACGTAAAACCAACCAGTCAGCGTGCAGCTCTATAGAGTACAGACGGAGTTGCGCAAACTCCGTTCACTTCCTAGAGCCAGTCTAATGGCGGATCGCCTACATAGACTTCTATTGAGAATGGGACATCTTCAGTGAAAACAATGCATTTCCAACTGCAGTAACAGCGCGTTTCACAGCGAGTTTCTGACCCCTTGATGTCGCACATCTACTAGATGGGGGGGAAAGTTAAATAAATAAATAAATGCGAATGGTTCGGGATCATTAATATTCGTTCGCGTGGCGACCTTAGCGAGCGAATGGTTCGAATCCCGAGCTTCGGTCTTCGGCCCTACCATCTGCAAACCCCAACTCCTGCTTCCTACAATGCATGAGGAGTGAACAGGGCACTTCGCCTGACACGGGGGAGGAGTTTCTCTGGTAGCGCGTGCAACCACTTCCTTCCTTTCTCCTCCATCTAGCACCACCACTGACCAGATGCAATTTCCTGAGGTTAATTAGGACTGTAGTAGATGGTGAAAACAGAAATCGCTTTAAAATTGTGTAAACAAATATGTATTTAGGACCATGTTCAAATGCCCTTTCCCATACCTAAAATCCCTAAAACTAAAGAAAGCAAAGAATGTAAAAACAATTAACACCCATCTTTTACAGAATAAGTTTAAACATAGTAAAGGAAAGGAATAGACCGGCGCTTCCCATCTTTTCCCTCTCTTCTTTTAGCTCTGGACCACTAGCATACTGTATCTCATGGAAAACATTCCTACCTTCTCCCCTGCGAGAGACGTAAATATAGCCAAGGGTCAGTGGCGCTCCTGACAGAACTGTCTTAATAACCTGGAACTGTTTATGGCCCAGTAGAGGCAATGACAGATGATTCACACTTTGGCAGCCCTCTTAAATATTTACCTTAATTTGTCGTACGCTGGGAAAAAGGTTGGAGGAGTCTGTGGACGGGATTTATATGTCTGCGTCTGTTTGGGAGACAGAGATTCTGTGCAGAGGAAAAGCAATTACAAGAGTCCCTTAACTGAATCCTCTTTGTTTTGTTTTGTTTTTGGACTCTGGGTTAAATAATGTTATATCAGAGGAGCACTGAGTGTTTCCTGAGTGATTCCTTTAGCTGGAAGGTTCTCGGTTCAATTCCCATTAGGGCTGCTGTGGGTGCTCCCCGTGTCCCTATAGGGTAGTTACCCTCACATGTTCTTCCCATATCCCCGAGGGTAGTTACCCTCACATGTTCTTCCCATATCCCCGAGGGTAGTTACCCTCACATAATACATGCAGTCATAATCCTAGTCTCTGAACTGCCTCCCCCTGGCCAGCTGGGTTGTCTGATGGAGGCGACAGGAACTGGTTGTTCCTTCCAATTAGGGAAACTCGTGTGAAAAGAATTCAGATGGACTCCTGGTCCACTGAACGAAGCATAACGCCAGTCCACTGCCCACCCATGTTAGCAGAGCGTGTTTAGAGCCCAGCATCACATTAGGAATTGGCACTAGGTGATACACAATCATAGGGGGAAAAAAGTTGAATTCTGGACTTTTCATTGTTCATTACAGTGCATTGCAGTGTTGATACTTTTACTGGAGTAAGAAAGTGTGAGTACTTATACCACTGATATTTACTCCACCTCCTTCCTTCCAGGACCCCAACAAGCGTTTCGGGGCCTCTCTGGGTGCTCTGTCGGGGGGCAGGGTGTCCATCTGCAGGATGGGGGTGACCAACCTGAAGCTGGCGCTGACCGTGGCGATACGCTTCTCTGCCACCAGGAGGCAGTTTGGACCCAAAGACACCGAGGAGATCCCTGTCCTGGAGTACCAGCTGCAGGTCAGGAGGACAGTAACACTGGGCCATCTCATTATGAATACTGTCTGCTATGTGTCTCTGTATGTATTGTTTATGATAGTCACTTTAGTCAGTCACTCATGTCTGTTCCTGGAAAATGTGACTAATTCAGTGGGAATAACATTAGTGTTTGGTTGGTGCTTCATATCCAAATTTTGGCACTTTGGCCCTCTACAGCAGTGGTTTTCAACCAGTGGTCCTTGAGGTTGCTCATTGGTAAGTTAAGGTAACCAATGGAAAGTTGGTTAACCTGATGTAACTCTATGAGACTATTTTAACTCAAGAGTTAAAATATTCATCATGTGAATTAGCTCAAATCTCAAATGTAGAAGAATGCTCTTTTCTTTAAATCTATGTTTGCTGTATTGTTTCCGAAATCCAGCCTGGAATTGTGGACAAAAGCGAAATAAATCTTTAGATTTGAGTCTGGGGGTGGAAATGTCCTCAAATGGAAGTCTGTGGCTTAAATGCTGAATAAATACTGGTTCCTGGTATCATAAAGGTTGAAAACCACTGCTCTACAGTAGAGTAGTAAGTGTTAAATAGCTTTGGTATATTCTGTATTGTATAGACAGACACTTAAACTCCCCTCTCCTCTCCTGTCCTATAAGTAGCAGTGGCGTCTCCTGCCGTACCTCGCAGCCATGTATGCTCTGGATCATTTCTCCAAGACGGTCTTCATGAACTATGTTGAGTTCCAGATCGGGCAGATGATGAAAGATCGCAGCGAAAGACAGGTGTGTGTGTGTGTGTGTCTGCATGTGTGTGCGTGCGTGATCTATACAGTCAGTCATGTGTTACTGTGTGTGTCCTGATTCTGGAAGTGAGCTGTGTCTTTTATTTGTACATGGACTGGACCTCGCAAGATATGATGACATCTGTTGAGATATGGTGTGTGTGTGTGTGTGTGTGTGTGTGTGTGTGTGTGTGTGTGTGTGTGTGTGTGTGTGTGTGTGTGTGTGCGTGCGTGCGTGCGTGCGTGCGCACGTACAGGCGGAATTGGGGAGGGAGATCCATGCGTTGGCGTGTTCCATGAAGCCTCTAGGATCGTGGACTGGTCAGAGAGGAATACAGGAGTGTAGAGAGGCCTGTGGGGGACACGGATACCTGGCTAGTGAGTACACACACACACACACACACACACACACACACACACACACACACACACACACACACACACACACACACACACACACACACACACACACACACACACACACACACACACACACACACACACACACACAGTAGCTCCTCACCATTGGTGCCACTGATGAAAATGTGGACTTGATCTTGGATTCGAGATGAATTAGAAGAGCATTCAGTGATTTGGAAAACACTCCGTTCCCTTTGGTAAAAAAAGATGTGCACATGGGAGAAAAGTGCAACAGCACATACACCAAGGCCCACCCACACTCGATCCTGATTGGAGGAAGGCCCCTCTCATCCTGATTGGACAAAAGGCTTTTCTCGCAAAGCCTAAACTGAAACTAGGGTTTATTGACCCCAGGGTCTCACTGGGAACTCCTTCACCATATTTTATAAAAGGGGGAGAATAGATGAAAAAAAGAGATAAAAAGGAACAATATTTGAATTAAGTGAAATCACTTACTATAACTTTAAGAAACTACGAGTAAAAAGTATTACAACATTAGTTTTCATTGTTAGACATGATGCTCTGGCAACAGTGCAGAGCTGTGATGTTAGATAGGAGGGTTTGGAGGTTATTCAGTCTGGAGTTCAGTTAACCCAATTGTGTCCTGTCTAGATTTCTAGTTTCCGAATAACATAATATTCAAAGGTTTGCACCACGTTTTCACGATTTTTCAAAAATAGCAGAGATACAAGCTCATAGCGCGCCACTCGGTGGTGCGCTATGAGCTTGTAGATCTGCTATTTTTCAATAGTTAAAACATAATGCTTAGAACACCAAAACGCGTTCAGTACACTAAGGATTAATCACGTTGAAGCTGGCTATTTTGAGTCGTGTCCAAAGTTGTCAAAACCCATTTTCAAAATAGCGTTGCGAGGGTGGTCATCTATCATCACTTTTCTTCGCGCTTCACACAACAAATATATTGCCAGTGGCTAACAGTAAGTGACTGAGGATTTAGCCAGTAGTAGATTTATGAACATTAGACAGATTAGTGAGACAGTGGGAGAGGAGAGGAAGCTGAGATGTTGTAATGCGTTTGGGATCCTCACCATGGCAGCCAGTAAAACACTCCTCTCTCCATTCAGTGAACTTCAGAACAACCACATCAGTTGTTAGTTTAGCGATTAGGACATGCTAATAAACATGATCAGCTCATTATCACTCACTTCCACTATGTCTACTGAGTTTTTTATTTGTTTGTGTATTCATGATGTTCTGCATGGCGGCGGTTGCTAAACATTTTCATGTCAAGGACCCTCAGATGAAACCACGGACCCTCATGAGACAAGATAATGCCAGAGATAAGAGATGATTCTAGCAGTGATTATCAACACGTTTAATTTTAAGGACCCTCAGATTTGACATACTGTACATTAGTCTGCAAACCCCCATTTCATGATATTTTTTTTACTTCTGAGACCCCAAGTATACAAACATCTGTAACTCTCACCGTTACAGATGCAAGGGGTCTGTAAGGGTAGCCTGGAACCAGCCCTGAATCGCCACATTAAAAAACACTACCTTATTTCTCCCCCTGCGATTCAAGGACTGGTGTTCCTCCCTCTGGTGTCGTTAGTATTAGTTGAAAATCCAACTACGGACGGCCCATTATTGAGGACATTTACAACATGGAAAAATTAACTTTTATTCTCAGACTACAAGAAGAAACATTCTACAAAAGATGGGAGAAATGGCTTTTTTTTCCTTCAGCCTATAGTTTGATATTGTATAAGTAGGAAATTTTATGAAATGCTTTGAACTGTGTGATGTATGAATATTGCAGCCCTTTTTTGATCATTTGTTTATTTGTTTTTCCCTGCCCTTTTCTCAATAAAAAATTTAAGTGATAAAAAGAAAATCCAACTACAACTGCTGGCCAACAGCCCTATCACTCAACTCAACAGTGTCGGCTCCTCCAATGCTTCTTTAAAGAAGCGTTGGCTTTTATAAACATATTTTACTGCTTATTTCACATGCTAGTAACTTGTCGGCTGTGTTTGTTTGGTTAGCAACCGGGCTAGCATATTAACCACATTAATGACAACGTCGTCTGCTTTCCCAATATTCTTATGGGTTGCTATGAACCAATCAAGGACCCAGACTGTTATGCTACCATAAGGGCCCATTTAGTTCCAAACTATCATTTAGGTGCAGACCAGCTGGAACTCCCTGGACCCCACTAAAGGGAACCACTGCTGTATGGTGTGTATGTGCAGTGCTTGTGTATTAAAACAGTGTGTTGTGTGTGTTTCCCAGTGAACAGGCTAGGGGAGCTACGTGACAACAACGATCCCAACGCTACGTATGAAGGAGACAACAATGTTCTGCTGCAGCAGACCAGCAACTACCTTCTGGGATGGATGCAAGCCAAGCTACATGGTGAGCGCACACACACACACATATAATATAACCATAGAGTGTACATACAGTATATACAGTATACAATATAAGTAAGATAGATGGCTCGCCCGTGCTGCTGGCCAATGGAGAGTGACGTCGCTATGTGGCGGCCACTCACATAATGCTGTCTATGGCCATTAACAGGGTTAGTGATTTATCGTAGAGCTCTGGGGTCTGAACGGCGGAGCTGGGTTGGGAAGGAGCGCTTGTTTTATCCGCCGGCTACTACTAGTAGGGCGGGGCGAAGCATAGTTTTACTGAGGTTATGTTTAGGGTTAGTAACCGCATAAAGCATCGTCTAACTCTAACCCCAACCTAACCCTAAACACAACCCCAATAAAACTAGGCTATGCCTAAACCTAATCCTATCCCTAAACTTAACCTCAGTAAACCTATGCCTAAACCTAACCTAACCCTAAAAAAAAGTAAAAAAGTAAAACTTCCTTCGCCCCGCCCTACTAGTAGTAGCCGGCGGATAAAACAAGCGCTCCTTCCCAACCCCGCTCCGCCGTTCAGACCCCAGAGCTCTACGATAAATCACTAACCCATTACCAGACCTTTTAACTATAATTTGCTCAATTTTCAAGCAATTTTCAAATTGTTTGGTGTGTTACAAACGTCAGAGATGTGTGCATACATTTATGCCTTAATATGATGTTTTTATATAAAAAAAATAAAACTAAGCAAATAAGCATCCTAAATCATAGCCACATTGATAATAACATTTATAATAAACCAATTTGTTAGTAAATCCATCACGATTTGAGAGTTATCAGTATTTTTATTTGAACTACCATAGTGTTCGTGTACTGGCTGAAGCAAGATGGCCACCGCTGAACTACATCAAAGACTTCGCCTTGAGCCATCTAGTATATCTATGCATATAACCCCGAAGTCATGCAGTAACAACGTTCCCTGATTCTAATTCTACTTCCTTTTGAATAGTGAGGAACTCGTCACTTTGCGCCATGTTTTGAACTTGTAAACAAACACAAATAATTTTATAATATTAAAATATGGAGCTTAGAGGCATTCGTGATAATATGTAAAGTGTCTTGAGACATCTTGTGGTGCTCTGATAACATGGAGTTGGATTGAACAAGCCATGCCAAGTGGCAGTTTCTTGAAGTCACACCGTTGGGAGAACTACAGTGTCTGGATGTAGTGGATCTGACCCACAGGTGACACACAGATCCAGTCTCCCCTGCAGTCTGTGGACTTCCTGGACAACGCAGAGGCCATCCTGGACAGCCGATTCACTGCCACCGGACTGGAGCAATGCATGGACCCAGCAGGTAGGACACACACACACAGACACACACACACACACACACACACACACACACACACACACACACACACACACACACACACACACACACACACACACACACACACACACACACACACACACACACACACACACACACATGAGCGCACACACATCATGCACCCATCAATCCACACACAGAGCACCCTGGGCGCTATCTTCGCTTTAGACATCATCAACGCTAGTTGCGGAAGTTACCGGTACTGCATTTACTGTCCCCGGTGAAACAACCTTGTTCAGTCTTCACTAGCGCCTTGACTTGTTCAGAAGTGTGAAAGTGCACATGATTTCATCTTTTAAACGAATGGAAAAGCTTTGCGAGCACAAAGGGAGAAATAAAATGTTTTCATGGGATATACATTTTTCGGCAGCACTGCGCTGGCCTGGTTCAACCCACAGACCCCGTCCACTCCGTTGGGTTCTGTGCCCCGCGCTCAGAGTCTGACATCAGGCTAGCACCACGCTGGAATTGGCTGACAAATGGAAACTTCCGGGGGAAGTTAACAAACCGTAAGACCCGCCTTTTGCTAGTCTCTCTGGGGTACCATGTCTCTAGGCTTTCATTTCACAGCGCAGATGTAAGCCTGGAGATGGAGGCTACCCACACAGTGTCTGTTTATCCCCATTTCTCTCTCTGTCATTTCACTCAGCTCTTTTCTCAAATTCAATTCCACTATTACGATGCCAGGTCTTTCCACCTGTCTTTCTCATGGACACACGTGTACACAAGTCACTGTGGCGTTCCACTTCAAAGTGTCCTCCTGCCTCCTGGCAGACACATTAACAGTGTTTCGGGCCGGGCGGCGGTATGAGCTGACATCTTCGGTGGAAAGTTGCGTTGTCATGTTTTCTTTCTGTCAGCCTGTCTCTCTCACAGCTGCCCTACTATGGCAAGCAGACCAGCATGGTAAAATAACTAAGCACTGGGACCGCCGGCCGGCCAAGTGGTCCAGGCTCATGCCACAAATTCGAAGGCTTTCTTTGGCCTGACGGCGTGTCACGCTTGTAGCTCAGATATATTATTCCACAATTCATGTGAAAAGGGCCATTATAATGAGTTACTGTTAACTTAATTTTGCATGACAGTACACTTTTGTCTTGTTACTCATTCTGAGCACAGGACCTTCACTCATAGCAGTAATTTATCTACTGTATATTGTGGAATTGCTTTAATCCACCGATTTTTTCAACATTTTACTGTCCTTATTATACCTTAAGCGCTTTACAGACGGGGAGTGACAAATCACACCTTCTAGGTCATTTTCAACAGGGCCGGTGTTTTGTGCTTAGAAAACGCTGTGTGATAAAGCAAGGAATTAGCACACGGCGTCCAGTGTTTGTTGCATGCATGCTCATTTCGTGCACACGCCCGCGTTTGATTTTAGACTTCAATCCTGTGAGCTTTTTTTCCTTGCTACGCAATTCTCGTCTGTCAGCACTGAATGGCACGGTGGAATCGCCGCGATAATGCCTGCGTTTATCACTCCCTGTCTGTAAAACCCTTTACGGTTATTGGATAGTGGGCATAATAAAAACATTCCCTCAGTCTGTGTTTTCTAGAACTGAAGGCAACACATGGTGAAGTACAAAGTCTTGACGATGTCATTAAGATTCTGATTCACCATGTTAATGATTTTTTTCAGACCTCCAGTTCTAGGAAACACAGAATGGGGGAACATTTTGTTATTATGTCCACGCAATAAGTCTAAAGTAAAATGTTGGAATGAAAATGGGTGGAATTTCCCTTTTTAAGTACGTCTTTCACCACTGTAGCAAACCATGGATTTGCCCCGTGGGGTAGGAAGGACCCCGCAGGGCGGGGAGGCTGCCCTGGGAAGTGCCTGTTTGACTTGGCCAGCACGCCCCTGTGGCCCCAGACCAAACACCCTGAACCACATTCACTACATGGGCTGCTCTGGGTTTATTGTGTTCAGCACCAGGCGCTGCCAAGTGGGGCTTTCTGTGACGGAAGCAGGGATTTGGCAGCGCTTCGATTCCACATGGGAGTCAGTGATGTACGACTGTAGGATTGATCGATAGTTTTAAACGCTTTCCAAACGCTTTCCCTGGAAATAGAGCTTTGAAGCTATTAAACTACAATACGTGATATTTCTTTTAGCTTAGAGGGGAATGCCACTCGTTTTTAACATTTTACTATGGTCATTAATATAACTTTGCTGTAGTGTGGAAATAATAAATGAAAAAAGTCTCTCCGTTCGGGTAATGACTGGCCTTGCTGCACGCCTTACTTGCTCATGGAGGGTTTTTTTTTTCATATTTGGGAGCGGCACACCCAATTATGGTGTGTGTGATGCACGCATGCACTCACAGACATTTCTGCCCAGCTTACATAGTCTTACTTGCTTGTGGAGTTCTCCATACAGTATATGCGTAATACCCAAATATTGTGCGTGATGCAAGTACAATTTTGAGATATTTGCACTTTACTTGACTACACCTTATACAATGCTGCATGCAGTAACCCGAAGAGGAACCACAGCGGTGAAGCCATGTATTCATTTTCGTGCAGTTTTTAGCATCAAAGTATAGCATTATTCCCATAGGCTTCCTTTCTTAGCTGTGCTGTGCTAACCAATACATGGGCACCGCTTACAAGGATGTCCCGCATGATTGTGGCATGTGCTTGAAATGGGAGCGCAAAGCACCAATAATGAGCCGGCCAGATGTATGTAGAACCAGGACGACTGGAAGCAACCATGGAGGGCTCATCTGAGGACGACCTAAAGAGAGAGAGAGACAGATACAGCCCTGGCAGACATATGAATGTGGCACCACCTTGCATGCCTTCTACTCTACCTTGGCAGAGATCATGCTTCTAACATGGCCTTGAGCAGGGTATTTAGGGTATTCACACTTGGTATTCAGAAGATAACGTCATTCCAAAGCTCTCGCCAATTCTATGAAATGGTGCACATGTCCTGTCTCCTAAAAATGAGCATTGTCACCCTATAATAGTGGTTTTCAATCAGTGGTCCCTGAGAGGATTCCAGGTGGTCCCCAGCTAAATGATGGACAGTTGGTACCTAAATGGACCCTTATTGATCTGTAAGGGTCCATTTGGTTTCATTTTACACTCTCAAGAGTTAAATTATATTTAAACATCAGCAGTACTTGAGTTTCAAGAATCTACACAATTAGAATATGTAGAAGGATTGTTATTTTGATCAACATTTTGCCAGTTATCTCCTAAATTGTGGACACAAACTCCTTCATTAGGGTTCAAGGGACTAAACTCAACATCAAATGGTCGTCCGTGGCTAAAATGCAGAATGAATAGTGGGCTCTGGTATGAAAAAGGTTAAAAAACACTGCCCTATAAAAATGGTTCATACAAAAAAGGGTTGAAATTGAAAAACACTGGCTACTTTAGACTGCTTTAGTGCATTGTTGATGAGCCTCAGGTTTTCACTCATTGCGTGCAGAGTTTGTGTGTGAAAACAATTAAGAAATGAAGATGAGGTCTGTTGTTTCTTTGGCATCACTTTGCTCACGCTTGTTGTTAACAAACACCATATCACTGTTCACATGGCGGCCATTCTGAGTATGACGTACACGTAAAACGCACCGCGCACACTTTTTTCCCCCTTCGAGGTCAAATGCCCATCCATTTAAAACACCCACACGCACACACTCACTTTTAAAGTCAGGGAGGCCACTTCTCATCACATATGCCAAGCATGTGTCTATGCTTTTGTGTGTGTGTGTGTGCAATCAGGGGTTGACACTAAGGTCTACGAAGAACTTGCCCGTCGGGCAAGTGCGAGTCAGGTTCTACTTGCCCTCAGGTCATGGTCACTTGCCCCCCCAAAAATATATTGTAAATTTTGCATTTAAGTGTACTTCCCACTTGGGTGCTTTAAACCAGGGGTTTTCAACACGTGGTCCATGAGAGGGTTCCAGGTGGTCCCCAGCTAAGTTGGTTAACCAGATGCAGTGTTGGGGAAGTTACTTTTAAAAAGTAAGGGCATTATAGTTATAGTTACTTCCCTGAAAAAGTAATTAGTTACTTTATTCCTTACTAAATTCTGAAAGTAAGGGCGTTACTTTACTTTACTTTTTTTTTAAACATACAAAAAAGGGGTGTTGTTCTGTGGTATTCGTGGTCACAAGTTTAAAGTGGAATTCCTCCCATTTTCAACATTTTACTGACATTAATTAATATGCCTTAGAGATGTTGTTTGGACATGATTCTGTGTTTATTAGAAATGGAGGTTGTGTTTCGCCATGTTAATGATTTTTCTTTTAGGACCTTTTTTGAAAAGGGGTGGAATTCCCCTTTAATGGCAGCATGCTGAGCATGGACTGTAATAAGATTTTCTTTGCTGAGGACAATGCTTGCTGCCTACTACCATAATTTACACTTCACTTCAATGTTTTTGTCCTGGTCCTTTACCACAGTCGTTTTCAACCTTTTTCATACCAGGGCCCACTGTTTATTCTGCATTTGAGCCATGGACCACCATTTGAGGACATTTTGGCCCCACAGACCCCAAAACTAAAGATTTCTTTTGTCCACAATATCAGGCTGGATTTCAAAAACGAAACAGTCGAACATACAGATCCATGTTTACACTCTCAGTTATATCTGAGAGTAACCAACTTTCCATCATTTAGCC
>CM076986.1:1828480-1905980 GCA_039105355.1 Benthosema pterotum
TGATGTCTTTTGTGTATACAGTTCCTCAGTTGAACATTTATTAGAATTTCAGTCATATTTAAACAGTAGAATGCCCACTATCAAGTTTACCTTGGAGCATAGTCAGCAGTCCATCCCGTTCTTGGATGTGGTAGTCAATAAGACAGATTCTTTAGCAACCAAAGTTCACAGAAAAAAGACAGATCGCAACAGTTTTCTTCATTATTCCAGTTATCACCCACCAGGTCTGAAAAAAGGCTTACCTTATAGTCAATTAGTCAGGATTAAAAGAATATGCAGCTCTGACAGTGACTTTGAAACACAGGCTACGGAACTTTGCTCCAGGTTTTCTCAAAAGGGCTATTGTGAAAATATTCTGAATAAATCTCTACAGAGAGCTAGACAATTGGACAGGAATGACTTGTTAACTCCTAAAATACCAGGCTCTAAAGTGTCAAACAGAATTGTATGTGCTACCACATTCTCACCTCTCTCCAGTAGCATTAGACAGAGTGTAGAGAAACATTGGAACATCTTGTCAAGTGACCCTAGCATTGGCCATGTCTTTAAGGACAAACCCTTATTTGCCCACAAGAGGGCCAAAAACTTGAGGGACACACTGGTGAGAGCAGACCTGTATAGTCCACCTAAGCACTTCTTATCTACACTCCCCTCTGGTAATTTCTCTTGCCACAATTGTATACACTGTAATGCTATGGTCAAAAGCGACACATTTCTACACCCACATTCGGGAAAAAAATATTCCGTCAAAGGGAGAATATCCTGTAAAACGAAACATGTAGTCTATCTCTTAAAATGCCCATGTGGCCTATGTTATGTGGGAAAAACAGGGAGGGAAATTAAAACTAGATTCTCAGAACATAAGAGTTCTATCCGGAATAATGATGAAAAATCTTCTGTAGCACGACACTTTAATTCTGTGGGTCACCCAGTCAGCTCTTTGCGGTTTCAGGGTATTGAGGTTGTGAACCCCATGAAAAGAGGGGGGGATCGGGACAGGTTGTTATTGCAACGTGAAGCTTTTTGGATTCATACACTCCAGACGGAGCACCCAAAAGGTCTGAACGAGGAACTCCTCTTGGGTTGCTTTTTGTAAAGTAACGATTCATTATTGGACACTACTAAATTTTTCAATTCTACTTATTAAACCTTCTCTAATAAATTTAGTTCCAGTCTGGGTACACTCCAGGAGCTTCCGGCTTTTGCATTACTCTTTTATATTACTCTTTTTAATACATTTTCTATATTGTCTATATTCCTTACTAATATTTGAGTCTCACTTTGACTAGACTCCATGAAAAGAGGGGTTGTTTGGGACATGTTGTTGTTGTATTTTCTATATTATCTATTTCTATAACATGAGTCTCACTTTGACAAGACTCAAAGGTCTTTAATATTTTCCTGTTTGGTTCAACAGCCTCACAGAGGACTTAGTTTAGGGGCCGGCCCAAATATAGTATAGATTCTAGATGGGTATGATCTTTTATAACCTTTTTTTTGGTCCATATTTACTGTTGTATATATTTCTTGTATCAATTATTATGTCTAACACTGATGTCATGTGATTGGTGGACAGCTGTCAGCTGACTAATCACCCTGTGACCACATGATGACATTAGCTTGTATATATTCACCTCACTATCTGTTGTCCACTACAACGCTGAGGAAGACCACACAGGTCGAAACGCGTTCGTTGCTGTACACTATGCGAGGTAAATAAAGAACATTAGAAAGGACATTTAATGAGTGCTGGCATTTTCTCTGTTTTCTTAATTAAGTGGGCTAATTCAAATGATGAATATTTTAACTCTTGAGAGCGTAAACATGAAACCAAATGGACCCGCAAGGGTCCATTTGGTTTCATTTTACGCTCTCAAGAGTTACATTTCGTTAAACCAACTTTTCATCTGGTTAGCCAACTTAACTGGGGACCACCTGGAACCCTTTCAAGGACCACTGGTGGTCCCCGGACCACTTGCTGAAAACTACTGGTATATACTGTAGCAGCAAAACCATGTTGTTTGGCCTCTCCTTCTACAACAGTGATATTATGGGATATTTGCACATGCTGTTTACTTCCCTGTTTAGAGCCCACAGAGAAGACCTCGTATCAACTAATCTAGAAAGCTCTCTGGTTTTGATCTAGCGTACATCATCCGGTCCTCATTTCTGTCTGCAACAAGCATCTTGTTTGTAAGATTGATGCTTCTGGAGAGACTTTGATGTCTGAACATAATGTAAAGGACAACTATGTATTTTTTTCTAACCAGGGTTCATGTTTTAGATTGTTATTAGAGAAAGTAAAAGATGCGTGTTAATTGCTTTCTTTAGTTTAAGGCAGGGGTCGGCAACCCAAGATGTTGAAAGAGCCATTTTCGACGCAAAATTAAATTCAAAATCTGTCTGGAGCCGCATTTTATTATTTTTTCCTCAAAGAAAAATCATTAACACGGTGAAACACAACCTTTCTTCAGAAATGGAGTTTCTAAAAAAATAAATAAAGGAGTTTTACAGAACTCCATTTCTAGTCCACACTCCACACAACATCTCTAAGGTATAATAATGACATAGTAAACTGAGTAAACCTTTGAAAATGAGTGGTTCAGATTGATTTCTTCTTCTATTTTCTAGCCCTGATAAACGCCAAGAAATTACATCTGGCATCAAATGATCTACTGAATGTGACAAACTGCCAATGTGGAGTGTGTAAAGTGCAGTGCGGTATGTTGTGCTGCCTCCTTCACTTTGAATAGATCCTGTGAACCTCTGTGACCATGGCCAGTTATAATTTCCTGGGGTTTATTAAGGACTGTACTTGTAGTAGATGATAATAAAGAAATCACTTTTAAAAATTGTCAACAAATAACAACCTAAAACATGAACCTTGGTTGAAAAAAAAAAAAAGTTACACCCCTAGTCAGTACAGTTCCTGTATACCAGGGTGGTGATGGCTGAGGACCACCAGGGGACCACCATACCATACCATACCAAACCTCTTGAGTCACCTGAAAGCTACTGCTGCAAACCCATCCATTAATTAAACACTGTGTTTTTATACACTGTTTTGCTCACCTACAGTATGCCTATTTATACGGTAGTTTGTTTTACAGCTAGTAGCATATGTTTTAATGTTGTTGTTCGGGAGCCCAGCCTGACTCATAAACATTTAGGAGTCCGGCGTCTTGCTCGAGGGCACTGTGACGCGACACAGCAGGACCAGGGCCGGATTTAGCCAGCCCTACTCGGGTGGGCTGGGAGAATGGCAGGGTGGGCAACTTCAAAGTTTTTATATGAAGCAGTGTCTAAGGACCGTGATTGCCAAACTTTCTCATGTCAAGGACCCCCCGAATGGACACCGAGTAGTCATGCGGACCCCCCTTTAGGAAACATATGCCAGGGACCCCCATGTTTAACCTGAATTAGTCTACAGTCTCCTATTTAATGGCATTTCTATCTCTGAGACCCCTCAGAGTTACCGACCCATAAGGGTCCATTATGGTTCCAAACTATCATTTAGCTATGGACCCCCTGGATGACAGATTGTCATTCTGTTACGATACAGTGGTACATCATATTTATTAGGAGGGATTGCAGCGATTCTGGATGAGATCACTAATAGGCTCTTATTATTGCATTGCTTCTTCTCTGGACGTGTGTCCATAAAAACATTAATTAGTGTCGTAATAACTGGAGAGAAATACTGCGTCGAACACAACATCTTAAGTATTACATCACAAGAAATTGAGTCAGTCAGTCAATTCAGTCAGTTCACTTAACGAACGAAGCAGAACGAAGGACCGTCAAATGGAATCCGATCAATTCCTCCATCCTAGCATCTCATCCTCATGTGGTTGTATTGGAATGTCAGCATGGAGTAATGAGAATTGGAATTCAGCCCGAGACAAGCTAGACCAGCTCATTAACACATTGCTTGGGTTTAATGGGTTAAAAGTTTGTTGTTAGTTTTTTCAATCAAGGGTCATGTTTTAGGTTGTTATTAGAAAGAGTAAACGATGATAGGGATTTTAGCTATGGGCGGGGGCATTGGAACTTTGTCCTAAATGCATAATTTTAAAGTGATGTCTTTTACTCTTTTTTTATTAACTACTGCAGTCCTAATAAACCCCAGGAAATTATAACTGGCCAGAGAAGTTCACAGGATCTGCTGAATGTGAAGGAGGCAGCACACCGCACTGCACTCCTTAAACACTCCATATTTTGACCCAGAGACCCAGAGGCTCAATATGGCAGTTTTTCACATTCACTAGATCATTGTGGCCAGATGTAATTTCCTGGGATTTATTAGGACTGTAAAATTTCGTAAACAACTATGTATTTAGGACCATGTTCGAATGCCCCCCTCCCTTATCTAAAATCCCTAAAACTAAAGAAAGCAAGGAATGTAAAACAACACCCATCTTTTACCTTCTCTAATAACAACCTGAAACATGAAAACACACACACACACACACACACACACACACACACACACACACACACACACACACACACACACACACACACACACACACACACACAGTTTTTGCACACCATGAGAGCACGTGTCATAGCAGGTGGGCGGAGGGTTAGGAGTGTTAATACATCACATGATGTAGTAGAACACGTGCTGATTACGACCACGATGTTATGTCCAGTGTGACATCATGAGGTCACCGTCATCTCATATGTTCTGCTGTGCATACAGTACATGTTGGGGCTGCCTGTTAGTCACGTTCATTTACATCCATCCACGTGTGCTGCTCTGATTGTACTCCCATCACCACGTGCTGCACTGTACAGGGGTGTGTGCGTGCATGTGACGTGTGTGTGTGGTTGTGTGTGCACGTGTGTGAGGGACCAAGTATAATATACGATCATTTGATGCATTTGATTTGATGACATTTTTGCGGCCCATTTTCTTCACTATAGAAATGGTTGTTTTATGGTTTATATTTCTGCTGTTATTTACAGCAGTGGTTTTCAAACAGTGGTCCAGGGACCACCAGTGGTCCTTGAGAGGGTTCCAGGTGGTCCCCCAGCTAAGTTGGTTAGCCAGATGAAAAGTTGCTTAACTCTTGAGATCGGAGCAACGGCTGTCGCTACATTTTTATAACTGTTGTGCATAACAATTGACCGTTTTGTATAATAGTCGCGGCCCGTTTTGCATAACAGTCGACTGTTTTCCCTAATAACCCTAAACATAACCTCAGTAAAACCTATGCCTAACCCTTGGCCGTTATGTAAACCGTCGGGCCTGTTATGCAAAATGGTTCCAACTGTTAAGCAAAACGGCTTATAAAACTGTTGCGACGGCCGTTGCGGTCGCAAATGCATTTCACCCCTCCTGTGTCTGGGTTCACTTTCTAGCAAATGGACTATACTGGAGGTTTATCAAGGGAAAACATTAACCTAGGTGTGTGCATGCGCTGTTTTCATGCAGACTGTGTCTCTCCAGTCTCTCCACCGTCTGTTTCATGTTATTATGTCACTGTGTGTGTGTGTGTGTGTGTGTGTGTGTGTGTGTGTGTGTGTGTGTGTGTGTGTGTGTGTGTGTGTGTGTGTGTGTGTGTGTGTGTGTGTGTGTGTGTGTGTGTGTGTGTGTGTGTGTGTGTGTGTGTGTGTGTGTGTGTATGAGTGTGAGAGAGAGAGAGAGAGAGCGGGAAGGGTGAGGGAGAGTTTATAGGTGTGTACGTAATTGGTGTTTTACGTTCCTTGGTTCACTTTGTGTGCGTGCGTGCGCGCGTGGGTGCATGCATGTGTGTATTAGTTAGATCACGTGCGCATGTGAATGTGATGATGTAGTCACTGTTGTAACTTCACAGTGGAACCGTGTGTGTGTGTGTGTGTGTGTGTGTGTGTGTGTGTGTGTGTGTGTGTGTGTGTGTGTGTGTGTGTGTGTGTGTGTGTGTGTGTGTGTGTGTGTGTGTGTGTGTGGGTGTGTGCGCGCCCGGGAATAAGTATGTCATGGTTTTTGGTATCCGATGACATGAGCAGCAATAAAAGCTGCTTCTACAGACATTCTACATAACGTTAAAGTATTTATACAATGCTAGCATACTGCGGACAAACTGGAATCGTTTTCATCACATGTGGAAGCCTTTCTGAAAGCTTCTGACAGAGTTAATAATATTTGGACTTCACGGCTATTGGTGGTCACACCTAGGGGTTCACACCTAGTGGTTTGGGGGGGGGGTCAGGTCTACTTTCCATCTGGGCCGATCTTCGCCTCTCTAGGACAAAATACTTTCAGGTTATGTTAAAATATAAACATAAGACGAAACTGTAAAAGAATCAGACCTCAAGAGGGAATGCCTTCAAGAGGGAATGCCTCGTTAAAGTTTTTGTGTTATTCATTTTCAAGTATTTTAAGGAAGTCTCCATATTTTAACGTTCAGTGGTGTTTCCATGGTCCGGAGTTTTCTATGGGGTTTAGAAGGTTTTTGAGCTTCAAAACAGTGATAACAGTTACATCTGCTGGCAAATCCCATTGACATACCGGTATATTCTGGGATTTGCAGAATGTGACATCACACACCTGTTTGAGCCAGAAGAACCCAGACCACAGAGAGTATACTGAATTTAAAAAGTTCAGTTTTTCTGTGAAATTGCACTCAGAAAACCTAAACAAAATAATTACAAAAACGTTTTTTTAATGTGGAGGGGATGTTAAATTATTAGGGATGTTGAATGATTAAAAATTTTAATCAAATTAATCACAGCTTCAAAATTAATTTAATCATGATTAATCACCATTCGAACTATGTCCAAAATATGCATGTTTTCCTGTACAGGATTTCAACATTTAAAAGGAAAACATACTTGGATTTCTGATGTTTTTATGACATCCTATACATCTAACAGTAGAGGGGTGGCTATTTTAGTCAATAAGAATATTGCCTTCAGATCCACACATGTTATAAAAGACAGGGAGGGTAGATATGTTATTGTCAGGGGTATTTTGTTTGGTAAATCTGTGTCCTTTATGAATATCTATTGCCCTCCAGGCTATCCGACCGATTTTCTAACTAAGGTATTTTCAGAATTTGTGGAATTGAGTGCAGACTATCAATACATTGGGGGCGATTTTAATGTCATTATGAGCCCTCTTTTGGACAAATGTCCACCCTCTGCTGGCCCAACTAGTAGCCGGGCTAAAATACTTGATTCAATATGTAATGACATTGACTATGCAGATGTTTGGAGGACACTTAATACTTCTGCTAAACAATATACATATTTTAGCAAGCCCAATAAATGTCATTCTCGTTTAGATATGTTTTTTGCACCCAAACGCCTGCTTTACTCAATAACAGCATGTAGAATTGGTAGTATAGTTGTGAGTGACCATGCACCAATCTACTTAGAAATTTCCTTCCGTGAGATAAATAGATTTTCCAAGTCCTGGAGACTCAATTCCACACTTCTGAACAATGATGTTTTTACTTCTCACTTTATTTCAGAATTCACATTTTTTTTACGAGGTAAATGCTGCAACCGCAGCTGATCCAACCATTTTATGGGAAACCTGTAAAGCCTTTTCTAGAGGGTTAATAATATCGTATACGGCCAGCAGGCGGCAGCAGAAGCTAGCACAACAAACACAGTTGGAGGATAGATTAAGTCAAGCAGAGCAGAGCTACCTGACCGATCGTACTGATGACAAGTTGAAGGAAGTGACTGCTGCTCGTATTGCTCTTGAATCCATGCTATCCTTGCAATCAGATAAAACTATTAAATTTGCTAAACAACGTATATATGAATCGGGGGATAAACCTGGTAAATATTTGGCTTTTTTGGCCAAAAAGAGGGAAAATTCACAGACTATTGTTTCAATTAAGGAGTCTAATGGCAATATCACTTATGAGACCCAACGTATTAATGATGTGTTTGCTGCTTTTTATAAAAAATTATACACTTCAGAACAGAGTGACGATGCCCCCCAAATAATGCAGGATTTCTTCTCCGGCATTGAATTACCTGTGGTCTCAGATGAACAGAGGACAATTCTAAATGCACCCATTACGAAGGAGGAGATTCGTAATGCTCTCACAAGGCTTCAATCTGGGAAATCGCCGGGTCCGGATGGTTTTGGTTGTGAATTTTATAAGAAATTTCAAGATTTATTTACTGATCCCTATTTAGCTATGATAAACCACTCTTTTGAATCGGGGTCTCTCCCCCAATCTTTAAGGGAGGCCAATATCACACTGATCCTTAAAAAGGGGAAATGCTCTGAAGACTGTGGTTCTTATAGACCGATTGCATTGCTAAATGCAGATTTAAAATTGCTCTCCAAAATATTGGCTTTGCGCCTCGAACAATTTCTGCCTTTTATTATAAATCATTCTCAAACAGGGTTCATCAAAGGCAGAAACTCTAGTGACAACATACGGAGGCTCCTTAACATTATCGAGTATATGCACAGTCGTCAGGGGTCCGGTCTAGTGCTCTCCCTTGACTCTGAGAAATCCTTTGACAGAATTGAATGGCCTTACCTCTTTCATACAATGAGTGTCTTTGGTCTGGGTGACACGTTTATTAAATGGGTTAAAGTTCTGTATAATGACCCCCAAGCGGCGGTCCTCACAAATGGCATTAGGTCCAAAAACTTCTCTTTGCAGCGCTCAAATCGGCAAGGCTGTCCACTGAGCCCTTTGCTATTCGCTATCGCCATAGAACCATTGGCCCAATTTATACGTCAGTCACCTGTGATCTCTGGGGTTATGGTTGGAGAGAGGGAGCATAAGATTAATTTGTATGCTGACGACGTGCTTTTATTTCTAACTAATCCAACCACTTCTGTTCCTGCTTTCATGGATGTTATTACTAAATTTGGATCCTTCTCGGGTTATAAGATTAACTACTCCAAATCAGAGGCCATGCCACTGGGTATCCTCCAAGCTGTTCCACTTGTCCCTGATCCGTTCCCATTTCGCTGGTCCCCCAATGGCTTTGTTTATTTGGGTGTTCATATAACTCCCCTTTTTGAGCAAATGTATAGTGCAAACTTTACCCCACTGCTAGATATCATCAAATCTGACCTTGACCGATGGACCTCACTGCCACTGTCTTGGCTGGGTAGAGTTGCACTCATTAAAATGAACGTACTACCAAGGTTATTATATCCACTTCAAATGGTCCCTATTATTCTCCCGTCTAAGGTGGTTAAGATTATTGAAGGCTGGCTGAGCTCGTTTATCTGGAACAAGCGAAGGCCCAGGTTGAAACTGGCTAAACTACAGCTGTCTGTCTCTGAAGGAGGACTAGACCTCCCAAATATAAAACAATATCAGACAGCTGCACAATTGCGATTTATAGCAGCATGGTTAAAAGAAGATCAACCTTCTATCTGGCTCGATATTGAATCTGCACAGTGTGATTTTCCTCTCCGAAATCTCTTGTTTCTCAGAGATCTTACATCAGCAAAGAAATACTGTAAAAATCCAATTGTTTCCAACACGTTAAAGGTATGGAAGGTGGCAAGGCTTTCAGAGGGAAGAACTAAACTTACATCTCCTCTCACCTCAATTCAAGGGAACCCAGATTTTCCTCCTGGTATTAATGACAATGGGTTTAATTCTTGGAGAGATAGTGGTATAACAACATTAGGGAATCTTTTCACTGATCGTACTCTTATGTCATTTAATCAAATACAACAAAAATATGGTATACCTCAGAGACAATTTTTCAGATTTTTACAGATAAGAGATTTCATTCTCAGACGTACAACATTATCCACTGATCCGGTTACCTCCCCAATTGAGAGAATACTGACAATGGGTTTTACAAGGGGATTTATAAGTATTATGTATGACCTGTTAAGATCCAATAGAACTGTTGACACAAAGGATGCTAAGAGGAAATGGGAAAGTGATCTTGAGGTTGAAATCACAGATGAGGATTGGTCTGAAATATTTGAAAATGCTAAAAAGCTTTCTGTGTGTAATAGAGCTTGGTCGATTCAGCTGAGGACCATACATAGATTACAGATCTCACCTAGCCTTCGCCACAAAATGAATCCTACTCTATCTCCTCTGTGTCTTAAATGTAAAATTGAAGAGGGAAACTATATTCACTGTATATGGTCTTGTTATAAGATTAAACAATACTG
Organism: Benthosema pterotum; assembly: GCA_039105355.1. Classification (NCBI taxonomy): domain Eukaryota; kingdom Metazoa; phylum Chordata; class Actinopteri; order Myctophiformes; family Myctophidae; genus Benthosema; species Benthosema pterotum. The sequence continues at coordinate 1,838,592 of CM076986.1, forward strand.
GCTGGATGTTGTGCAACAATTGAATGAGATATTCAATATGGAGTTTGATCTCAACCCTATGTGTTTGATCTTAGGACTACCTAATAACAACATTCGTAATAAGTTCCATAAGCGTCTGTTTAATCTCTTGACGTATGCTGCGAGGAAAAATATTCTGTTGTCCTGGATTAGTGAAAAACCACCAACAAAGAAAGATTGGCATAAAATAATAATGCAATGTATGCCATTGGAATTCTTAACCTGCCTACTTCGCTCCACAACAGATAGCTTCTATAAAATATGGGACCCATATCTGCAATTCATTGGCCCTCAGTTAGCTACCACCTTAACTACAGGGTTCCTTGGCAGAAGTGATACCACTAACCTTGATGTATAGTATTTCTTGTTTGTTTTTTTTTTGTTTTTTTTTTTTTTTTTTTTAGGGAAATCATTTTGTGTATTTTTTTTTCTTTCTCTATTTGGTTTATTTTTTGTAATTCTCTGGGTAGCTGTTAAGAATGTTCACCCTTTTGTTAAGCATCAACTGTGTCCATATTGTATATATTGTTCTTGTTTTATGGCTAATTATATGTATCTGTGTATATATTTGTGCCCGTAATCCCACAAAGTGTCTGAGCTGAGCTGTCTGCGTCTTTTTCTGTTTGTCTGTCTCTAAAATGCAAAATCAATAAAAATATTATTGAAAAAAAAAAACATTTAAAAGGAAACCGAATCTGTAAAAAAATAACCATTTATCTTTAAAATATTTATCAAAATAGGTGATCTACAAGCCCTCAATGCTTGTAGATCCTCCAGCTATACTCTATGGCTCCGGTTACAGGGAGACACACGGCTATATGTCTCCGTAAATCTGTGCTCTACCCATTTCTTTCAATGAGAAAATGCTCAGTGGGTTGAGTGAGTTTGCACATGAGTTAATTGCGTTAAAATTTTTAATCAGATTAATCAACAAAATTAATTTAATCCCATTAATTAACTATTTTCAACAGCCTTATAAATTATATACCAATTGTCAACATGTTTGGAAAGGGACAATAAAGGTCTGTTGCTGGAAACCCAATGGCATTTTGTATATATTATGACTCAATTTATCTCCGGTGAAATCAACACGTGTTGCTTGATTTCGCCTGTGCGTTTACAGTGATTTATGTATGTGTTGACAATAATGTCTCTCTTCTATTGTAACTGTTTAGGTCTAGGTCTAGGCGTGTGGTTTCTAATCTCTTTTAAAGCAGGTGTCTATGAGTCGACATCCACAATAACGTTTCTATTGTACTGTTAACTTTTATTCATTGTTCAGTCTGGACTGTGTGTCAGCTTGTTGCACTCTGAGTTCAGATGCAAAGCACGTGTGCATGTGTTTGTGCATGTCAAAGAGGGAGAGAGTTTGTCTTGGATGCCTTCTCAGAAGCGCTCGCGCAGACACAGTCACACACGCGCAGACAGACACACACAGTATCCAGAGTGTGTGTGTGTGAGTGAGAGAGAGAGTTGGAGAGATCGTGAGAGTTTACTTGTATCACTAATATAATTGTAAGGTCCAAATCCCCCCCACCACTACAATTTGTGAAACAGACATTATGATGACCTTTTTTCCTGGATGGTCCTCACAACAGAAAAGGTAGTTTTATAGTAACAATAACAGAGTTTTCATCTTTTTTTCCCTAGTTTCTACATGGTTGTGTAGTGATGTCATGGAGAGACAGCGAGATCCAATAGCGACCAACGACCAGGCTGCAACTAGTCTGGTCGCCAACAGGTTGCGACTAGTTGCGACCACGTTGCAACTAGGTTGCAGCAAGTCGTCACAAGGTTGCAACCAGGTTGCAACAAGTCGTGCCCAGGTTGCTACCAGTTTGCCACAAGTCGTGCCCAGGTTGCAACCCGGTTGCAACAAGTAGTCACAAGGTTGCAACCAGGTTGCAACAAGTCGTCACAAGGTTGCAACCAAATTGCAACAAGTCGCGACAATGTTGCAACCAGGATGCAACAAGTCATGTCCAGGTTGTAACTAGTCGTGACAAGGTTGCAACCTGGTTGCTGGTTGCTACTGGATCTCGTCCTTCCTGGAGACATGTGCCAAAGAATTGCCTGTGTGTGGGATAAAATTTAAATACTTCCAGTATTCGTCTGACTCATCAGCTCCATCTCAGAGTGTTTTGACATGTTTAATACAACCTCTGGCTGCTTGTACAGCAGACTGTAAAGAGACTCGACTGCTCCCATTCCTGCACTCTGGATTTATTACGACAATCTACGTGCGTGACAGCCTGCTGTGTCACAATGCTCAATCAGGGGCGGATCTAGGCATGGGTATGGGGGGGTGATGCCTCCTAAATGCCCAGACTGCCCCACCAAACATGATGGCAGGCAAAACAACCCAAGATATTTCAAATTAAAGTGCTTATAAAATGATTTGAACAATTACAAACTAACTACAATTGTGTCACCACTAAACCAACAGCATTTCATCATTGAAAACAGAAAACTCTCTGAGTCAGACCTTTAGCTTTATGCATGCTGCATGTGTGTTGCAACTCCAACAACAATTGATGTTATTATTGATGCTTATACTTGCCTAATGAAAGTCCTGTAACCGAAAATGGTGTCGGTGCGGCTTCATTCCGTCGCCCCATTAAGTCGCCCCCATACCATTTTCTCCTGCCCCCCCAATTGGGAAATGTTACATCCGCCCCTGTGCTCCATGGATCCGAACACAGAAATAATAGAATATTATGGTGCACGTTGTGGAACAGCGGTAAAGTGGCCGTCCACCATCACGGTATGATCTCACAGACTCCTCCGAAGAAGACGCCTCCGTGAAACAGAAGTAATAATCGGTCATTTCCGAGGGCTGGGCACTTTATAGATATGTATGGATAGAGAACGCGGGGTTAACCATTTTCATACCAGGGCCCACTCTTTTAAGCCAATCACAATCCAGTATTTGAACACGTTACTCGAAAAAGTGGTAGGATTTTTCAAATTTGTGGTCACAAACTGGCAAATCAGAATTTTAATACACGTTCTACTAATTGTGCAGATTCTTGGGAATTAACTATTTCAGACGTTTAAATATAATTTAACTCTTGAGACCCTTACAGACAGGTCCATTTAGTTTCATTTTACGACCTCAAGAGTTACAGATCTATGAGGGTCCATTTGATTACCAACTGTCCCTCATTGGGACCACCTGGAATCCTCAAGGTCCACAAGTGGTTTCTGGACCACTGGTTGAAAACCACTGATATAGAAGATAGACAGGAAAGATGGACAGAGAAAGGGGGAGAGACATGCAGCAAAGGGTCGTCATGAACGGGACTCGAGCACACGACACAACGCTCTCCTCACGCAGCCTATATTATGGTAGCATGTGCCTTGACCATTAGGCCAGCGGACGTGGGACACCGTTGTGCGGTTTCAGTTGTTTTCGCGATGCAAACAGAAGAGAGCGACAGACGAACAAACAGACCGTTGCTAGGCGACACATTTATGGTCCAAATATAAAGGCCGCTGGAGAACTATCTCATAGGAATGACAGACCTTGACGCACACACCGTGTGTGTGTGTGTGTGTGTGTGTGTGTGTGTGTGTGTGTGTGTGTGTGTGTGTGTGTGTGTGTGTGTGCGTGTGCGTGTGCGTGTGTGTGCAGACAACCTTTGTTCTCCCTTCCAAACCCACATTCCTCAGGAAGGATGGGCATTACCCACTCTGTCACCCATGGTCCTTTTCCGCTGCATGGCACTGGCTTTAGTGGCTTAAAGGGATAGTTCAGATTTTTGGAACTTCAGTTGTATGAAATACTGTCCATTAATATAGTGGTGTCGACTGTATTAATTGATGTCCAGAGTCCCGTAGTGGGAGTTCTGCTCTTGTTTTTGGTTAGAGATGTCCGATATTGACTTTTTTACCGATATCTCCTATCCCGAAATCGTCCAACTCCTAATTTCCGATACCAATATATGCAGGTTTTTGTGGTGGGCAAAAAAATAAATAATGGCACTGTGGCTCTATACATATCTGTAAATGTGTTTTGCCAATTTTTCAAAAAAAAAAAAAAAAAAAAAAAAAAAAGACATATCTTTAATATATTTCCCAAAACCGTCCCTCCCTACCATCCCTAGTTTGGGTGAATATTAAGTAGTTCTGGTCATTTTGTGGAGGTCACTGGGGCCACGCAGTAAGTAAATGAATCCAAAAAATAAACGTAATTTGTATTGTTGAATTATTTCTAAAATATTATTCATTCATTTTTGACCTCCTCCATCACAAGGAACTACTTTTTGGGTAGTTAGTGTAGTGATATGGACACAAAATAAATAGTTCCCTTTGATGAGTGTGTGTGTGTGTCCATGTGGTCTGTGTGGATTCCTCTGTGAGTTCTGTCTCCCATACCAACAGGAAGGATGGACATTACCATGGCAAAATCTCTCCCACACACGGCGCGCGCGCACGCACACACACACACACACACACACACACACACACACACACACACACACACACACACACACACACACACACACACACACACACACACACAGTGGCTGAGAATGAGGTTAGCAAAACAATCCCTGGTAAACTGGTGTGTCCTGTGTGGTTCCCAGGAGAATGTTCATTTAACCCTCCTTCTCTCACGGTGTGTGTGTGGGTGTGTGTGTGTGTGTGTGTGTGTGTGTGTGTTCCAGGTGTACTACTGCCGCTCTCTTTCCATCGTCTACATCGAGCACGCCGTGCTGCAGCGTTTCCACGACCTGGCCGTTGACCCGGACACACCCCCTGGCCTCACACAGGTCCTCAGACGGCTGTGTGCCCTCTACGGACTCTGGTCACTGAGCAACCACATGGCTACGCTGTACATGGGTAATGTAGTCCATTCTCTGGTCACTGAGCAACCACATGGCTACGCTGTACATGGGTAATGTAGTCCATTCTCTGGTCACTGAGCAACCACATGGCTACGCTGTACATGGGTAATGTAGTCCATTCTCTGGTCACTGAGCAACCACATGGCTACGCTGTACATGGGTAATGTAGTCCATTCTCTGGTCACTGAGCAACCACATGGCTACGCTGTACATGGGTAATGTAGTCCATTCTCTGGTCACTGAGCAACCACATGGCTACGCTGTACATGGGTAATGTAGTCCATTCTCTGGTCACTGAGCAACCACATGGCTACTCTGTACATGGGTAATGTAGTCCATTCTCTGGTCACTGAGCAACCACATGGGTAATGTAGTCTATTCTCTGGTCCCTGAGCAACCACATGGCTACACTGTACATGGGTAATGTAGTCCATTCTCACATGTCAACCACTGGCCCATAGAGACACACGGGGACTACAAATTTCACGCCCCCAAATGAAAACAGCGGCCACTCAAAAGGGTTCGTTAGAACAGAGTATTGCCGCGGTCAGTGCAATCCCTGCAATCCCTGTCATAAAATACCGTGTAGCGATTTATTCTGTGTGCTGATGACGTGTAAAATATGATTTATTTGTCCTTATTACTGTCACACACCTGCCATCTCAATATACAGCCCACAATGTACTATAATATACCCCATCAGAAATTCACATGTACTAGCATTATAAATGACCTCTATACTGTGGTCGCACAGTATATACGTCATGGTCCCATCCCTTGAGATTTTCAATACTCAGATATATTAGCTGTGTTTTGTTTCATATGCTATGTTTATAATAATCCAAATGGCATTTTACAAGACTAGTTAATACTCCTCTGCAGAATTCACTATGGTAGTTGAAAATGTCAGTATATGTCACTCCTCCAAATATAGCTGGCTTATTTTCCCAATTAATCAGCCACATTTATTAATACAACAAGCTGACAACAGTAAAACAACTGTCAGAGCTCCGAGGTAGGTAAAACATAATAATAAGCTGTGACATGTACCAAATATAGACATGAATGAACAAAGTCAGTCGGGATTGGTGTGTATTGTTGAGAATTCGACTCTTCAAAGTCGGCGATTGTAGCCTCGTAAAGACAGTGACGTCATTTAAAAGCGACAGGTTCTCTGTCTGCCGTCTCCTCTCTGCTCTGTTAGCATTATGGGTAACTAATTCAAGTGGTAAATTAAATGTGAAACACGTCCTCTGTTGAGAAAACAACAACAAGTGTTGACAAAGACACTTCATACATTTGGAATCACATTTTTAATTCAAATCAATATAGTCTTCTGCTCATTTCATATTGTTTTAAGGGTAGGCTAACTACAGTGGAATTTCAGTGGACTTTATGGGCTGCCTGCAGTACCCTGTTTCTAACGAACCCTTTTGGGTGGCTGCTGTTTCATGAAATTTGTAGTCCCGGGTATCTCTAGAGTAGTATATTTACTTGTAGTCCACTAGTTGTTGGAGGTGAGAGAGAGACACTTCCTCGTTGGCCATGTTGCTTCTTGAAACTCTGTGTGTTTGTATTTCCAGGTGGCTTCTTCTCTGGTAAACAACCGGCGGAATTGGTCCAGACAGCCATTCTCACACTCTGCTCACAGGTACCTGCCTGCCTCTCGCTCAATAGTAAATGTTGCATTTATTTATTTAGCAAATGCAAAGTCCTTAAGGGTAGGAACCTGCACATCTTGAGCAATTAGGGGTTCGGTGTCTTGCTCAAGAACACCTCGACACCAACTTCAGGGTAGGCCAGGATCTAAGTGGAAACGTACAACCTCTCTCTCTCTCTCTCTCTCTCTCTCTCTCTCTCTCTCTCTCTCTCTCTCTCTCTCTCTCTCTCTCTCTCTCTCTCTCTCTCACACACACAAAATAAATGTTTCTTCTTGATTTTCATATTATGTATTTGGATTAGGATGACTCCATAAATCAGTATGTAATTGCCTTGGGCAATACATACTTGTACTCGAGACTCATGATAGATATTGACTGTCAGAGTAAAGCTCATTACATTGTCCTGCATGATCCTGCACAGCTTCATGTGTTCAGTTTACACTCCGTCTCTCTCTCTCTCTGTGCCAAGTCAGTGTGAGAATGGTATTTGTGCAGCTAACAAGTCACGTTATCGCTCCAACAGAACAGAACATGAAGCTTCATTAATCTCCCTACGTAGATCATACCGACTGTAAGAATCTCTACAACAACAGAAACGCATTTTTTTTGCATTTCTACATGTTTTGCGTTGAAGTATTGTCTGGGCACGTTTGCATTCACATTTGCATGAATCCAGTGAACAGGACAAAAGTTGAATATGTCACGTGCAATGTCCAGCCACACACACACACACACACACACACACACACACACACACACACACACACTGCACTTTATATAGAGTATAAGGCACTTGTTCCGTCCTCACACTTTTTAGGTTGGTTAAAAGCGTCAGTGTTAATAAACACCTGAATTGTAATATATACAGACCAGCCAGTCTTCTATACATACAGCGTCCACTGTATGCACATACAAGGTACTGTACAGACAGATGAATTTGGGACGTATATAGTTGAGATTAGTAGTTTATCCAGAACAGTACAGTGTGAGAGTTATTCAGATAAGTGTTTGTGATTAGAGGGATTAGAGGAATCTTTCAGAGGGCTCGTCTGAGGACGACCGAGAGCATGGGTGGCCAACCGGTCACAGACTAAGAGCCACGTTTTTCACTGTGTTACTGCAAAGAGCCACATCAAACGGTCACAACGATTATAAAACCGCCGCGACGGCCGTCACGTTCGCAAATAGGTTGCCCCTCTCCTGCCATAAGACATGTGCATTTGTGTGCAGGTGCGCAATGCAAAGACACACTATTAAAACATATAGACATATATTTAGAAACACGGTTTACAGTACAATCCAAAAAAGTATTTGACAAGTCAAAAAACATACACCTACACCTCCCGGTGGACTAGGAATCAGTCCTTGGTCGAGTGGCTGGGCACCACTCTATAGGGCAGGGGTTTTCAACAGGTGGTTCGGGGACCACCAGTGGTCCCTGAGAAGATTCCAGGTGGTCCCCAGGCTAAATGATGTAAAGTTGGTTAGACAGAAGTCTACACAACTAGAGAATGTAGAAGATTAATGGTATTTTTGATCTGTATGTTTGACTGTTTTGTTTTCTTTGAAATCCAGCCTGGAATTGTTGACAAAAGTAAACAAAATCTTTAGCTTTGGTGTCTGTGGAGCTAAAATGTCATCAAATGGTGCTCCTCCGTGGCTCAAATTCTGAATAAATGGTGGGGCCTGGTATAAAAAGGTTGAAAACCACTGGTATAGGGAATGCATGAGTGCGCCAGGCGGAGTGTTTTTGACGGTTCCATGTGGAAGCACCTTAAGAGCCGCATGAAACCAGCTGAAGAGCCGCATGTGGCTCGCGAGCCTCAGGTTGGCCACCCCTGCCCTAGAGCATGGGTGTCAAACCTGTGGGCCAAATTTGGACCGCTGTGTAATTTCATTTGGCCCTTGAGACATTATCAAAGTAAAGGGGAAGCCCACCCATTTTATTTAACATTTAACATTTTATTATGTCATTAGTATACCTTAGAGATGTTGTGTATGTGGACATGATAAAAACCCAATTCTGTATTTCCTAAAAATGGAGGTCTGAAAAAAATCATTAACATGGTGAAATACATCTGATGACATCACCAAGATGTATTTCACCATGTTGATGATTTTTCTTTCAGACCAATTTTTCCTGAGAGCCAAACCCGCTAGGGTCCATTTGGTTCACATTTGTACCCTCTCAGGAAAAATTGGTCCATTTGGTTCACATTTGTACCCTCTCAGGAAAATTTTGAAAATGGATGGAATTCCCCTTTAAAAGGTTAGTTCGTTCAAACTTGGCCCGCGTGGCTTTGTTCAGTTTTAAATTTTGGCCCACTCTGTGTCTGAGTTTGACACCCCTGACCTAGAGAAAGACATGGATATCCATATATAGGAATATAAAAGTACACGGAGAGAAATCTGGCATAATTCTGACATCAGGTATAAAAGGGACGCAGACATAATAGCAAAAGAGCTGAGCAGTCCTGCCCCCTCGCGACCTCGCCCACGCTCCAGAAATGGATTCCCCATTCATTTTCCTCATATACTTTTTTTCGAAAATGATCTATAATAAAGACGATTATGCCACAGACAAAGCCAACTCATGACAAATCACGACAACACAATCAACGTGGGACAATCAAATAATTTCCCAGATAAATAATGAAACAAAAAGTGTTGTATCCTGCTGTTTTTTTTTACTTCTTGCTAATTAGATATTGTATGGTAATATTGTGTTTCTTGTCACAATTTGTCACAGCCCAAGTTTTCTTTGTCCGTGGCAGTTGATCATTTATGAAAGGGGAATCCATTTCTGACATCACAAGGGGGCTCTATATAGCCTAGCTTGTATAAAGGTGCTATATGCAGTACATTTCTGTTCTCTCTGTTTTTTTCTTTTATTTTGATTTCTTTTACATGCATTTATCTTGTCTCTGTCTCTTTCTCTCTCTCTCTCTCTCTCTCTCTCTCTCTCTCTCTCTCTCTGTCTCTTGTTTTCTCTCTCTGTGTGTCTCCGTGTGTCTCTCGTCCAGCTGAAGGACGATGCAGTGTCTCTGGTGGATGCAGTGGCTCCTCCGGACTTCATCCTCAACTCTCCCATCGGCAGGGCAGACGGACGGGTGAGCACCATGCGTGCACACGTCACGCACACACACACTTTAGCGTCTCTCCCCTACACCTCGCTGATTCAGCCATGCACCCACGCTGCTGTTCACTTCTGAAAGAGTGGCGCGTTTCTCCTAATCTAGAGAATCTAGAGTGGTTTGGAACAAAAGTGCATAGTACTTCTGTCTTTATTTTTTATTTCAACAAGCCTCTATTTGGAATATTAACACTAGTGAGACCTTATATTAGAAAATATTGAAAGTTCTCTTTTTTTTTTAAACAGACAGTACAATACAATACAATAAGACAATACATAACAGACAGAAAAAAACATTATTATATAATCCTGGCACTTAAAGTAACATTATTTTTCCATACCACTGCATAGGGTACAATAATACATTTTTGGATTCAACCTTAGAGACAAGTCATTAATTGAAACATATTGACTAAACTGTCCCCATATTTTTTTCAGATTTTTAGATTATAAATACTTCTCTCCAGAGGGAGGCACAAAGAGAGTTCAGTAAACCATTGAGCAATGCTGGGCTTGACCGGCCTTTTTCCATGACAGAACTAGAGAACTTTTGGCAATCAGCATGAATCTAAAAGTCTTTGTTCACTACTCTGTATTTTATGGCCAATTGGCTAAAGACCTAATAACATCAACTTCCGGTCAAGCTCAATATTTTCCATCTGAATTTCCCCCATATTTCTTCCCTTATTTCATTCTAGTGTGATTTTAGATATAAGAGTGTGGGCTATGGGCTAAGCTTATTGGGCATTCCTGCAAGTTGCAGGCCACTCACAACTGATGTATGGACATTACTGAGGCTTCCAAATATGTGAACACAAGCCGTTTACATACATTCATAACCAAGCTGTGTGATAGCATGCTTAATACCTCGATATGGAATGCCTCTTCCAGACTGTGGTCCAATGTAGTGGTCACTCATCATCTCAACATCATCATCAACAACAACAACATCTGGAGCGATAGCAGTGGGTCATGTCTGAAGCGGCATCGTTTTCGTCATTGCGCGTAAACATGGCAGTTGAAAACACACAAGTGCTTTATGATACATTTTGGCACACAAACGCGTGCGCGCTCACACACACACACACACACACACACACACACACACACACACACACACACACACACACACAGGCCTCTGAGTCTTCATTCCTCAGTTTTTCCTCACTTGTTCGGTCCATCTCGCTCGATTGCATTTCAGTGTCTCTCTCTCCCCTCTCTCTCTCTCTCTCTCTCTCTCTCTCTCTCTCTCTCTCTCTCTCTCTCTCTCTCTCTCTCTCTCTCTCTCTCTATCTCTCTCTCTCTCTTTCTCTCTCCTTCTCTCTCTCTCACCCCTTTTATAGGGTGTGTCTCTCATTACTGGAAGAACAACCGTGGTACTTTGGCTCCCTTCTGCCTTTCTTCCAGGAACACACACACACACACACACACACACACACACACACAGGCGTGCATGGCTACAACATGCACGTGTAGTGCACGCATGCATTCATTACCTGAGCATTAGCAGTGATGCTGCTCTACGATGCATTTCACGGCATCATTTACTTTTAGTGTTTTTCATTCATACATTAACGTCCTACTTGGTCACAGCGTCAGCTGTTATACTCTTTTTCAAATTTTCCAAGACTAAATAGATACTGTAGCCCCTCCGATGCTCACAAAGAATAGCAAATGATTGGCTGATCGCCCCATAGTGATGATATGATTGGCTGAGCCAAGTACATATACTAGAGTATCTGTATGAAGAGAGTAGCGACACGCTTTGATCTAGTCGCCTCGCGCCTGCACTGGAGCTCTGCAAGTTCCAAACATAGGCCTGCATAGTTAACCACTGCATCACAGCACAGAGCACAGCCTATTTTCTTATAGTATACATTAACTAAAGGGAGTTATATTTCATTTCATTGTTGTTCACTAGAGTGACGAGAGACCTGTTAATCAGTGTTAAAATGTCCAAAAATGTCCAAATAATTGCGCCAATTTAGCTGCGAACGTGTGATATGCTGTCAATGGAGCTCAATGGGCGAGAGTGGTTTGTTTGGAACTCGAATCCCTCCTTTCTAGCATACACTTTACAGCCAATAGTCGTCTCTATTCAGCCGTAGCATTGGATTTATAAAAAAATGTTACTGTACTCCCCAGCTTTGTTCATCATGAATTGAAGCTCCTTGATGGCTGGTTGTAATTATTATTATGGGAAATTATTTGGTAAGCCCAGGCCCAGGTCTGACTCTGGTGGTATGCAGCCAATAGGAAGACTTACGCCATACCAAAATCTGTTGGAGAATACCAGCCATTGTCTCCTCTACATATTAGCTCTCTCTCTTTGTCTTCTTTTCTTTCCCTCTCTCTCCCTACCACTTTCTGACCCCCCCCCCCCCCCCCCCCCCCCCCCCCCCAGAGTACCACGTCATATTGTTGTTGTTTTTCCTAACTCATGTGAGTCAGCGGTGCAGACAGACAGACAGACAGATGTGGCTCTTGGCTATCGCTGTCTTCCAGTTGTTGCACCTCTAGTCGGGACGTCCAAAACACACCATGTGCTGTCACCATGCAGGACACACACTCATAGCCACATTGAGCTGACTCTCTCTGTCTCTCAGACACACACACACACACACACACACACACACACACACACACACACACACACACACACACACACACACAGTCACACACACACTGCTACACAACACAGCGTTTGTTGTCTGTCTGTCCCCAAAAAGTCATGGTCTGCTGCTATACAGACAGCAGGTGTGAGTGAGTAAGATGTACGGTTGAAATACTGTGTGTGTGTGTGTGTGTGTGTGTGTGTGTGTGTGTGTGTGTGTGTGTGTGTGTGTGTGTGTGTGTGTGTGTGTGTGTGTGTGTGTGTGTGTGAGTGTGACATCAGGTCTGAGGTTGGAGTTACGCTGCTTTGTACATAGTTGCGCGACAGCTCTACAAGCTCACAATGCATCCAAGTGTGTGTGTGTGCGTGCGTGCGTGTGTGTGTGTGTGTGTGTGTGTGTGTGTGTGTGTGTGTGTGTGTGCATGCGTTTGACTTCATTCCTGTTATCCTGACTGTGTTTGGTCGTCTCTGGATTTAATTACTTTGACATTTAAACACAAGCCAGATGCGCAGAGAATGTGTACAACATCAGGAATTGTACGTCCCACACCCAAGGTGTGTGTGTGTGTGTGTGTGTGTGTGTGCGCTGTGTGTGTGTGTGTGTGTGTGTGTGTGTGTGTGTGTGTGTGTGTGTGTGTGTGTGTGTGTGTGTGTGTGTGTGTGTGCGCGCGTGCGCGTGTGTGTGTGTGTGCAACTGTGCGTGCATTGCAGCGCAAGTTTTCTGTAGGGATGTTGTTTAGAATTGCCCACACCCAAGGTGTGTGTGTGTGCGTGTGCACCCGCACACGTGCACAGACTTAGCTCAGACAGATCATTTGTATAGATAGCACTAATTGACTCTAAATGTGAATGACCAAGTAGAGCTAATGATGGAAAAAGACTTTAATCAATGGATCACTTCACCTACTTCCAGCCTTATCTTATACATATACAGTACCAGTTCAGTCCGGTACCGGTAATTGCTTGTCAAACATGGTTATTAGAAGATTCAGCAAAGATAGCGTTTTTTAAAGCCATGCCTTAGGAGCAAGCTTAACTCACCTACCCTGGGCTTTAATTCCACTCACAACATGGAGGCTTCATGAAGTAGTAATTATATTGTTTAATCTCTTTTTATCGGAGCGAAGCGATAGCTGTTTGCGTTAGCATCACAGTGTAAAAGGAAAGGGGACAGCTGGCCTTTTGAATTGTCTGTGGTCTGCGTTCAATGGCCTATACTGTCTCCATACTATCTCCATATTCTGCCCCTCAATGTCACATTTCTGGCAGATCAGGGTTTGTCAACTCAACGGCCACCCTAGGCATGTTGTTATCCCCAGTGAAACAAACTTGTTCAGTCTTCACTGGTGTTTTGGCTTGTTCACTCTTTTAGAAAAAAAATATTTCAACAAACAAAGCAGTGCACACGATTCCATCTTTTAATCCTTTACTATGGCTTTGCGAGCACAAAGGGAGAAATAAATGTTTCCGCGAGGTATACATTTTCGGGAGCACCGCACAGCGAAAAATGGCAACTTCCGAGTGAAGCTATCAAACCATTTTCATTTTGCAGCACAGATGTAGGCCTGGAGACTGAGGCTAGTCAACGGCCAACCTGTAACCGTATGTCTGAATTCAAACCTCAGACTCAGTAGGACCTGTACAGACACTGCCTTCTCCCTAGAGTTCAGTCCGACCGGTCACTGACCAGTCACTGGGCGTTATGATGATGACATTTCCGTTATGGCTCTGGTGTGATGTTTTATTATAGATGTCTAACTGTAGATCCGCCAGACTTCCAGACTAATGACATTACTGTATGACACTAAGTCCACGTGAAGGCTTATTTTAATGTCAGTGAGACAATCAAGAATTCTACTATCTGTTGCTAGTCTGATTCATTAGTTTATTTCATGTGTCGCTATAGTATGATCACGTAGGACATTAATTTGCAAAAGCACACACACACACGCACGCATGCCGGGGGCGGATGTAACATTTTTTGTTACAGGACTTACAGTTTTCTGTTTTCAATGGTGAAATGGTGTTAGTTTAGTGGTGCACACAATTGTAGTTGGTTAGTTGCAGTAGTAGTGTTTCAAATAATTTTATCACTATCAACAATATATACAAGACAAACTCGGTAAGGTTCTTCATCCAGGCAGTATGAAGGTCTGTAGGGCAGATTACGGGACGTCCCAGGCCAGTTGTTTTTGGACACGTCTTGTTTGGAAGTGAAGTGTTGTGTTAGATAGACAATCCTCAGAGCTACTAAAATGTACACACGCCTACACACATACACACACACACACACACACACACACACATACACACACACACACACACACACACACACACACACACACACACACACACACACACACATACACACATACACACACACACACACACACACTGAGTCACTCATAAACACTCCATCAGCTTTGCTGTTGGCTTTCACTGCTTACACATGCACACAGGCTTGCTTTCTATGACCGCCCAGGAATTCTTTGGATTGCTCTGTTTAGATGTGAGAGTGATAGAGAGAGAGAGAGAGTGTGTGTGCGTGTGTGTGTGTGTGTGTGTGTGTGTGTGTGTGTGTGTGTGTGTGTGTGTGTGTGTGTGTGTGTGTTTAAGAATAGGTGAATGTAATTCACAATAAAGTGGCTTGGATAAAAGCACTACAACCATGGTTTTCAACCTTGTTCATACAAGGGCCCACTATTTTATAACATTTAAAGGGGTACTTCACCCAAAAAAAAACTTTTGGTCATTTTATGGTCTACTCAGCCTCATGTGAACACACCAGACAGTTTATAAGTTACTCCTTTCAGTATTTAGATATTTGATGTTCATTAGTCTGCCATTAGTCTGCCAGACCCAAACCCATTATAACTTAAAACTCCATTTTAACCATGACAGATTATTCGAAAACAACCCATCTTTTTTCTGGTGACTGATATTGTCCTCCTAATACGTGAGAGGGCTGTGGAATTTCATTTACAGTTTTTATTTATTTTTAAAATATTGTTTTATTCATTTGGGTGGGCATTCCCAAATATGGAGGGGGCTACATTTTACAAAACAATATTTTAAAAATAAATGAAAACTGTAGATGCAATTCCACTGCCCTCTCACGTATTAGGAGGACAATATAAGTCACCAGAAAAAAGATGGGTTGTTTTCGAATAATCTGTCATGGTTAAAATGGAGTTTTAAGTTATAATGGGTTTGGGTCTGGCAGACTAATGGCAGACTAATGAACATCAAATATCTAAATACTGAAAGGAGTAACTTATAAACTGTCTGGTGTGTTCACATGAGGCTGAGTAGACCATAAAATGACCAAAAGTTTTTTTTTGGGTGAAGTACCCCTTTAAGCCCCAAAACTAACGATTTGATTTTGCTTTTGTCCGCAATTCCAAACAAAACAGTCAAACATACAGATCAAAATGACCATTAATCTTCTACATTCTCTGCTTGTGTAGACTTGGACTAATTCACATGATGAATATTTTAACTCTTGAGAATGTAAAAATGAAATGGACCCACAAGGGTCCGTTTGGTTTCATTTTTACGCTCTCAAAGAGTTACATCTGGCTAACCAAGTTTCCATCATTTAGCCTGGGGACCAACTGGTGGTCCCCAGACCACTGGTTGAGAACCCCTGATTTAGTATGTAGTAAATACAAAAAACTGTACAGTCTACAAAATCCTAAATCCTAACTAACAAGAAAACACGCACATTAACAAAACATAAAAAAGTGAGTGTTTGGGGATGGGACGGAGGGGGAGACGTGGTCTGGATATTCCCTCCGTAGTGCCAAACACAATTCAACCAAACCTGGCTCCAATTAGCCCTAAATGAATGATTATCGTAAATCCTGTAGAGTAGGTACACCCATATGACATGTCAGCAAGAGCATAAGTCATCATGCATGTTATTAAGTTCTAAACCCGAGTCCATCATCACCGCAGTTATCTTGTCTTTTTGTCAGCTTCTGCTTCCTATATGCCTCTATGTGTGTTGTATTGCCTACTGTACAGTCAGTTGAAATATGGTAAATTGCTTTGGCACGGTGGCACAGTGGTTAGTGCTGTCGCCTCACAGCTAGAAGGTCCTGGGTTCGATTCCCGCTAGGGGCGCTGCTGTGGGTGCTGGCGGCGTGTCTGCTCCTCCGCGTCATCAGTGCCCATACCCGAGGCAGGGTTGGTGAAAGGGCCTTTCTGTGTGGAGTTTGCATGTTCTCCCCGTGTCCCCTAGGGTAGATACCCTCACAAAAACATGCAGTAATCCTGGGCTCTAAACTGCCTCCCCCTGGCCAGCCGGGGCGCCTGATGGAGGGGACAGGAACTGGTGGGAATAACGTGTTCCTTCCACGCGCTACGTCCAACCAGGGAAACTCCCCCCTGTCAAGTGAAAAGAAGGCGGCGCGACTGCTCATGCCTTGAAGGAAGCATGAGGCCAGTCCGCTGCCTCCCCAGGTTGGTGGAGGGTGTGTAGAGCCCAGGATCACATTAGGAATTGGCACTGGGTGAAAAAATGGGTTACAAAATCGTGGGATAAAAATTATAGAAAAAAAATATATATATGGTTTATCAAGATAAGGGACTTAATACATCATATTAAATGACATATTATTATTATCTACAACAGTCCTAATAAACCCCGGGAAATTACATCTGGCCACAAATGATCTACTGAACATCTGTGACAAACTGCGCCTCTGGGTCAGGTATGCCCAAATATGCAGTGTATAAAGTGCAGTGTGTTGTGCTGCCTCCATCACATTCAGTAGATTCTGTGAACTTCTGTGGCCAGTTATAATGTCCTGGGGTTAATTAGGACTGTAGTAGATGATAAAAAAGAAATCACTTTAAAAATTTGTAAACAAATATGTATTTAGGGCCATGTTCAAATGGCCCCTCACATAGCTAAAACCCCTAAAACTAAAGAAAGCAAGGAATGAAAACACCCAGCTTTTACTTCCTCTAATAACAAACTAAAACATGAACTACACCGTCACACAAAAGCGTAGCGGCAGGTTTCGATCTTGAGGGCCAGAGTATTATATTTTTTCATGTATTGCTTTTCAATAATCCTGAAAAGTACAAGTTTTGTTGAGCTTGCGTATCATCTGGCCTATAGCCAGCCCTGAGTTGACATGCTATCTGGGTGTACCTACAGCTAGGAGATTTACGCTACTCATTAAGGTTATAATTGGAGCCAGCAGGCGTGTGTGTGCACTCCATCTTGTTGTTCTGGCACCCATGAAGTGATAATCCCCGAAAAACACTTTAACATCAATGTTTTGTTTTTCCGGACAGCGCGTACCTTTAGGTGTTATTTATTAGCTTGCACTCTGCACCTTTCGTCGTTACTTAGCGGAGCTGAGAAGAGAGCACGGCTGTAATGATTTTGTATTATTCTGTGTATGGCACTAACATATGACCTCCAGAGGGTGCTGTACCCAGGGGCAGATCTAGGCATAGGCATGGGGAGTAATGCCCCCCCTAAATACCCTGACTGCCCCACCAAACATGATGGCATGCAAAATATTTCAAATTAAAGTGCTTATATTTAAAATAATTTGAACCACTACTACTGCTACTAACTAACTACAGCTGTGTCACCACTAAACCAACAGCATTTCATCATTGAAAACAGAAAACTCTCTGAGTCAGACCTTTAGCTTTATGCATGCTGTGTGTCTGTTGCAACTTCAACAACAACTGATGTTATTATTGATGCTTTACTTGCCTAATAAGTCCTGTAACTTATAATGGTATGGGTGCGGCTTCGCGCCACAGGTAATTTGGGAAACCATTTTCTCCTATCTCGCCAATTGGGGAATGTTACATCTGCCCCTGGCTGTAGCTTAGATCCGTTCTTAGGACGAGGTGTGTACGTTGGCCTAAGAACACATCATCTGGGACGGTGTCAATCATATGGATTTGTAGAATCAACCGACTGTGAGAAAACCCTAATGTTACTGTTGCCAGATTAGTTACACAAACAGACAAACTGTATTAAATATGAATGACTGACTGTCGTAAATAATACGGAGACATCGCAGAGACAGTATTTTTGGATCACGATTGTTATACATAACGATTTTAGGAGGGTTGACACAGAGTTTTCTTGTCTTATCAATTATTGACCCCACCCCTTGCCACATATGTTTTTCACTGCAATTGAATGAATGTATGTGAATGGGTGAATGTAAAGCGCTATGTAAAGCACCGTTCATAAAGGTGATAAATGTACCATTTACCATTTATGATATGATACCATGTATTCAATGAAAATGAAGGGAAATGATTCGGACGAAGAAAGACGCACTTCAGCTATACCGCGTGCAAGCGTTCTGCTATCGTTTCTATACAATGTACAGTAATAATAATATTAAAAATCCCCTTATTCAGTCATCACTCTTTCCTGTAAACTGTGAACATAGTGAAAACAAGACTCCCACAAGACGCCCCGCAAAGACAAAATAATTGCAACACGAGGAGTCATCCTCGTGCTCACTGAGCCAGGGGGGGACGGGGTATAGCGGGTTTGTATGGGGATGAGGGGGTTTTGGGGAGGGGGATTGTATCTCAGAAGCCCCTCCATCTTCCATAAACACTTCCCACAGTTCCTGGTGAAGTGGATGGTGGGCGAAGCCTCCGGTTAGCCACACAAACAAACACAGCGCCGTGCGGACGGTTCTCTTGTGACGTAGCGGAGCTCACGGTCCATCATTAGGGTCTGGTTTGGCTGTCATTTGCATTTGTAATCAATAGAAGATGTGGAGGGATGTTTAGTTAGTAGAGCATGACTGTCAAGGTCTGGCACCAAGTAATACTGGCTAAGAAAAACTCTCTAGGGTCTTGTTTACACTGCAGTGTGTAACTGATAGTAGAGAGACCGATACAGAGGAAAATGAGTTGCTGAAGAAAAACGTGGATCAGATTCACATTTTGTGCAAGCTCATTTTTTATTTTTTTCAGAAAAAGACAAGGGGAATAGTGTCATCTCATTTGTGTGTATATAAACACATCGTGACACCAGCAGATACAGTATGTACAGTACATGAGGTTAAAAATAAGGTAGACCAGGAAAATGGTTGTCAGACTCACAATGAAACCGTGGAATTCTCCAAATCTGCTTTAGCCGACCTGTGTGAGGACATTTGACTCACATACTGTATGGTACGCTTTCTCACTCACTCACTCACTCACTCACTCACTCACACACACACACACACACACACACACACACACACACACACACACACACACACACACACACACCTAACCTTTCCCCTGCATTTTCAACCCAGCTTTGAGGCTCTTTCAGATATGCATATATGTCTCTTCATTCAAAATGCTTGTGTGTCTCACTCACTTCACACTGCCACATTGACACGTGGCGTTAGACGTGAGTGCACCCCGACATCTAATCATCATGTGATAATAGTGTTAATACAAGTACACACACATGCACCATATTGTAACGTTTGTCCGGGTGCAAAGCCAAACAACTTGCCAAATTCTGTTCTGTTTTGTTTCGGCTTAAGTGAACATGAACTGTAAGCTCTGTCTGTACTATTTGTTTCCTTGTAAAATGAATGTAATTCGTGGATTCAAACAAAGAACTAAAGCGTCCATGTGTCCTGTTGCAGCTGTACCAGAACCTGTGGTCCACAGTGATGCAGGGAAACAAGGTTCTGGAGCGACCGTCTTGGTGGAAGGACTTCTGCTTCGACAAGCCTGTGGTCGGATCCCTGCACGCCAAACTGTAGAACACAGAACCCCCTCAGGTACCTGAACCCCTGCAAGTAGAACCCACCACCACCCTCCAGGCCTCCACGCCAAACTATAGAACCACAACACAGACATCCGGACCCTACCGGCCAGTCTGAACATCTCCTGAACATCTCCTAACTAGAGGAGCGTAAACCACTGGCATTGAACTGAGGGAATAGATGAGGGAGATTGAGCCAAACCCAGTCTAGTGGTTCTCAACAGGCTTAAAAGCTACAATCCCAGGTTTTATGTTGATTAGTTAAATTATATTTTATCCAATCTAATGAACCACTTTTATTTGAAGCACAATATTATGATAACACCCTTCGAACAAATCACCGGTAAATACTGTAACTAGAAACAGTACATAACAGGGCTGCTTATTTATCAGCAGTTGTGTAGGCTACGTTTGTACTCACGTGACCAGAATTCTGTCTTCTGACAACATACCGCCCAAATACTGATATTTGACTTGTTGAACGGCATAATCAGCAAATGAGTTCACACTCACTGATGGCAGATCTGTTGTTTGAACCTGAAACCACACCAGTTGCAACTCCTTTGGACAAAAACATTTTTTTTAAGGTCATCCGCTCTCATTGAGTTGCATTGGTGTGGTTGATATCTGCAGCCTACCAGGCTTTAAATTGCGTCACATTCCATGCTCGGATGCTCGTACTCCGTGCTCATGCGCTGTATTCGTTTCCCTGTATTTGTTCTTCCCTAGTGCTTACTTAACCAATCTGTATGGTACATCTTTATAATACATCTACAATAGATGTACGACTTATCTGACGTTTTCTGTTTCTTTGTCTCTATTCTCCTCTCCGATTGGCGAACAATTCGGCACTCTTCCCAAGGCTCGTGTGCCTGTGGTTGAACAGTATATACAGTGCCATACCCAACGCAGTGAAACTCGTGTCAGACTTTTGCCTACTGTGTATTCCTATGGAGAGAGGCAATCACAAATTCCACAATGATTGTATCTTTCTAGGATTCCCTGCTGTTGTGCCTTGTGCACAAACCCCTGGATAGCATCCGCACTAATCCAACACACTTACAGAGACAGGCAGCGTTTATTTGAATTGCTGGAAACCTGCAGGCACATGAAAACACGCTGCTGTTATTCATACTGTGTGATTCTGTAGAAACCAGGCTTACGAAAACATGCTTCTATTGTGTGTGTGAGATTCTGTGACTCAGCTGCCGTTCCTAATTTAAATGAAATAGAACTGTTAGCCGTGCTAACATCTCAGGGGCGTTTCTAGGAATAGATTCTAGGAATTGCGTTCCAAGTCGTTGCCCCACGGCGCCACCTGTCCTGCGCCTCGTGCACTGTAGATCGACGCCTTCCTATCGGTCTCCTCTCTATAGTGTGTACGCCTATGGTTGCAAATAGTAAAATAGTCCCAGTCGACCGCATTCCCATGTCAAGTTTGATTCATCGCAGCCTTTCGTGTAGACGCTTTGTGTACTCTCTCTGCCTCTGTGGCTTTAAGACAGCCGTGAGTCCCTTGATGCCTTGCGCTCGGCTCCCCACCCGCTAGTTGAGAAACGCTGGTTCAACAGCTACAGCCCTGTGCTAAATCAGTGCCGCTCAGTCTTTCTCATGTCACGTTAATGTAATTAAATGTGCTGGGATGCAGATTTCAATCTGAATGTACAGTATTTTGTGCCAGGGTTCTCTCCATGCAAGATTGGTGTTGTTAATTTTTATATTTGTTGCTCACAATGCTTGCAAATACTTAATTTCACTTGATTCAAATATTGTCTTTTTTTTTTTTCTTCTTTTTTGGCTAATCCTCCCTGTCCCCAGTGAGCCCCTGGGGTCATAAAACCCTAGTTTCAGTTTGGGCTTTGGGAGAAATGCCTTTTCATCCAATCAGGATAAGAGGGGCCTTCATCCAATCAGGGTCGAGTGGGGGTGGGCCTTGGTGTATGTGCTGTTGGTCGGTTGCACCTCCCCCCACTCATGTGCATACGCACATTTTGTTAACGGCAAGTCCGGCGGGTTTTCAAAATCACCCAAATCACTGACTGCTTCTTGAATATCGTGGTTCTACTTATTTTCATGCTTTTAATAACTAATTTTGCTGGGGACTCCCTGGAAGCCCTGTTCTAAACAGATTGACAGTTCAGATTGAACCATATAGTTAATTAACAACAAGCTATTTCATATCTGTGATATTATAATCTGATTGGCCAGGACAATTGGCAAATAATTTGTATGTGTATATACATTATTATATTGAACTATGTAATTCATAATTCATATTTTATGTTAATATTTCCGATCGTTTCATACCTGTGACTTTGTAATCTGATGGCCAATATGTAAATATACATCTGTATTTTATGATGTCCTGTAATGCTGTGGAAATATTATATATAACAGAATAAACGTCTCCATCAAATAGATTTTGTTTCGTTTATTCCTAGCCAGGCTAGTTTATTCCAACGATGCTCGTTGGGACATTGGAACGCATGACCATTTGGAGGTATATATATGATTTGCCTGTCTGTTGAACTGAAGGAAACTGAAACAGGCTTGGCATTAATTTTGTAACTCTCAGAGTTCAGTTACACTCACATGGATTAAAGTTCCCAGTCCCCAAGGCGGATTTCTTTTTAGTAACCTCTCAATGCATGATGCACTGAGAGCATTCAAAAGCATTCACTTTGGTCAAACTAGAGGTGTCTTCCATAAAATCTTGCCGTCTCGGTTGTATGTTTCATATAAAAAGCAAAGGTTAAAGCTTTCTTTGACCCGGTCGACAGCATTACTAAAACATCATTGCTTTACATCAGTGGTTTTCAACCATTTTGATATCAGGGCCTATTTGTTCAGGATTTCAGCCATGGATCACCATTTGATGACATTTTCACCCCACAGACCCCAAAACTAAAGATTTATTTTGTTTTTGTCCACAATTCCAAGCTGGATTTTGCAAACAAAACAGGCAAGACAGATCCAAATGGCCATTCTTTTTGATTCTCTAATTGGGTACACTTATTAATCTAGTGGGCTAATAGTCCAGGCAAATAGCGTTTCAAGTGGAATAAATTGTAACATGGGATTTTTCTTCACAGATCATTTCTTTGAGGTCTCCAGAACAACATATTAAAAGTCCCAAAAAATCCCAGTTGCGCAAATATGTTTAATTTCATAAAGTAATAGAATACATAGGCTCCAATGGAGTGATAGCCCCGCCCCCTCCTATACAAACCCATTATAACTTAAAACTCCATTTTAACCATGATGGATTATTCAAAAACAACCCATCTTTTTTTCTGGTGACTGATATTGTCCTCCTAATACGTGAGAGGACCGTGGAATTTCATTCACAGGTTTCAGTTATTTTTAAAATATTGTTTTGGAAAATGTAGCTACCTCCATATCTGGCTATGCCCACCCAAATGAATATTAAAAAAATAAATAAATGAAACCTGTAAATGAAATTCCACTGCTCTCACCTTTTTCTGGTGACTGATATAGTCTTCCTAATATGTGAGAGGGCAGTGGAATTTCATTTACAGGTTTCATTTATTTATTTTTTTAATATTCATTTGGGTGGGCATAGCCAGATATGGAGGCAGCTACATTTTCCAAAACAATATTTTAAAAATAACTGAAACCTGTGAATGAAATTCCATGGTCCTCTCACGTATTAGGAGGACAATATCAGTCACCAGAAAAAAGATGGGTTGTTTTTGAATAATCCATCATGGTTAAAATGGAGTTTTAAGTTATAATGGGTTTGTATAGGAGGGGGCGGGGCTATCACTCCATTGGAGCCTATGTATTCTATTACTTTATGAAATTAAACATATTTGCGCAACTGGGATTTTTCGGGACTTTTAATATGTTGTTCTGGAGACCTCAAAGAAATGATCTGTGAAGAAAAATCCCATGTTACAATTTATTCCAATTTTAGGTAAGACATGATCTAAAATTACTGGCCTATATTACAGGATGAATATTTTAACTCTTGAGAATGTGAACTCTGGAGAGTGTAAACATGAAATGTTTACAAGAGTTACATCTGGTTAACCAAAACTTTCCATCATTTAGCCTGGACCACCTGGAACCCTCTCAAGGACCACTGGTGGCCCCGGACCACTGGTTGAAAACCACTGCTTTACATATTGAGATAATCAATACAATATTGTGTCGCAGCTCCTTTTTATGCTGTCTCTCAAATCGCACATCGCAGACTTGGCCTTGAGATTGTGTTCATTCTTGCGGTCAATGCTCCACTATGTGTGCTTCATCAGCTGCTTTGCACAAGCCTTTGCACCGTTCACAGTACATGAGAGTTCCTTGTGTTATGACAAACTCTCATTTGTCTGACATTAACTTCACATTTACGGTCACGGTTTATGTGCTGGTTGAGGTACTGTAATGGATTGGGGCATCGTGGCGGAGGTCTAAAATTAAACTGCTCCTCTTGGGAGAGGAAACCAGAGGTCAGTCCATCCATCCTCCCTCTCTCACACACACACACACACACACACACACACACACACACACACACACACACACACACACACACACACACACACACACACACAGACCTAGAAACCCTTGACCCAGTTTAGTGTGTTGTGGTACTGTATGTGTGTGTAGGGCTGTCATGGTGAGTCTGTCTGGTCTGGAGAGGAAACGACCATTATTCAACAGCTGTGTGTGTGTGTGTGTGTGTGTGTGTGTGTGTGTGTGTGTGTGTGTGTGTGTGTGTGTGTGTGTGTGTGTGTGTGTGTGTGTGTGGGGGTGTGTGTGTGTGGGTGTGTGTGTGTGTGTACACGTACACAGTGCAACCTTTGTACTGCTGACCGTATATTCGGAAATTATTACCATACCAAGTAATTATGGCTGGAAATCATTACTGTGTGTTTGTCTGCACTGTACTTAAAGCTAATGTATGAGACGGCATGTCATAATGGCAAGAAAAACACTTTCCCAGTTCCCGGTTTAAAATACATCATTTTTGTCATACATCATTTTGACCAATGGTAAATGACCCTTTAGTGGGTTTCACGTTTCAGTGGACACTTGCATGGTTGCATTGTATAATACCATAACCTTATAGTGACATCTAGCTATTAATGAGCCACCTCTCTGCATGTATGCATGCGTGTGTTTGTGCTCCAAATCCGACACACACATGTTCTAGTTCCTGGCCTCAAGTCTGTGGGACACACTGTTGTCCAGAGCCACCATAAAAGGCTCAAGCTTTTGGTCAGCCAAAGTCCCAACTCACCTGTGCAATTGATTGTCATGGTAACCGCAAAGCTGCCAATTGATTACTTAACCAGGCCACTTTTCACAGTCTTGCTATAGCCTGACGACTTCTGATCTTTTGCAAAACAAATATCTGTGTCCACACATACATCCCAAAACGAACATTTTGGCCTCCAACACGTATGCCAGGCCAGTAGGTGGCGATAAGAAATATGTAGCACAACAGAAAAATGAGTTGTGTGAGCTGGTTTCCATGGTTACCCCATGGGTTACTCCTTTCACCTCGGAAGTTGTTTGTACACCATGTCACGAGATGATGCGCATGTGCAACATGACAAGCAACAATCTCAAAAGCTCTGTTTCACACGACTACACGAATGCATGGCTCTGGATATTTTGGAAAATCTTAACTGTTAAAAAAAACTCCAAATGCAGAACAAATTTGTGTTTGGAGTCGTCTATCTAAGCTAAGGCCTCTGTTTATCCTCTTCAGACACACGCAGACAGACAGATATAGTTAAACCAGGTGCTATGGCAACGTTTAATTAGATTCCATCGCACAGGACAGGTCTAGTAATAGTAAATACAACAAATGTTGTATGTATTTATCCATTATGTGAACACAATATGGAAAAAACAGACGTCTAGCACGGCCAGTTAGTCTCACCCTAACCCAAAAATGTATCCTGCAAAACAAAACTGGTATTTGTTTATTTAAAACCGTGTTTTCATGCTGGTACCATTAAAACAGCAACTTAAACGATACAACATGTTGGATACATGAACTCACGGCTGCGTGTGTTAAGCAACTATTGATGGAAACAGAAAGTTATTTTGGGGGGGATGAAGATTGAGTCCCTTTTATCTCCAAGACAAATTGTTCCTCGGAGACAAAACAAAGTAAGCTAACCTTCAACCTTAATTGAACCTAATAAGACCCATCGCTCTGTAGCCACATGTAGCTTACACTGTACTGTATATACTACACACATAATGAAGTCATACCACTCAGTATGAATTTGTGCATTTGGCCAATTAACGAGTTTGACCAACAGCAGGGGTGTGGAGTCACACACGCACGCACGCACGCACTCACACACACACACACACACACACACACACACACACACACACACACACACACACACACACACACACACACACACACACACACACACACACACACACAGCCAGTGTTGCCAACTTCATTTGTCAGTTTGTCACTATGTTTAGCTTTTTTACAGACCACCCCTAGTCCCAAAATTACTGGAAAAACTCCTGGCGGAAAATATAGTGCTTTTTTAGTGGTGAGTTGGGGCGAAATTGGATGACAGGTGCCGGAGATTAAACCCTCATTTTTCACCATTTTTCCTCCTATGATACAGTCTTCCTTCCTTCCTAGAAAGGTCCATTGGTAACCAAATGGACCCTTGTAGATCTGTAACTCTTGAGATCTCTCAAGAGTTACATTATTTTTACATTCTCCCAGTTAGATAAACTCAACTCAACATCGAATGGTGGTCCTCCGTGGCTAAAATGCAGAATAAATAGTGGAGCAAATGCTTGAAGGCCACTGACCACTCTAGCGCATTCTATTGCATTTTGGAACTGCCACTACTAGTGCATTTTGGATTTGGGCCGTTGGCAACACTGCACACAGCTGGACCCAGACAGAGTCCAGCTCTCCATCTGTGTTCCTGGCTGACCTCCATGTTGTTTTGTAATAACGCTCCACTCCTCCTCCTTCTCTCTCTGCTCTCTCTGCTGCGCCAGCACAGGGGTGGATCTATGCATGGGGGGGCAATGCCCCCCTAAATGCCCAGTCTGCCCCACCAAACATGATGGCATGCAAAACAACCCACGATATTTCAAATGAATGTGCTTATAATTAAAATTATTTGAAACACTACTACTGCTACTAACTAACTACAGCTGTGTCACCACTAAACCAACAGCATTTCATCATTGAAAACAGAAAACTCTCTGAGTCAGACCTTTAGCTTTATGCTGCCTGTCTGTTGCAACTTCAACCACAACTGATGTTATTATTGATGCTTTACTTGCTTAATAAAAGTCCTGTAACAGAAACATTCCCCCCCCTCCCCCCAATTGGGAAATGTTACATCCGCCCCTGCAGCAGAGTATCATTATGAAGGAGAAGAGTTCTGCTCTCTTGGTTATTTGTTCTAGTTATTGTATGTCTGATATTTAATGCCATGTGACTGCTGGAGTGAAATATATTTTAATCTTCTTTAATAAGTCCATGCAACCAAATGAAAAATATACTCCCAACAAAAACATTTGTTAATAACAATAAAATTATCTGTTAAATAAATTTAACTCAATAAAAAAACATGTCAGTCCGTGGGAGTGCAATGAGTGTAATGCAATAATAGGAAAGGAGACTCGTTTTCAATTACGATTTTTGTTGAATCAAGGTCATTTCAATTAATTAACCACCAAATTCCTACTGCAGTATATGCCAAAATAAACTTACAAGCTGAAACTGTGCTGTGTTATCGTGTCATAAGAAAACCTATACGCAGGTTGAGCAAGGATCACCAGGACACCAGAAACCTAAGCCTGACCTCAGTAAAACTACACCTAAACCTAGCCTTAAAGGTATATTCTGAGATTTCACTTTTCAAGGCGTGATAACCCTCCCTATAGAATGTATTGACCATATAAGGAGTTCCTCCCTGTTCCCAGTGAGCCCATAGGTAAAAAAAAAAAAAAAAAAAAAATAGTTTCAGTTTGGGCATTGGGAGGCAAATCCTTCCCCCAATCAGGATTCAGTGGGGTGAGCCTCGGTGCACATGCTGTTGGATCACTGTAGAGCATGTGCATGTGCACATCTTGTTCCTGGCATATCGCCCAAGTCACTGAACGTTCCTTTAACCATAACCCTCACCTCAGTAAGCTACAGTGTTGGGCAGTAACTAATTAAATACGGTATTACATATTACTGCACAAGTAATGTAAAGAGCTATTACTCTGCCAAAATATGTACTAAGTAATATGTTACTCTGCCAAAACATGCCTCATGTTGTTGCATGTGAAAGTAGAACAGATGTTGTGTTGTACATCTCTATTCCTTTGTGTGTGGGAGGGGGACTTGGGAAAGTAATATTTAATATGTAATGTACTATTCTGTGATTCTAGTAATAAGTATTATTACTAAGGGTGCTTAACAAAAGTGAAGATATTACTCTCCTAAGTAATATTGCCCAGCACTGGTAAGCTATGACTGCCTGGGGGCGTGGTTATAAACACAACCTGTGTTGGATTTAGTATATCCCGTTTGCCACGTGTTGTTGTGAGCTTGTAGATCTGCCACTGCTGGAAGGATTCACTGTGGTTGAATGTGCCAGACAGTCCTTTTTATCCTGTTGAATCTCAGCCCCGAGACCAAAATGACAAACACTGTAATAACAACAAAATGAAAACACAAACTCATCAGACCAGTGGAACTAAAAGTAAAGCCTTCTCTAAACAAAGTGCATAAACGGAACCAGCAGAACCCACTTTAAAACTAATCAGAATGAAATTGAAAACATAAAGTCAAAATGAAATAAGAAAAGGCCTGGCGTGACCCCTGCTATCCGCAATCATCTTAAGCTATGCACACACGCGCGCACACACACACACACACACACACCCGGGGAGTGATTGCACTTAATCCCTTTAATCACCCGGGTGTGCGTGTGTGTGTTCAAAGTGCAAACACACATGTATTGTTGATAGAACCCACACCTCGTCATGTTTTGGTCCTGAGGATGTTCTTGAGTCTCCTCCAGCAGGAGAACAGTTGGTTTCCACATCCCGGTGAGTGAAGATATGAGATCTTCAACCTCGACACAGCTTCCTGTTTAGATTAGGCTTTATAAACTGCTCATATCGAGGATGAAATAAAAGACAAAAAAGCAGCAGACTCACACATGTTTACACCGCCGCCCAGAGAAGGAAGAAGGGGTCAGGAGGAGTTTACTTGTGTCGTATTCTGTTGCGAGGAAAATGAAGAAACGTCTCCCGTTGCGTGTGAAAAGACCGACAGCGGACAGAGCCTTGACCCGATCCAATCCCTGCTGGACGTTCTCCACACTTCAGATTACTAGAGATACCGTTCAGATTGCTTATATGTGTTGTTGTAGAAATTTTAAATACTACTCATTAGGGATGTCCCGATGCCATTTATTCATTTCCCATCCTGATGCACAATTTATGTTAACCAATACCAAATACAGATACCAGAGAATAATATACAGTGAATATATAATAATATTAAAAAGCAAAAAGTTCTTTATATGAAGTCCACCAACCAAGTCCACTCAAATGTGCAACTCCAAAGCAAATTCCAAATGCCTCAACAGTATGTTTAACTGCCGTACGTATATGTCAACCCCTAACCACTGTGTCAGATCACTGTTAGACTTGCATATTTGCCAATACCAATATGACCCTATAATGACAAATAAGGGCTGATACTGATTTTCCGATAACCAAACTGTTTGGACAATAATGATATGATAAAAATAGGACCGACCCGGTACAGTATCGGTACATACTATTTTTTCTGTATACATGTACATTGCACACACAGATAGAATGAATACAGGTTTTACGTTTTTACTTTTACCCAAAGGCAGCATGGAGAATTAGCGAAATAGAATTAGATAAATATGAGGTTAATATTCATCCGATTTGGGACTCATGACACCACCTGCAAATGAGGTATGGGGGCGGCTTATCCTTTAGTGCTCATTGTTCTAGCATTTGTGCTGCTGAAATTTCTGCTGTTTTTGATTTTATGTAAATATTTATTGACATGGCTACAGATATTAGTCCCTGCCCAACTGTGTTTTAGATACAGTGCAGTGGTCCTGTGCCACTATACCAGTAGATGAAGTGGTCTAAATTAGATTCAATACAGTTGTATTTAGGTGCAGAACAGTGGCCTCATGCAGCTTTAGATAAAGCACAGTGGTCTCATACTGCTCTTTAAAGATGGGGTGCCTTGCTTTTTTTCTTCCCTAAGACATGATCATCAGGTATTAATATTATATGAAAAGTAAGATGTTTTCCTTAAAAGTGTGCAGTGTTTGTTAAACTGTCATTTTTATGATTCCACCCTACCAGTTCATTAAGTATGCCTGGTTTGCCTGGTGGGTGGTGATGGGTGGAGATCCAGCTGAACTGAAGCCACACCCACAGCTTTAGTTGCATGATAAAGGGTGAGGAGTTAGGGGAGGGGCTGAGCGCATGATGCCACTATGTTGAAGTTTTTTTCATTGGCATGTTTGACTGGAAAGGTTCAGCCCCCAGGAAGAAATCCTAAATACAAAGGGAAGACGTCGTTGCAAAAAACACACCAAGGGGTCTATTTACATACTCTCACCTTTTAAACATGCACAAAATTGAAAAAAAAAAAAAAAAAAAAAAAAAATCACGGCACCCCCTCTTTAAACATTACAGTGGTCTCTTACAGCTATACAGTAAAGAGGTCTCATTTTTAAAATAGGCAGAAATTACACATTTGTATTGCATGTATGGTTGTGGTTGCCATAAATTTGGCATGTCTGTATATGGCGGGCTTGAAGGTATCCATCCACCTAATCCATTTTCATTCACATATACAGTATAGTGTAGCAGGACCTTTTGTAAAATGGAATACCCACCTAAACCTAGTCAAACAAAGTATGGATTTAACGCCTTTTCCCAGAAAATGGCATGACACACTGCATGGATGTCGCGTGCTTAATTGTGTCACTGTTTGTGTCAGTAGATCGCAGTGCGTGTCAGTGCTTGTGTGAGTCGATCGGCTATTCCTACTTATTTAAGCATTTCATTGTAGGCTATTTTCTATTTTTGACCAGCGTATGGATGGATGCCAGCCAGGGTTGGGTTTACAATGTCAAACACTCAGAACTCATTTGTGTCCCGCAGGCAGCAGAGTGACGGTGGAGGGAAAGAGAGGACCTCACCATTTATAGTATCAATCCTCTAGTCTACCCTCCGCCCATGACCAGAAGAAAGTACTAAATTACAATGTTGGCTATGGACAAATTACAGCCGACAAGATTGAGACATGGCTGTCTGCCTGACTGCCTGCCTGCCTTTCTGACATTCTGTTGTGTGAGAGATCGACCGATCAGACTTTTGGCCGATGTTTCCGATCACCGATTAGTGGAACATCAAAAAGGCCGATAGCCGATATCAGCCGATACGATTATTATTTACTTTAATAGAATAAAAGTGCGGAAGCAGCAAAAGTGTTTCAGTTTCCCCTCCATCACATGCATCTTTTTTAATTCAAGTACAAGCACAGAGCTTCAGACATAAAAGAAAAAGAGAAAATACATTTTGGATAATTTGAATAAATCTATAAATACATGAGGTGATAGAGTCAGAGACACACAGCTATACATCTCCTTACCACCACAATCTACCGGATCTTCAATGAAAGTGGTCGATGTACCATTTTTTAACATTTATAATAAATACAAATAATCGGCTGCTCTTTTTTCGATTATTTATTTTGAGCACCGATACCGATTATTAATAAAATCATGAATATCGAATTCGATAATCGGCCGCGGCCGATAATCGGTCTATCACTATTCTGTTGTGTGCGTGCTGGCCTGGGCATGATGTCAATCTGCGCCGGTTGTGTAAATACCTACCTAAAATCAACATTGTAGTGCAGTGGTTTTCAACCAGTGGTCCGGGACCACCAGTGGTTCTTGAGATGGTTCCAGGTCGTCCCCAGCTAAGTTGGTTAACCAGATGTAACTCTTGAAAGTGTAATCATGACATCAAATGGACCCGCAAGGGTATTTATCATCTGAATTAGCCCAGGTCTACACAACTAGACGATTAATGGTCATTTTGATCTATATGTTTGACTGAATAAATAGTGGGCCCTTGTATCAAAAAGGTTGAAAACCCCTGTTGTAGTGGATGCTTTTGGAACGTCTGTACATTTAAGAAGACACTCCACACAAGGGGAATCTACCTAAAACCCACTCTGCTTGCTGGCCCTCGGATAGAGGTCACTGTGTGTGTGAGTGGACTTCCAGCAGAAGAAGAGAAAGCACCAGGGCATGGTTTCCCTGGTGATCCAGCCTAGATAGGGCATAACCCTCAAGGACTAGTTGTTGATGCCCAAAGACAGTCGGGATGCTTTAACCAGCAGAAAAGCTGGTTAAAGTATTGTACTGCACTTGTGGCGTGACTGTGGCTCAAGGGGGACAGCAGGTTGTCCATGGGTCGGCGGTTCAAATCCCTGCTCCTCATGTCTACATGTCAAAGTGTCCAAGGACCTTGGCCAAGACACCAAACCTCAGATTGCTCCAGATGTGCTGATTATGCCTTGCATAAAGTTGCGTGGTTTCTGTAACAACAACTGTATGAATGTACGTGTGAATGGGTGAATGTAATGCAATATGTGATGCACCTTGGATAAAGGCGCGATATGAATGCACCATTTACCATTTGTGCCCGTGGACTGCTGAGTAAGTGTGTAAGTGTGTAAGTATCTTGCAGGTTTCACAGCACAATTCAAGCTTGTAGATCTGCTACCGTATTGAATCTACTAGTTTCAATACGGTATGCAGATAGGAGGTTTTTGCCTGACAACTAGAGGTTCAAAGGGGTTCAGATCGGGGATGAAACAATGCCCAAAACAAGTCTTATTGCGTCATAGACGTCTGACGGACGATGTCACACATGTGCTGGATCCATGCAGTCCCCAAAGGGAGCCTCCATGCATCCTATTACACACCCCGTCTCCTCTTTTAATAATATTTCGACTTTAAGATCGCCTGCCTCGGATGTCAGATTCAATCCAGCTTTCCAGAAGACACGTACGAGGACTGACTGGGTCAGCAGAGTACGTCAGAGTTACGACGCCTTGCGAAACACGCCGTGATTTAATGTTCTTAAGAAGTAAAGTCAACAGAGTGTGAATCCCCAGGGATTACATTCATGTTTCAACCCAGCAGCGCACACACGCACACACACACACACACACACACACACACACACACACACACACACACACACACACACACACACACACACACACACACACACACACGCCCCTGACACACACACACACAAATCTCTCTCTCTCTCTCTCTCTCTCTCTCTCTCTCTCTCTCTCTCTCTCTCTCTCTCTCTCTGCTTCTCTCCCACTGTTTCCTTTCTCCTCTCTCTCTCATTCCCATTCATGAAGGAAGCAAATATCCTCCTTTATTTGAAAACGTGTATTTGCATTTGATTTTGGATTATTATTGTTGCAAAACATACATTAACCACATCAGCCCTTTAGCCTGTAGGCCTATATTCCCGCCTTTTGAAAATAGTATAATCTATGGGCACTATCCTTTCAGACCCATTGTGAGCTTATAGATCTGTATGGAGTATTACTTGAAACAAATCTGTTTCTACCTTACACTGGTATGTTTGTAGGATGCAGACTTGTCTTGACAGTATACCTGTATGTTGATACGGCAAAGTCTTTCCACCATTTCAGCATTTAGCAGAACATTTACAATGTAGGCCTAATCCAGAGCCATTTGCAGTAAGAAAGAGCATCATGTGCATGGTAATACCACATCAAATATTCTTAAAGATGGAGTGCCATGATTTTTTTCTACCCTAAAACATGATCCTCAGGTATTATTGTTATATGAAGAGTAAGATTTTTTTCTCCCAAAAAGTGTACAGTGTTTGTTAAACTGTCATTGTTATGGTTCCACTTTACCAGTCCATTAAAGATGGAGTGCCATGATTTTTTTCTACCCTAAAACATGATCATCAGGTATGAATATTATATGAAAAGTAAGATTTTTTTCCCAAAAAGTGTACAGTGTTTGTTAAACTGTCATTTTTATGATTCCACCCAGCCAGTTCATTAAGTATGCCTGGTTTGCCTGGTGGGTGGTGATGGGTGGAGATCCACCTGAACTGAAGCCACGCCCACAGCTTTAGTTGCATGATAAAGGGGGAGGAGTTAGGGGAGGGGCTGAGCACATGATGTCACTATGTTGAGGTTTTTTTCATTGGCACGTTTGACTGGAAAGGTTCAGCCCCCAGGAAGAAACCCTAAATACAAAGGGAAGACATCATAACATAAAAAACACACCAAGGGGTCTATTTACATAATGTCACCTCTTAAACATGTACAAAATTGGAAAAAATACAAAAATCACGGCACCCCCTCT
Organism: Benthosema pterotum; assembly: GCA_039105355.1. Lineage (NCBI taxonomy): Eukaryota > Metazoa > Chordata > Actinopteri > Myctophiformes > Myctophidae > Benthosema > Benthosema pterotum. The sequence continues at coordinate 1,873,107 of CM076986.1, forward strand.
TTAAAGCTAATAGAGGCAACTTTAGTCTGCACAAACACTGTTTGTAAACAGATTTGTTTAAAAACAGAATCTAACTCCACCTCACCTCCACTCTGCCTCACCCCACACAACCCCTCTCTCCCTTTCACAAATTACACTGCCTTTCCTGAGTCCGACAAATTGTTTTCGTGATTTGTTGACAACAACAAAGTTCTGGACCGTTTGCAGGACAAAGCAAGTGTTTCTCTGCAGGGAACCAGGTGCAACATCAAAGTAGAAGCCACATAGAGGGGGAAAAGGCAAAAAATATAGCTATAGGCTTATGTCTATTTTGATTATTTTTTTGGCTAAAAAGTTGCCTCTATTACCTTTTAAAAGCAAGAACATCTGTCAAACAGTGGAATGACTGCACAATGAGGGTACAAGTATGAAGTACACTATACAGTACAGTGCATACTCATATAATATAATAGGGCCCAAGTGGTTTACAACAATGGTTGTGTGTGGAGCCTGTCAGAGTGCATTATGGGAGATGAGGCCGGTGTCACAGTAAGAATGTAACCTCATTAGTGCAGAGGGGTTTCTAGTAATGCCAGCTTTAGGACCCAGAGGGGGGTCTGCAGGTTTATATTCACTTAGCATACCGACATCTGTCTGACAGTCGGAATTACTGCTGTCTTCTTTCATTCACATCCCAGAGACACATGTTGGGATGAGAAGTATTTAGAAAAGAAAGGAAAAACCTTTTTCTTGTTGAACATGAACTATTTACATGCAGTGGTGGAAAGTACCTTGAATGCATTTACTTAAGTAATGCACTTCAGGACAACTTTGTTGTATTTTTTTTACTTTACTTGACGATTTTCAATTACCAAGACTTTTACTTCCTATTATTGGTTAGGCCTAGGGCTATGTTGTAGAATTACTAAGGCTGCTGAAAATTAAATACATTTTGTTGATAAATCTGATTAAACTCATTTAATTTAATGATTAATCTGATTAAACGCAATTAACTCATGTGCACAGTGACTCAAACCACTGAGCATTTTCTCAATGAAAGAAATGGGTAGAGCACGGTTTTATGGAGACATATACCGGTAGCTGTGCGTCTCCCTGTAACCAGAGCCATAGATTATAGCTTGAGGGATCTACAGGAATTACGTGCTTGTTAAAAAATAAACAGATCTTTTTTTCCCCACAAATTCTGTTTCTTTTTTAAATGTTCAAATCCTGTACAGGAAAACATAGCGTATTTTGGACATAATTGGAATGGTGACATGTCTCATTATGTGCAAGACTGTGACTCTATTTCAAAAGTCGCAGATCTACAACATCTATAGTTCTAATGCTTATTTTTGTGTGACGTCACCGTGGTGTGAACAGGTAGAAAAGTCAATCCGGAATGAAGAGGTCTCTGTCCGACTGTGACGGTAATACAATGTGACTGTCCATTGTTTTGCTGTGTTTTTTTGTTTTTGTTTGTTAATGTCTCTGCTGGTGGACAGCTGTGGCCGGAGGCGTTGTGTTTTAGGGTTTACTGACGGTCCGCAGGGGCGGATCTAGGCATGGGCATGGGGGGGGGATGCCCCCCTAAATGCCCAGTCTGCCCCACCAAACACGATGGCATGCAAAACAACCCAAGCTATTTCAGTGCTTATATTTGTGCCTATATTTGAAAGTATTTGAAACTCTACTACTGCTACTAACTGACTACAGTTGTGGCACCACTAAACCAACAGCATATTCATCATTGAAAACAGAAAACTCTCTGAGTCAGACCTTTAGCTTTATGCATGCTGTGTGTCTGTTGCAACTCCAACAACAACTGATGTTATTATTGATGCTTAATTGCCTAATAAAAGTCCTGTAACTGAAAATGTTATCATTGCCTGTGTCGCTTCACGCCACGGGCGATGAAGACGCCCCCATGCCGTTTTCTCCTACCCCCCAATTGGGAAATGTTACATCCGGCTCTGACGGTCCGTCCGTTCGTTCACTTAGACTCCAGAGAATTGTTTTGAAGCAGAGGGTCATAGGTCAAGGTCACTGCGGTGACCTCACCGTTCTTCAAAGACTCTCAGTCATTCCCTGCACTGATGTGTTTGGACAGACGCAGATGCAACATGCATAATGGTTGCGTGTGTTGTGGTATATGTCTTGTCCTTCAAGGTTCAAGGGTGTACAAAATGTCTGTGTTTTCGTATGGCATGTTTTATATATATTCTTTCTTATTCTTGTCAGATTGTTCACCTGATGGAAACATTCAATCTGCCGTTTTCCAAACGAGAATGTTGAAATAAAACGTGGAATTTTTGAAAGAGACACACATCTGGTGCATCATGTCTTCCTGTCACAGAACATTTTCAGACGGGGGTAGTGACATTGACATCCATTGGGAGTCCATGACATGAAAACATTTGAGAATCACTGCTTTAAATAGTAATCAAAAGAAAAATGCAAGCAACTCCAATACACTCTAGAAACAAGCCCGCGCTTAAAAAACGCAACCGTATACGATACTAATACATATACGATACAATACGACTTTATTGTCCACCTTCACTGAACTTTGTCAATTTTATCAATTTTGGTTTAGAAGAAGGCAAGAGTGAGGTACAAAAGAGTTCTTTAGTCTGTTTTCTTAAATTGAGGAACTCAATTTGGATGGCAACAGCTGGTATTCTTCATTCAGGACATGTGAGGGGTCAGAAGAGATACAGTTTGCCAGTCTGAGCATGCTTTTAGTCTGGGCTTCTTTGAATGACTCTAACACGGCCTCATATTTCAAGCGACTTGAAAGAAGCCCAAAGTCCCAAGTTATAACAAGCGGACATGGCAGGACCGCTGAGTAGTCACTTTCCAAGCACCGGCGGCCATCATCTGAAGCCGAAACATCTGAAACAATGTTTCATTGTTTGGACAGACAGGCAGCAGGGGCGAAATCCAAAAGCGACCACGCCCGCGGGCGCCCGGTTTCAAAAGCGGGCGCCCGCTTTCACAAAAACGGGCGCCCGCTTTCACAAAAACGGGCGCCCGTTTCACAAAAACGGGCGCCCGTTTTCAAAAGCGGGCGCCCGTTTTCAAAAGCGGGCGCCCGTTTTCACAAACTAGGCTATGCCTAAACCTAACTCTAACCCTAAACTTAACCTCAGTAAACCTATGCCTAAACCTAACCTAACCCTAACCATAACCTTTTGAAAAGGAAAAGGCTTTTGAAAACGGGCGCCCGTTTTCAAAAGCGGGCGCCCGGTTTCACAAAAACGGGCGCCCGTTTTTGTGAAAGCGGGCGCCCGCTTTTGAAACCGGGCGCCCGCGGGCGAGGTCGCTTTTGGATTTCGCTGGCTCTCCAGACAGGTTGAAACGCTGACAGAGAAATAAACGCTGAAAGGGAAATATTGAAATGCTGAAAGAGTCTCTGATAACAACTGACTGTGTGTGGACCAGATAATATTATTATGTATGTGTATCGGAAGGACATCCCCGACGTGTGACTTGTCCAACTCACACCCTGCAAACGCAAATATAGTGGTGGGGAGCTGGATATCCACAGTGGGGAAAGGTTGGTGTTAAATAAAGTGAGGAAGGCGTGGTGGAAATGGAAACACTTGTCCTAACAAACAGCAGACATCCGAGAGGCTGAGAAATCCACCTGTGCTAACAAGCACGACCCTATCTGACTGATATGACAGGGAGGGAGTCCAATTTGTTGAAACACTCTAGGAAAAAACAATTGATCCTGCAAAGAAAATATGGATTATATGGCACATACACACAAGTGTATTTATGGCAATATGCAGGCCCAATGTATCACTTTGCATTGGGCCTGGTCTACAAGATTCACTATCACTACTGTACCTAAAATACTTCAAAATACTTCTTTAATGTCAACAAAGTCCACTCTCACAAGGCAGTTTAATAAGGGAGATAATTATTTTTGTTCCTATATCAGTAACTGTGGAGCACAAATCCAACAGCCATTATGAAATATGTATCCCTAGACCAGGGGTTTTCAACAGGTGGTCCGGGGACCACCAGTGGTCCTTGAGAGGGTTCCAGGCGGTCCCCATCTAAGTTGTTTAACCAGATGTAACTCTTGAGAATGTAAAAATGAAACCAAATGAACCCTTGCGGGTCCATTTGGTTTCATTTTTACACTCTCAAGAGTTAAAATATCCATCATGTGAATTAGTCCAAGTCTACACAACTAGAAGATTAATGGTCATGGACAGAAGCAAAAGAAATCTTTAGTTTTGGGGTCTGTGTGTTTAAAAATATCCTAAATTGGTGGTCTGTGGCTCAAATGCTGAATAAATGGTGGGCCCTGGGATGAAAAAGGTTGAAAACCCCTGCCTAGACTTATCGTGTAGCATACATCTTATCGTGTAGCATACATGATGTTTTTTGTTGTTGTTTTTCTGCAAGTGTTAAGTGTGTTGTTGTGTGGGCGCAGTTCTTTGCTCTTCTTTCTCTCTCTCTCTCTCCATCTGTCATTCAGTTTCACAGGTCCAGCCCATTCATTCAGTCGACTCCGCCTCTCAGCACTGGTTGGGCCACCACTCCGCCAATCATCACCAACACAGTATTTAATACACCTGTGTTCCCTGCATACACTCTTTGCCCTCTCGGTTTGCGCCCAAATTAAGTTAAATTGTTCAAGTGAAAAACTTATCCAAGTCTTTAAGGGTCCATTTTAGTCCATGGAAGGGGCAGAGTAGCTCCAGGATACCCTGTAGATTGTGCAACACTTTCTGTTAATACACACCAGGTTATGGGTGAGTTGTATGTGCTTTTTCTAAGTAGGATAGGAGGATTTTTGCTTCACCTTTTTAATAGCCTTTAGTATTTATTTATTTTTGACACTACAGTACCTTCCATTGCTTTCGTGTTTCTTTTTGACCTGACTTTCATTTACTTTGGCCAATATTATTAATAAAGTATTTTCAATTAACCATCTCTCAGTTTATATTTATTTCATTTTTGGGTATTGTGATATTGATACTGTTTAGATTGCCATAAAGGGACATATTTGTATTGTATGTTTTAATTGAAAATGGAGGATTTGTCAATATTATGGCACAAATTCTCTACCTTTATCGTGTCCGATTGGGTGGGCACTAGAATTTATTTTAGACTAACCTGAACTTGTGGGAGAGACAGGCAAATGTATTGCGTGTGTACATGCGTGTGTGTGTGTGACCAAATGCTTGACTGTACCCTGTGCGGTTTGCTGCCCTACTAGAGGGCTGGGGGAACCGCTGGGCCTAAGATATTGAAATCCACTAAAACCTCCTGAAGTGCATAGAAACAAATCAACTACTTTGAATGAGGGACTTTTGGTCCTTCAATGGGTTGATAAAGTCATGAAAGGGACACTGAGTTTTTTTTTATTATTTTGGATGATGCAGTAGTAGTAGTAGTGTGTTAGTTTAATACATGTGGGACATGATATCTTTGGGATATCTTGAACTACTTCTTGGGAGGAGTATACAAATATCAGCTCTTAAGCTCATAATGTTTTGTGCTCTTAACACTTGATCGTGTGCCTGCTGATCCATTTTCCTGCAAAAGCTTTACCTGCAAATAACAGAAAATGGAGAGCTAATAGTTGAACACAAACTAACATGACTTGAATAGTCCCAGTTCATGATCACTGCAACTTGTAAAACTGATATTTCTGCAATTTGCCATAACAATGCAAGTCTGGTATGTGTGGTGTAAGCTTGTAGGGCTAGTAGTCACAACAGTGTTCGTCTTCATAGTTCGAGGAATGCTGTTGTGATGTACAGTATCTGTGGTGGTGAAAGGATTATGTTGTATTTCGCCAAAATATCAATACTGCAAAGCTGTAAAACGTTTTAAAATCTAATAACTGTAGGCCTACAACAGCTTTGGCATCAACATGTACTTGAAGAAAAAAAAAGGCAGATCTACAAGCTCAATGCATCACAATATGTGACAAGTTCTGAACTTGTAGAGCTGCTATTTTCAGGCCTATATACTGTGTGAAGTGCATGGGTAATTTATCTTAACATTCAAAATTATTATTTATTTATTTATTTATTTATTTTTAAATGGTCATGTTTTAGTTATTAGATAATTCACTTTCTCTAACTAAAACATGAAGCGGAGTGTTATTTAATATGGATAGAGAGGTCTGTCTTACTGGAACAACACATATAGTCCAGAACAGTGTCCATAACATATTTTTATATACTAATGTATCTAAAACAAGTTGCCCCCCCAAAAAACAGGAATTTGCTATTTACATCTGTCAATTGTGAATCGAACTGCAGTAACAAGAACATATTTCATGTGCGTGACGACATTTGAGAAGTTGATAAACTTTTATTTGCTGAAACAAAACGTCATAAACATGTTCTATCAAACTAGCCCTGCAGACAAACGAAACATACTGTAGGTCTCATTGCTAGGCTGAGTTCCTTTACATGTAAACATTGTATTCTACATTGTGCGATATGGTTGTGTTTTCTATTCACACTAGAAGCGAGAGTCTGATACTTAGTCAGGCATTAACAAAAATAGCAAAAGTACAGCAGCAGTGAGATTGCTCACATTTCAAGCTCTTTTCTCTCAAAATGAATACATCCTTTAGAAGCACTTTGTGACACTTGGGGTAGAGGTTGGGGTGCTTTTACCTTGACTACATTACTCCAAATATTGATGAGATATCGTGGTTTACTTTATTTGACAATGATATTCCAACCATAGGCTGATTTACTTTGCACAGCTGTCAAAGTCACTCTTTCAGTATGTAAAAGAACAGAGTGGATTCAGACCATTTATAATAAGGCAGTATTTTGTTACAAAAAAACGACAACTTTCTGTTGATGTACTAGCTTGCTACTCTGTATCCTCTTCCAAATTTCAATATTAAAATCGACAAGAAGTTGGTACTTTCGTTAAAAAATAATCAATACAATACATTGAAGTTAAAAGGTGACAATATCCTGTTCAGCATTGAAGTCATAAACAGTCATACAGAACACATGTTCTGTGTCTTGTCTGTGTTTAATGACATCCATAATGCATTTCTAATGGGAGTTACATGGTTTGATAGCCGTGTTCTGCCCATCAAACAAGAAGAATATTTGGTCAAACCATGTGACCCACACCATGTGACTAATGGGTGCTTTGTGGCGGCCATTAAACACAGACAAGAGACAGAACATGTGTTTGATATGTGTATGAAAAGAATATTTCTGTGAGTTCCCATCATGACGAGGGTAAAGACCCCAGCCAGACCTCTTACCAAAGTGTCGTCGTACTTTAAAACTGACCACAGCTAAGTGTTCACATTACGGTTATAGAATGACGTGGAGTTGCAGCATTCGGAGGGCTCAACTACGCCCCCTGTCATCCAGAAGCAGAATAAAAAAACACGCACCACGACTTTTCTTCTCTTAAAAACCGATGTTCACTTTCAATGGGAGGGAGTGAAGTGTCTTGACATATATACATTGCGATTTAAATGTATTACAGCATGATATGACCACAGTGGACACAAAACATAAAGCCTGCTTAATTCCCAAGCCGATTCGCTGCATTCCATGATTTGTTTGGTCACTTTGCTACTCTGTCTGGAAAGTCTCCTATCTCCAAGGCAGACAGGATATGTAAATACTGACACTATTGGTGAAGGCATTTTACTTTGAAGTTTCAGCTTGAATTTCCCTCAAACGCTTTCTGAACCAATCAGAGTGCTGCATCCCTCCAGGCTATGGGGTTTTTGATCTGTGACCAGTGTTGCCAACTTGGCGCATTTGTCGCTATATTTAGCGCTTTTTCAGACCCCCCTAGTGCCAAAATTAGTGGAAAAACTCCTGGCGGGAAATCTAGTGCTTTTTGGCTGGTGAGTTGGGGCGAAATTGATTGACAGGCGCCAGAGATAAAACCCTCATTTTTCACCATTTCTCCTCCTATGACAGTGGTTTTCAACCAGTGGTCCCCAGGCTAAATGATGGATAGTTGGTTAACCAGATGTAACTCTTTGAGAGCGTAAAAATGAAACCAAATGGACCCTTACGGGTCCATTTGGTTTCATTTTACGCTCTCAAGAGTTAAAATATTCATCATGTGAATTAGCCCAGGTCTACACAACTAGAGAATGTAGAAGATTATTGGTCATTTAATGGTCATATTCCCTTCCAGGCAAGCATCTAGCGCATTCTAGTGCATTTTGGAAGTGCCACTAGTGCATTTTGGATTTTGGCAGTTGGCAACACTGTCTGTGACTTCCACCTCTGGAACCCACATTGTTATTTTCATTTGTAAACAAAAGTCAGTTTTGTGGAGCAATCCCAGCGGATTACAGTACCTGTATGTCGAATCTACACACAGCCTATAGATATTTTAGCATAATGATTAAGTTTACAGAGTAATACACTGCCTGGATGTCATATTGAAGTGGGTTTCAAAACGGACTTAATGAAAACCATCTGTGTTTGAAAGACAACACATTGGTGGGAATCAAACGGTGAGCTTGATTTCTATTTGCTCTTATTGATGTGATAGGTTTTCAGGAGGTTTTTGGCATGCATTGTGGTCTAAAAGTGTGGAAAAAGTATCTTTCATTTTACTGGGACTGGGAAATCCCAGTCAAACAGGAGGAGGCTGGCCAAACTGAATAGCAAAGTGACAAACCTTAACGCAGAGGAATCAGGCTGGGGAAACCAGGCTACTTGTACAAAACAAACACATTAAGAACAAAAACTAAAAAGATATCAAGTGTCTCCTATTATTGATGTCCATCCATCCATCCAGCTCACATCCACATCCGTGTCGTGGTAGAGGTGATATCCAGGCACTGACCGGCCGTCAATGTTCAGTGTGAGACAACCAGGATGGTTTATTGCAGTCTATTCTGGAAGTACAACTGCTGCTCCCAGAGCTGTTCCCACCTTGGTCCTCATCCCGGCCACAGATCTAATCAAAGTCCTGTTAATAAAAGCCTGGTCTACACTTGGGTGCATTTTTAGTCTCAACGAACCCCAAAAGAGTAGCCTGCTAGTTCCTGTGTTTTCAGTATGCGACGCAACGCGCAAACCAAAATGACAAATCAGGGCCTTATCTTGTTGATGACATCATCAGCACCATCATTAGACCGCTCCCCCAACAACAGTGCTAAAGTTTTTCTTTGTTGTTGGGGAGGTTTTGTTTTTAAAAAAAGGGAACGACGATGTTCGCTAGTGCCTTTTGTATTGTTGGTGCGAGCGAGGAGCGTCCGCCGCCCGTTGACCTCTGACCCCCGGGGGGCGGGGCCTCTACTGCATGATGACGTCGGGTTGGATGTTGAAGAGCAGGTCGTCGTTGCCGCGGCGCACCTCCAGCAGCAGGGCCGTCTCCTCCTGCAGCGCCCCCTGCAGGTCCGACGTGGTCATCAGCGGCTGGCCGTTCAGCTTCACGATGATGTCTCCGTCCTTGATGCCTCCTCTGGTATATGAGAGAGAGAAAAGGAGAGAGAGAGATCTACGTTGTAGTTAATTGGTTAATGGTGATCAGTGATTAAGTTGAAATTGGTTTATGGTGAAGTGGTTCATTGAATAAGTTTGTACTGTAGTGCACTTAATTGGTTTATGGTGAAGTGGTTCAGTGATTAAGTTGAAATTGGTTTATGGTGAAGTGGTTCAGTGATTAAGTTGAAATTGGTTTATGGTGAAGTGGTTCAGTGATTAAGCCGTGGCTACATGACTCCTGATCTTTTGTCAACAGATAAATAATTGAAGATTTTCCAAAAATACCCGGAGCCACAGAGCTGTGTAGTCATGTTAAACTGAGCATTTGAGGAAATGATGATGTCACAGCCATAGCCAACCTCGGGACGAAAGGGTTTCATCCCAAGGTGAAAGGAGTAACCCATGGGGTAACCATGGAAAACAGCTCACACAGCTAATTTTCCTGTTGTTAGATATTTCTTATCGCCACCTACTAGCCTGGCAAGTGTTGGAGCCCATAATGTTTGTTTTGGGTTGTATGTGTGGATGTGTAGCACCCAGCCATGAGCCAGCCACAACAGCCCCGCCAATCGGGCTCAGCCCTATTGGCGCGACTGGTTGTGCGTTGGACTGGCGAGTGGGAGTCCTGGGTTCGATCCCCGCTTCTGTGTAATACTACAGATGCAGATATCTTTGTAAAGTGGGCAGAATTGTTTTAAACAAAGTAGGAAAACATCTGTTTTGCAAAAGATCAGTCGTCTGGCTATAGCATATGTCGGTAATGTAGTGTATTAAACGTGGCTGAGAGGTTGAGCAATGAATGTGTAAAATAAACAACACATACTTCTGTGCAGGCGAGTCAGGGATGACCTCGTGGACGTAGATCCCTGTGGAGACGTCAGGGAAGTCTGGGCTGTGCTGTTTAAGCTCCTCCATCAGCCTGGTGCAATGCACACACACACACACACACACACACACACACACACACACGCACACACACACAACCACAGACTGTGATTAACTGCTGAATGCATTGTTCAATTTATAACATCACGGCTAGCGCTCTGACAGTCAGAGTCTATGTCTGAGTGTTTGTTTGGTATTAAGTTTTTCATGACTGTCAGTTTAGTCAGCTTGTTGTTTATAAAACACATTCCTCGGCCCTAAGCGTCGTCCACATCGAACACATCGTTCATTCATCGACTCGTTGACTCACTGATTGACTCATCCCTCATTCATTCATTCAGTCAATCAATATGACTTACGATGGAGTGATCGTCAGCATCCGTATTCCAATGAATCTCTTCTTTATGGACCTCACATCTGTCAAAAAAAGATGTGGATTAGTTATGATTGCATATGTAGTTTCAAAAAAATAAATAAATAAATACTAAAAACTAGTAAATTAATTTTGTTGAGTAATCTGATTAAAGATTTTAACACAATTAACTCATGTGTACCGTACATTGACTCAACCCACTGAGCATTTTCTCATTGAACAAAATGGGTAGAGCACAGTTTTACAGAGACATATAGTAGCTTTGTCTCCCTTTAACCAGAGCCATAGAGTATAACTTGAGAGATCTACTAAGATTAGGGGCTTGTAGAACACCTATTTTCATAAATATTTAAGGAAAAAGAGATCTTTTTCCCCAGATTATTTTTCTTTTTTAAATGTTCAAATCCTGTAAAAGAAAACAGACATATTTTGGACATACAGTAGTTCGAATGGTGATTAATCATGATTAAATTAATTTTGAAGCTGTGATTAATTTGATTATGTTTTTTATTATTCAACAGCCCTAATAAAAACACATCTATAGCTTATCCATCAAACAAGAATTAGATGCTTCTATAGTAGGTTGCTGAAGAACATTACGCAGAAATAGCAGACGTACAAGCAGATGAGCAAGTGTTTTGGTGAAAACTTTTGGTGTAGACGGCAAAAAGTGGTCAGATCCTGTTTACTAAGTCCATAGACTCTAGGTTTAAGTGGTTAAGACAATGAGTCACAGTACAGTACAGTACAGTACAGTATATCAGGTTTGGGGTTATTGTCGTGTATGTTTAAGGAAAGACAAAAACAGGTTTTAAATGATGTTGTGAAAATGCTGAGAGTAAACTTGACCTGCGGTTTCCTGAAGCTAATGTTTTGCCAGAATATATTTTCTCACAAGACAGACTTTGTATTCTGTGCTGTCCACCTGCGTTCCCACAGAAACTCTCCTTCACTCCCTTTTCCTTGTTTACGTATGTCTGTAGATAGCTTGGGTCAGCCTAGTCCCAATGCTCATCTCAGTGCATTGGGGGCAATCAGACTTTCAGTTATATACTGACTGTTTTGGAGCAGTCAAGGGTATACTAGGCCACAATAAAACTCGAGATTCTTTGGTCTGAATCTAGGGTTTCGGCGGGAGGGTGGGCAGGTGAGAATGGCATGAGGGCCATACCATTTTCATTTAAATTCTTTAGTTCTGAACTTCTGTGACTGACAAGATTTATCTCAAGTCAGCTTCAATAATAACATCAGTTGTTGTTGAAGTTGCAACAGACACGCAGCATGCATAAAGCTAAAGGTCTGACTCCGAGGGTTTTCTGTTTTCAATGATGAAATGCTGTTGGTTTAGTGGTACAACATTTGCAATTAGTTAGTAGCAGTAGTAGTGTTTCAAATCATTTAAAGGTAGGGGAAGTGATTTGAAATTCATGGTGTAGTACCAGCCTGGTGCACTAGGGGCCCCCAACAGTAGCTACACTATGTGAACCTGCTGCTCGATCCTGATTGGAGGAGAATTGTGGTGACCTGGGGAACTTTTATTAGCTCCTCTGCTAACGTGGGGGAGGGGGAAACTCCATATGTGGTTTCCACACCTTATAATAGAGCATTTTAACAGAAAAAAAAAATATTTTTTGGGTGATATCTGACAAAAGTGAAATCACTTCCCCTATCTTTAAATATAAGCACTATAATTTGGAATATCTTTGAAATGTGGGCTGTGTGCATGCCATCATGTTGGTGGGTCAGTCGGGGCATTTAGGGCATTTAGTGTGTGTGGTCACCTAGAGCAGGGGTTTTCAACAGATGTAACTCTTGAGAATGTAAAAATGAAACCAAATGGACCCTTGCGGGTCCATTTGGTTTCATTTTCACACTCTCAAGAGTTAAGATACTCATCATCTGAATTAGCACAACTTAATTAAGAAGTTTACACTGTTTTGTTGGCAAAATCCAGTCTTGCGGACAAAGTCAACATAATTCTTTAATTTTAGGTCTTTGGGGCTAAAATGTAATGAAATGGTGGTCCGTGGCTCAAATTCTGAATAAATGGTGGGCCTTGGCATCAAAAAGGTTGAAAACCACTGACCTAGAGCTCTGTGCTTGTCCAGGGACTCGTTGAGGAAGCGAGTTATCCTGTCAGACGGAATGGCGAAGGAAATGCCTGCCGCGACCTTCAGGGTGTTGATGCCAATGACCTCGCCGTCCTGTAGGACACACACACACGCGCACATGCACACACACACACACACACAGAAGATAAAGGGGTCAGTATGGCAGCATGGGTGGCATTAAGTGAACTAGTGCTCGGGGTCTGACATCTTGCAATTCTTTATCATTGTGTTTGTCCTGTCCGGCATTTACTGTAGCATCCAAACATGCAGCATGTTTGGATGTGAATGCTATCTACACACTTTCCGTATTCCATACAGTGGTTTGACAATCTAATCAGGTTAGGGCAGGGGTCAGCAACCTGCGGCTCAGGAGCCGCATGCGGCTCTAGAACACAGCCCTAGTGGCTCAGTGGCTGTAGCATTATTACATACACACTGGGGCGATCCACACCAAAATAATATAAACATTTCAGTCACCCAAAACGCGTTGCGCTGTCTGACAGTTGCCAGTTAAAGTAGCACTTGGCCATGTCAAAAAAGCCCAGCAGTTATCAGAGGTGGAGCTTTCAATCTGAACCAGCCATTTTCAAAGGTTTACTCAGTTTACTATGTCATTAATATACCTTAGAGATGTTGTGTGGACTAGAAATGGAGTTCTGTAAAACTCCTTTATTTATTTTTTTAGAAACTCCATTTCTGAAGAAAGGTTGTGTTTCACCATGTTATTTGTTAATGATTTTTCTTTGAGGACCTTTTTTTCTGAGAGTGCGCAAATGGCTCTTTCAACATCTTGGGTTGCAGACCCCTGGGTTAGGGTTACAGTTAGGGCCGTAACTTACTATTTTCATAACCGTTTCATCGCCCGACTATTTACAGTATCATCGATTAATCGGATTATGCCTCTTATTTAGCTGTCACCTTGAAGGGGGATTCCACCTGTTTTCTCTTTTTTTCTGAGAGTGTACAAATGGAACCAAATGGACCCACTGGGGTCTATTTGGTTCCAGTTGTACCATCCATTTGGTTCCATTTGTACACTTAAGGCCATAAAAGAAAAGTCTCACACCTCCAAAGTTTCATAACTCCATTTCTAGGAAACACAGAATGGGGGAGGGCCTTTTTTTATCATGCCTATCACAACATCTCTAAGGTATATCAATTAAAATGGGTGGAATCCGCTACACTTAAACACTGGAAAAACTATGATTAAGTGGGAAAACAGGTCAAAACTTCAGTGATTAGTTGATGAACCAATTCGATTACTAAAAATAGTTCACAACTAATAGAATAGTCAATTTGATTGTGATTAATTGATCAATCATTGCAGCCCTATTTATGGTTTATTCTGCATTATTGCAACAGAGAGACCATTTGATGAGATTTAACCTCTCAGAGCCATGTTATCGTCAGGTGGTGGTCCTTACTGTAGCTAAAATGCAGAATAAATAGTGGGCTTAACGTTATAGGCTAACTTTAATTATATTTATACCTATGCTACAGTATGGAGGATAGCATCTACAGAATGCATTCCATTAGCCTTACCAGGTTAACTAGAGGTCCTCCTGAATTCCCATACTGAAAGAAAAACAAAAGAAAACAGAACATGTCAGCTATAGCCTTCATAGAGAACACATGCAAATCTAACAAGAAGGTACTGGATGTTACATATGCATACATACATACTGTACATGAGTGAATTCTCATTGCATTTATCACATAGTTGATGAGAGATATGCAACACATGGCTCCAGACAGACTCCAACAGGAGGTATGGTATGTGGAATATGGAATATTCGGTATGTGGAATATGGAATATTTTGCAGATTAAACCTCAGACGGGACATTTTAAGTTTCCATTCAGCCTTCATTCCTGTATGATAGTATATCGTTGTCGGGGGCAGAAACCTCTCTTATCTCCAGATTAGAACTTTTCATGCTTTTCTTTCGTATAAGCTAACGCCCCACTTGAACGTCTTCATACTACAGTATCTCACGGTCCAAGCAGTCCAAGCCGCTTCTTTTCACCTGAGTGGAAAGATCACATTAGTCCAACCAGTTTCTGTCCCCTCTATCAGGTCAACCAGCTGACCATGACACTGGCTTTGAACGTTATCAAGCGATGATTCCCAGGATGCTGCCTATGATCTTCTCCACCAGGCATGTTGTCTGGGAGCCGTCTGACACGATTGCATTGATAAGACGAAAACCCAGAAAGCATGGCCGGTTGGCCGCCTTGTTTTAAGCCCTGTGTTGGCATGGCGACGTGCTTGTGGTTATGTTTAGGATTAGTGTTAGAGGGGGACTAGTATATTGACCAAGACGACTGCAATAAAGTAGGCGAATGTGTGTTAAAACGGACTGCATTGCGACGTGCTTGCGGTGCAGTCGGGGGTCTGAGGACGCTTATCAACTTAGTCGGCTGCCTGGCAGCATGCGACAAGACGCGACATCGGCATAATAAGTAACCTGCTGAGAATACTGGCTTGATTTTCAGTAAAATCCACTCACCAGGGGCGAGGCAGTTTAGAGAGTAGGATCAGTGCATGTTTTTTTGTGACAGTATAGCTACCCTAAGCCATGCAAACTCCACACAGAAAGGCCCTTTTGCCAACCCCACCTCGGGTATGGGCACTGATAACATGGAGGAAAGAACTCCTTGCGGCCACTGCGAGAATCAAACCAGGACTTCTACTATCGACTGTGCCACCACTCAGTCAGTATGTGTATGTACCAGGGGTTTTCAACAGGTGGTCCGGGGACCACCAGTGGTCCCTGAGAGAGTTCCAGGTGGTCCCCAGAATAAATGGTTCTTAAAGAGATGTAACTCTTTAAGAGCGTAAACATGAAACCAAATGGACCCTTGCGGGTCCATTTGGTTTCATGTTTACACTCTCAAGAGTTAAAACACTCATCATCTGAATTAGCCCAAGTCTACACAACTAGAGAATGTGGAAGATTAATGGTCATTTTGATGTGTATGTTTGACTGTTTTGTTTTCTCCAAAAATTCTAGCCTAATTGTGGACAAAAGCAAAAGAAATCTTTAGTTTTGGGGCTCTAAAATGTCATCAAATGGGGGTCCTCCGTGGGTCAAATTCTGAAGAAATAGTGGGGCCTGGTGTGAAAAAGTTTGAAAACCACACATACTGTATATACAACTGTATGTTCTTACGTTAATGATAGCGTCCGTCTGGATGTAGTCCATGTCGGAGTCGGGCAGGCCCAGCTCCTTGCCGTCGCGCTGGGCGGTGCTGACGATGCCCGTGGTGACGGTGTTCTGTAGGGCGAAGGGGCTGCCGATGGCAACCACGAACTCCCCAGGCCTCAGGTCAGCACTGTGGCCCAGCAGCAGCACCGGCAGCTTGGTCTGGAACAACACCAAGGTTATTGGAGTTAACTACTGTATAAGGTTATGTGTTTATTCTGTTTAATACAAAATATTGGATATTGCATTGGATTGTGGGGCGGCAGTGGCTCCGGATGGCAACCGCAAGGCTGCCGGTTCAAACCCGGGCTCCCACCAGGGTTGTCGATGTGTCCCTGAGCAAGACACTTAACCCATTGTGTCCTGTCTAGATTTCTAGTTTCTAATATTCAAAGATTTGCATCACGTTTTCACGATTTTTCAAAAATAGCAGAGATACAAGCTCATAGCGCGCCACTCGGTGGCGCGCTATGAGCTTGTAGATCTGCTATTTTTCAATAGTTAAAACATAATGCTTAGAACACCAAAACGCGTTCAGTACACTAAGGGTTTAAAGGGGAATAATTCCACCCATTTTCAACAAAGTCATTATCATTAGTATACCCTAGAGGTGCTGGGTGGACATGATAAAAAAACGTTTCCCCATTCTGTGTTTCCCAGAAATGGAGGTCTGAAGAAAATCATTAAAATGGTGAAACACATCTTGATGACATCGTCAAGATGTATTTCACCGTGTTGGATTGGATTTCTTTAGACGGTTAGTTTTTCTGAGAGCGTACAAATGGAACCAAATGAACCCGTTAGGGTTCATTTGGTTGCATTTGTACGCTCTCAGAAAAAATGTTGAAAATGGGTGGAATTCCCCTTTAACTATAGGTTAAGTGTTTAATACAGAATATTGGATAAAGTCAGATGAACATAATAACGGCTGTACCAAATCCCGTCACAATGAGAATGGGTTTCCTTCCTTTTTGAAGTGGTGCAACCGTTACGCACCAACTACCAGTACCAATGTTTGGCTTGCGAGTTGTGTGTGTGTCAATTCACCATTGCCATTGAAAGCAATTGCGAGTTGTGTTCCTGCGTGGGTCACTTCACCGTTGCAATTATGTCATTATAAGGTCATTTGCAAATGTATATCTTTAACGTTTATTGCTGCTTGTTTCTCTCTCAAAATGTGGCAACATGCCTAGCCTAAGCTACTTTGAACCAGTGTTAATGGTTTCATAGTATTATAGTACACATAGTAGCCTACTATATAGTACTATGAAATAATACATAGTATTATTTCAGACAGTGTACAGAGACGTGGCACATTTATAGATAGATTCACTTGCATTGGCATGACACACATCTTTAAAACTGTGTAGCTGCAGTAGTAGTGGGAGTAGCATTAGTGCAGGGGAGGTGTTCACTCGTTCACAATCCGTTGAAAAGCACTGCTCTGAGGGTTCAGTTTGAACCATCTTCAGGTGCCCACAGGGTTTCTGTTCCATATTCCCCTCTTGGAGAACACCACTAGTTTACTCTAAAGTAAACTAATCATACTCTAGCAAAATAACTAGCCAAAGAAAGTGTAATAAAGTAAGACGGGAGGACAGAGAGGAGTGATCATTTGCAAGGCAGCAGGAGCAGCATATGTTAGGTGAGGGAATGAGTGTAAACACATGGTGTGATCCATGGTGTGAGTCAGACAGAGAAAGAGAGAGATGGAGAGAGATAGTTGCCTAAACACCATTATGATTTGAGGAAGGAGAGGAGTGCGTCCATGGACATTTCGGTACTCCCCAGACCATCATCGTGAAGGAGAGAGAGGAGGGGGAGAGAGAGAGAAAGAGAAACAGTCATGATTTAAGAAGGTCTTTCTTGTCTGACCTCCTCCCCACTCCTCTCCTCTCCTCCCATCTGGACTGTGGGATCGTGCAGAGGGATTTGGGTCAAGCACTTACATAAGTGCATAAGTTTGTACTCTAAAGCTCAAGGCTTATCACCGCTAGAGCCAGGTGTAAGAGGCCATGCGAGGGGTGGGCTCTACGGATGCAAATGTGCTGCATTTATTTACAAGTGAAAGAGGGTGACATAGGGACAAAGTGACACCAGGAGTCAGGAGGAGTGTCGATTTTGACAGCGAATGCTGACCTAGTTTTTGTCATTTGAATAAAATTCCAGTTAGTAGTAGTCATGTTTTAGTCATCTGGATTTAATCTTTGTTTTAGTTGACTAAACACCATGCAATTTCAGTAAGGAGTGAGTGGACATTGTGGAACGCTCCTCCTCGGCCCATCATCGCATCAACACTGATGATCTTATGACTAAAATGTCCACATAGATGTATACAGTACGTCAATTTGTATTTGCATCCAAAGAGTATCAACACTCTTCTGGCAATGCGCAAAGCTTTTCTGTTATTTGTCAAAAACATGACTAACTACTATATACCCCCCCAACACACCCACACCCACACACACACACTACTGAAAATCAGTATTCCCACAGTGCATTAGGGGCTCAGAACGACCCCCACACACACCTGGGGCCAGAACTGAGCTTAAACTGGGGTGGAGGTCCGGGTGGATGGATTGGGGTGGGTGCTACCACTCCCTACAAGTATGTGTGACGCATGCAGTACACATCAGTGGCGGGGGGAAGAAAAAGATGTTGGGAAAGTACCGCTGTGTGTGTGACTGCTAACAGAATAGGGATCATGAACAGCATGTGCATTGTTCCACTAGTGTGTGTCTAAAGGATGAGGTGTCCATGTTGTCTCTGTTTGCTAGCCACAGAGACAGGTGAGCTTGTCCATTGTCTGCTGCAACGTTTTGGAGTCATGTCAGTTACTAAGGTGAAGAAATGGCTTTCACAGTGTGAGCTGTAGCTCTGACAGTAAATCTAGTCAGGGGCGGATGTAACATTTTCCAATTGGTGGAAATTGGTGAGATACTGTTGGTTTAGTGGTGCCACAACTGTAGTTAGTTGTAGCAGTAGCAGTAGTAGTGTTCCAAATCATTTTAAATATAAGCACTTTATACATTTGAAATATCTTGGGTTATTTCGCATGCCATCATGTTTGGTGGGGCAGTCTGGGCATTTAGGGGGGCATTGCCCCCCCATGCCATGCCTAGATCCGCCCCTGCAGTTGTCTGCTGCAACGTTTTGGAGTTATGTCAACTAAGGTGAAGAAACGGCTTTCACAGGGTGAACTGTAGCTCTGACAGTAAGTCTAGTATAAACAAGTGTGAGTTGAACTCTTGGGCCAAGAACACAAGCCCTTGACAGTCTCAATGTCTTCCATGTGTGGATCACTTTACGGAGGGGAACAGGAACAGAATCTCACCTGTGCGTTGATCTTGATGGTAGCGATGTCAGACTTCTTGTCGATGTCCTTGATGCTGGCCTCATAGACGTCACCATTGGACATCTGGACCTGAGAGGAGAGGAGGAAGATTATGCTTGAGATACAGTATATGCTTGTATTATGCTTGTATTGCACCTTTCTAAACTGCATTTGCTGCAGAACATACGTAGACTACTGTGAAGCTGTTCACACAAAGTTCACATAGCTTTGCTACTACAGGGAAAAGTATTCTATGCTACTACTGCTTAAAGTGGGCGTGTCATGCCCCTTGGGAGATAACAAGTGGTATTTGTAATGCTAATCTTGATAGTGACGTCACGCAGCAAGTGTAACTTTCCCCATTGTCTTCTATGCCAGGCTTGGATGGCAGTGCTAACATACTAAACAACACTAAACTACTAAACTACTAAGCAACATGTTAGTCATGTTGGCGTTACATTTTGGCTTCATACTGGCTCATTCGAATATATTATTTAAATTGACACTTGGTGTGTTGTTTACAGTAACTGCTGCATAATCGCAATCTTGCATGTGAGTCCCATGCACCGCAGCCACCTTCTGTCTGTTTCCTCACTGACATGACACTCTCAACACTGGTAAAACGGCAGCTTGCATCAGCGCTGTAGCATAATAATAATAATAATCTTTATTGTCCCGAATGGATGGGACAAGAATCCCACCAGTGCTTGTGGTATTTTTGTCCCATCCAGACATCCATACACCACCAATCTGTCCAGCACATCAAACCGTCTTGATTCAGACCACATTACTGTATGTGGTAAATTCCTGGGTATGTCAATGCACCTTTAAAGTTTATAAGGTGTATATGTCCGTTGCTAGTCCAGTGAACACCTGATAACTCAATTTTTGAGTTTTTGTTTTTCATAAATCAGTGCTATTGAACACACACATTATTGGCAATCTAAAGTCACAACATCAACGTTGATGAGACAGCTGCTGTATTGCATTGTTATACTGTATATATACAGCATATGTTCCTTAAAAATGTGTAGTTTTGCGCTTCATGGAAATAGGTATAACACAGTGAGTTATGAGGTTTACCCCGGACAACAACGTTATGTATTTTAAGGTACCTTGAGGTGTTGCCGTCCGGACACGGGGTTGTTGTTGGACACCACGTGGGCGTTGGTGACGATCAGGCCCGTCTCGGACATCACAAACCCAGAGCCGCTGGACAGAGGGACGTTACGTCCAAACAGCGGGTGCCTGTTCGGTTCGCACAGATTAAAGAACAAATTAAACCTCACGACCAAAAACATGTTCCCTTACATTAGGGCAGCATCCTGAACAGTTCAGCATCCTGAACAGTTCAACATACTCAACCAAGTGAAGAGGTCAGTAATATGTAGTATAATTAAGTAGAACAGTGATGAAATTGTAAAATGTGGATAAAACAGTGCATATTATTCTACCTGAGGAAGAGCTCGATGTGAACTACGGCAGGAGCGATCTTCTCCACCACGTCAGCGATGAAGTTGAACTTGTAGCGCGGACTGGCAGGGTGTTGTAGACCTGTACTAACACACACACACACACACACACACACACACACACACACACACACACACACACACACACACACACACACCACACACACGCACACACACACACACACACACACACACACACACACACACACACACACACACACACACACACACACACACACACAACACGGACACACACCACCATGAGTGTTAATACAGACCTGTACTAACACAAACACACAGGCATGTTGAGATTAATTGAGACTATTGCCTAGAGCGCTTCCCAAGGGTGACACTCGAGAGGCATCCTAACCAGATGCCCAAACCACCTAAGCCGGCTCCTTTCCAGGTGAAGGAGCAGCGGCTTTACTCCGAGTCTCTCCCGCGTGACTGAACTTCTCACCCTATCTCTAAGGGAGATGCCAGCCAGGCGCTGGAGAAAACTCATTTTGGTTGCTTGCATTTTCGTGACCTTGTTCTTTCGGTCATGACCAACACTTGATGACCATAGGTGAGGGTAGGGATGAAGATACTGTAGCTCGGTAGACAGAGAGCTCTGCCTTCTGGCTCAGCTCCAGGGGCGGATCTAGGCATGGGCATGGGGGGGGGGCAATGCCCTCATAAATTCCTTGACTGCCCCACCAAACATGATAAGATGCAAAACAACCCAAATTACATAAGATTACATCAATACAAAGATATTTCAAATTAAAGTGCTTATAATTAAAAGTAGTATCACTAATAACACTACTACTACTCCTAACTACAGTGGTGCACCACTAAATCAACAGCATTTCATCACTGAAAACAGAAAACTCTCTGAGTCAGACCTTTAGCTTTGTGCATGCTGCGTGTCTGTTGCAACTTCAACAACAACTGATGTTATTAGTGATGCTTTACTTGCCTAATAAAAGTCCTGGCTTCATCGCCCGTGTCGATTCGCGCCACGGGCGATGAAGCCACACCCATACCATTTTCTCCTGCCCCCCCCCCAATTGGGAAATGTTACATCCGCCCCTGCTCAGCTCTATTTTGGTGACAACAGTGTGGTATAGAGACTACCATACCGCCACTGCTGCTCCGATTCTCCGGCTGATCTCCCTCTCCATCCTCCCCTCACTCATGAACAAGACCCAGAGATATACTTAAAGGTAGGGTAAGTGATTTGAAATGCATGGTGTAGTACCAGCCTATTGCACTAGGGGCGTCCAACAGTAGCTATGTGAACCTGCTGCTCGATCCTGATTGGAGGAGAATTCGCCACCACCTGGGGAACTTTTATTAGCTCCTCTGCTAACGTGGGGGAGGGGGAAACTCCATATATGGTTTCCACACCTTATAATAGAGCATTTTAACAGAAAATTTTTTTTGTGGGTGATATCTGACAAAAGTGAAATCACTTCCCTACCTTTAAAGTCAAACACACAGTTCATTGTAACCGGTGGTATGAGTGTCGCATATGGATCTATATACAGAACTACGGTTGTGGAATGCAGAAGTCGACTTTTAACTCATTGACCGCGATCGGATCTTCTTTGTTTTCTCTCCATTGCCGCGGCTCAAACCAGTTCGATCGGTAAAAAAGCCCTTATTTTGAAGCTCAGATCTCCTAAACAGGATGTGCTGTTTCTGTTATGCTGTGTCTGTTGTCTTGCCTAATCGATCATCTGGCGATGTACCCAAAAACATCGGGTCACAAGTCAGGAAGAGCTGTGTAGCCCTGGCTGCTTAACCCATGCGCCAGCGACATTGAGGGGGCAAACCGGAGGAGAGCCGTTTGAATGCATTGGGTTGAATGCATGTCAATGGGACGGAAAAAAAAAAAGTTGTCCCCAATTCTGTCCCAAATGAAAGTCAGCAACGGGATGATCATCAGACGATGCGCACAGACTAATAGTTGGATTAAAGAATGAAATCTACATCTCGTCGTGATACGAGCCGTCGTCGTGACCGGCGGGAGAAATCTAACGGGAAGTCCACGAGCAGCTCGAGAACGGCGCTTTAAGAATTAAGAGGTATAGTGAAAATAGCAGATGTGCAAGCTCATAGCATGGCACAAGCATGGGACCTCATTGTGAACTTCATCTGCTAATTTCACTGGTTGGATCCTGGGGACATATCAAGTTTCCCTTTTGGGTCTTTAACTAAAAAAAAACACTGCTATATACAGTATATTATAGGCCCCCCTCTTGTTTTTGCTCTACACTAGAGTATCCTAGCTGGACTGAACTATTTGGTTTCAAAACATCATCAATGGAAAGTGGTCACAAATCGGGACGTTGGCCAATATCGATGGTGTCATCATAAGTCCATAATAATACCTGATGTACCATCCAAATCCATATATCTAACTGGGTTCAGGATCCGGTTACCGGATACATCACAGTTGGAACCAGTTTCTGGAACCAGGTTTTATCTACTTGGTCAGAGCTGGACTTCACATGTGCTGCTATATAACTACAGTACCAGTGATGTTTTCATTCCAAGGACCACCCCAACTCTCAGAGTTATTAGAGCTAAAAGGGTCTGTTTGGAAATGGACCGAGGGCTATTTCACACAAAAAAACCTTGTGGTCATTTTATCGTCTACTCAGGCTTATGTGAACACCCCAAAAGTTACTTAATTCAGTATTTAGATATTTGATATTCAATTTAGCCGACCGCCCCTGCCTATACAAATCCACTATAACTTAAAACTCCATTTTAACCATGGTAGTTTTATCAAAAAAGCACCAGTCCTGACTCCTATTTTCTCCTTCTACTATGTGTGGGGGCTGTGGAATTGAATCTACTGTTTTCATTTATTATTTACTAATCATTTGTTCGTTATTTTCCTTAAGAAATATTTTAAAATGAATGAAACCGTAAATGAGACTCCAGACAACAGAAAATGGGACTTTAAAATGACTGCATTATCACATATTTAAATACGGCATGAAATATTTAAAAACTGTCTGGTGTGTTCACATAAGACTCAGTCAGTACACAATATAATGACAAAATCATGTTTTGAAAGTGGACCCTTGTGGATCCATTCATAAATAAAATATTCATCATCTGTTATCATCATCAATTAACCCAAGTCTACACAACTACAGAATGTAGAAGATTAATGTTCATTTTGATCTGTATGTTTGACTGTTTTGTTTCCCAAATCCAGCCTGGAATTGTGGACAAAAGCAAAAGAAATCTTTAGTTTTGCGGTCTGTGGGGCGCCTAAAATGTCACCAAATGGTGGTCCGTGGCTCAGATTCTGAATAAATAGTGGGCCCTGGTATGAAAAAGGTTGAAAACCACTGCTCTACTGGGCTTGGAATAAAACTGTACTGCATGTGGCTGACAGTCTGAGAGCTTCCTTGTCAGAACAGAACAGAACAACCAGTCTTGGCTCCAACATAGCGTATAGTTATTTCGAGGACTTCACCCTGTTTATTTACCTTTTGCCCAGTGTTTTTCCTCTTTCTTCTCCGCTCCACACGTCTCTTATTATGACTTGCGGCGGTGGAGGGTTCACCTGACCCGCACTTGTCTCTCTAAGTGGCACGGAAAATAATCCCCTTGGCAAAACATACACTGTCAAAACCAGACCCAAGCAGGGGCGGATCTAGGCATCGGCATGGGGGGGCACCCCTAAATGCCCAGTCTGCCCCACCAAACATGATGGCATGCAAAACAACCCAAATTACGAAGATATTTCAAATTAAAGTGCTTATAATTAAAAGTATTTGGAACACTACTACTGCTACCAACTAACTACAGTTGTGGCACCACTAAACCAACAGCATTTCATCATTGAGAACAGAAAACTCTCTGAGTCAGACCTTTAGCTTTATGCATGCTGCGTGTCTGTTGCAACTTCAACAACAACTGATGTTATTATATTGATGCTTTACTTGCCTAATGTAAGTCCTGTAACCGAAAATGGTATGGGTGCGGCTTCATCGCCCGTGTCGCTTTGCGCCGCACCCATACCATTTTCTCCCCCCCCCCCCCCAATTGGGAAATGTTACATCCGCCCCTGGACCCAAGGAAACGCAGTCCTGTCCTGTATTGCACCGAAAACCAGACCAGGGAACAAAGTATGGAGCGAGTGCCTCCTCCACCACGCTGTCTACAAATAACCCTCCTTCCTGGCCATAATTACGCTGTGTTTTCCATGTTATGTGGATGTGTGTACTCAACGGTGCAACGGCGGAGTCAAGCCACCCAGAAACCAAAGGCCTAAACATAACTACTAAAGACTCACCCAATCAACCCTTCTTTCTTACTCCCCTTAAAGGAGAATTGCACACCAAAAGTTTTATCTTTATCTTTATTTGCATTTAATTTGTTAGAAACAAGTGCTCCGGGTGTTATTTTGTGAAAAAACTCCTTAATGCCTGTTTCCCCTCTCCCAAAATAGGCTTATAATGGGGCTAAGGGGTCAAATGCAAGTTCACCTATATACATCGCTCCAAAATGCAATTTTCTGCTATATATTGTCTCCCCACCATGTCAGTAGTGTGTTAACACTCACACTTTCACTTTCACTATTGGTACAGCAGTGATTCAGCTGTCTCAAAAGGTGAGGGCATGGCACATGGTTTATGGCTGAACCACTGCTGAAACGAAAGTGAAAGTGTGAGGGTTAACACACTACTGACATGGTGGGGAGACGATATATAGCAGAAAATTGCATTTTGGAGCGATGTATATAGGTGAACTTGCATTTGACCTCTTAGCCCCATTATAAGCCTATTTTGGGAGAGGGGAAACAGGCATTAAGGAGTGTTTTCACAAAATAACACCTGGACCACTTTTTTCTAACAAATTAAGTGCAAATAAAGATAAAAGAAAAACTTTTGGTGTGCAATTCTCCTTTAAAGGTACATGAAACCCCGTGCCCTGAATGTTCAGCTTGTTTTCCCGGGCTTACGGCAAATTAAAAACAATGGGCACAGGCAATGCAGCTGCAGCTAATTAGATTAATAATGGCGGGTGCGTTAAGATTGGCCAGTATAGTAGTCAACAGATGTGTCGACACCTAGCTCTAACACCTTCCCCGTTGAACTAATCTGTAGTTTGCAGCTGTGGTGCTTACATCACTGCATCCTGTGAGGTCAGTGTTAGGGCAGGGGCGGATTGGCACATATTTTCCCACCGGGACAATTTTGCCTTTGCCAGGCCACCCTTCAAGGGGGGGGGGGGGGGGGGGGGGGGGGGGGCAGCTGGTTAACAGATGTAACTCTTTGAGAGCGTAAAAATGAAACCAAATGGACCCTTACAGGTCCATTTGGTTTCATTTTTACACCCTCAAGAGTTAAAATATTCATCATGTGAATTAGCCCAACTTAGTCTACACAACTAGAGAATGTAGAAGATTAATGGTCATTTTGATCTGTATGTTCCAGACGAGCATCTAGCGCATTCTAGTGCATTTTGGAAGTGCCACTAGTGCATTTTGGATCTTGGCAGTTGGCAACACTGCCTCCAGCAGCGCGAGCACACTAGTTTGCCTGGCCTGGGCCTGGCACCCTGACCTGCCCTGGACTTAAAAAAAAAAAAAAAAACTGTCCAGGCCACCGGGAAAACTCCCTGTACTCCAGATGGCCAATCCGCCCCTGGTGTTAGGGCCCAGTCGGCCGGTCGGTCACACATACGTGATAGAAGCCTCCACTTGTTAGCTAATCCATGTCGATTTGTAAGGTGCTTCGTGGGTTGATGGTGTGGAGTTCACACTGCACTTGACTTACTGTATGTCGGAGAAAGACAACTACAAGCTAAATGGCTGCTAGTGTTGGGTAAGAGAAGTTCAGTATTTGGACATTGAGTCATAGCTCCCAAATAACAGAATCCTGTGGTGGGAGTTCTGCTCTCATTTTGCTGAATGTTAAGCACTCCCAGTGCCAGCCCTTTTTCATATTTTTTGAGGTAGCCAGTGCCTGCGATTTTCATCTAAAAGTCATATTTCATATTTCGGTCCATGTTTCCCGACGGACAAGTTAGTTGGCGGCACACACTTCCGGTTTCCGGGTTGGTCCGTCCCTTATTATGGTCCGTCAATGGAATATGCGGTCGCTGCACGCTGCTATTATCATGGGATCGTATCAAACCAACGACGGTAAGCGACGTAGAGTGATGTAGATCAACATAAGAAGCATCGGTCATAACTATATTTCATAATGATAACCGGCGACGTAGATCTATTTCAACGGCACGAAATCTGTTAAGTAGTGCCGGTCATTCAATATTACTCATGCACATGCTTCATTCATTGTTGACCCCTCTATCACATGGAACTACTTTTTGGGTGTAGTGATATGGGCATGAAAAAAAACATAATTCCGTTAGATAGAGGGTTAAAAAATGAACAAAGGACTTTTACTGTGTGGCCCCGGTGATCTTCACAAAATGACCAGATCTACTTAATATTTCACTATATTAATGTAAAGTATTTCATACAGATTTCATACAAATCTTAACTATCCCTTTAACCCTTAGTGTACCGAACGCATTTTGGTGTTTTAAGCATTATGTTTTAACTATTGAAAAATAGCAGATCTACAAGCTCATAGCGCGCCACCGAGTGGCGCGCTATGAGCTTGTATCTCTGCTATTTTTGAAAAATCGTGAAAACGTGGTGCAAATCTTTGAATATTATGTTATTCCATCTAGACAGGACACAATGTTAGGCATTTGAACTTCATACAGTACCAGTAGGATGTTTATGAGGCAGAACCATGCAGTGGGCAGAGTTCACCCTGCAGTGTGGAACCCTGTAAAGCTCAGAGACGTGTTAAAGGCACACGCCTCAGCGGTGTCTCTGCACCACAACAGGAAACGCTCCATCGTTCTCCTAGGATGTAAATTAACGGGAGGCTGACACTTCTACTGACATGCATGAGGCTGCATGTTGTGTCCTCATGCAGCCTGCCTGCAGTGTGTCCTCATGCAACCTGGCAACGTTGGAAACTTTTGAAGTTAAGCTCTGAAATACTTGCCATTAATATAGTTGTGTCAAATGTACAGTATGTCTGCTCTGGTTTTTGTGAAATGTGAAGTAGTTCTGGTCATTTTGTGGGGATCACTGGGGGCTAGGGCATTAACTAAATATTCGACTAGTCGATTATTCGACTAGCAAAACACTATTCGACTATTAATTCACTATTCGTTATTCGGTAATAATCATTTTTGATATATATTTTTCAATTTTCTGCAGCAGGCATTGTGGATGTGTGCTGTGGTGTTAGTAGTAATTGTAGGTTGATTGCTCATTTTCATGTCATAATGTAACTGAGTTACAGTATTGTAATAGGCACGTATTTTTTCAATGGGAAGTCCAGAATCACACATTTTATTGGCTAAAAAACAAATATATATATCACTATAGACTAGTCGACAATTATTCGACTACCAAAGTATTCGATTCGACTAGCAAAAAACGTGTTTGGTTAATGCCCTACTGGGGGCCACGCAGTAAAGTACGCAAATGAATTTAAAAAAAAAGATCTTCATTTGTATTGTAGACCTAATTCTAAATATTAGCACATCCTTTGTGAATTTTTGACCCCTCTATCACAGGGAACAATGTATTTTGTGTCCATATTACTATATACACCCAAACAGTAGTTCCATGTGATAGGGGGGTCAAAAATGAACAAAGCATGTCCTAATAGTTTAGAAATAATTCAACAATACAAATTACTTTACTTTTGTGGATTCATTTAATTTTAGTGTGTGGCCCTGGTGACCTCCACAAAACGACTGGAACTACTGTTGACCAAACTATTGACCAAAATCAAAACAGACACCACTATATTAATGGACAGTATTTCATACAACTTGAGTTCCAAAATTCTGAACTATCCCTTTCTCAGGTATGCGGTCAGGCCCAAGCTTGGCTCAGGGAGGAGGACGCCCCTGCCATGCATAGTCCAGGGGATTCTACCATCTAGTCGTTTTATTGAATCTAAAAACCTCTTTGGCTATTTGGCTATTTATTGTGTTGTATGGCAGATAGGCGATCTGCTATTTGTTTTGCTATTTCCTTTCTCTTCCAACCAGTTTTAAAACCTCTACTGCTGGTAAAACAGAAATGAGTTGCAACGGTACGTGGTGAACTTAGTTTTTACCCCCCAATAGCCCTTTAGGTAAGCCCCGCCCTCTCCCCAGTGTCCACCCAAGGCTAGGACACTTTCCAGCCATTCATTCCAATGTTTCCAATGTAACTATACTGGACTTCACACAATAAATACTGGTACATTTTTGGAACCAGACCTTAAAAATCTCTTCCAAATCCATCAACAAGGCATGCCCTATAGGCAGTGGAAAAATGTGTGTGTGTGACATTTATTTTTTTAAAACCATGCTTTATCATACAGGAAAGCTATTGGCGGAGAGGTTTGTCTATCACATGTTATGCTTAGCTGTGATTGGACCATAGCAGTTTGGGGAGGGGCTTACTGAAGCCTATTCTACACCAAATGTATTTGCTGAAAATATGTGAACTACTGTACCAGTTTGAAGTCGTTTCTCTTGCACAATTTTCGATTCCAGTGCTAAAAGGGGTTAAAACCACCGCTGCTGACAGCGCTTTTTAGACCCGGCATGTAAACCCATACCCCCCCTAACCCCCTCCAACCCCTAAACCCCGCCCGCTAACCACACACTCCCTGTGATTGGCTGTTTATTGGCTCCCGTTCTGTCACGTCGTGCGGTGGGTCGGTGGTCTCTGACTGACTGACTCTCTCTCTCTCTGCTCTGGAAGCACTTTGTCCACAGAAACATCTGCTTGTCATTGTGTCTCTTTAAGAGAGGGAAAGAGCTGGAGACGTGCAGCACGCTCCCAGTGTTGCCAACTTGGCGCATTTGTCACTATATTTAGCTCTTTTCCAGACCCCCCCCCCCTTAGCGCCAAAATGAGTGGAAAACTCCTGGCGGAAAATCTAGTGCTTTTTTGGCTGGTGAGTTGGGGGGAAATTGATTGACAGGCGCCAGAGATAAAACCCTCATTTTTCACCATTTTTCCTCCTATGACAGTGGTTTTCAACCAGTGGTCCCCAGGCTAAATGATGGATAGTTGGTTAACCAGATGTAACTCTTTGAGAGCGTTAAAATGAAACCTTGCGGGTCCATTTGGTTTCATTTTTACGCTCTCAAGAGTTAAAATATTCATCATGTGAATTAGCCCAAGTCTACACAACTAGAGAATGTAGAAGATTAATGGTCATTTAATGGTCATATTCCCTTCCAGGCAAGCATCTAGCACATTCTAGTGCATTTTGGAAGTGCCCACTAGTGCATTTTGGATTTTGGCAGTTGGCAACACTGCACGCTCCGCTCACTGCCACAGTCTGAGAGGAGACGAACTCGGAAAATGGCATTTTTCGTACAAGTTAAATAATGGCTAAATAAATTGTATTTTAATTTGGGCACTGCCTGGACTACAATCATTCTCCAGTTTCAACCTGGACACTTAAATTCAAAACCGCTGGGTTTTTGATTTATGGTCCGAAGTTCTGGTCCAAGTGAGCGCACAGCGTTGGAATTAAACTTTTGCATGTGATGATTTTCCTTTTTTCTTTTATTTTGTATTAATGACCTACTTAACCATGCAACATCTTGGAAAGCTCAATTTAATGCCAATATGTTGGTACTTTTACTTGAACCTATACTGTATTTCGGGGCATGATACCCTTTGGGTTTTACCCATCTAAAGGGGTAAACTCTGCAGGAATAGAATAAAGTTTTGAAAGTAGATTTTTTTTCAGAAAACATATTTAGAAAAAGGGTACAATAGGTGAGCTGTTCTCTCACTGTTGTCTACTCCATTGATTCTCAACAGGTGTGACACGGCACTTTACTGTGACGTTTGATACGCAGACGTGTGCCGCGTGAAGTGCCCCAAAAAATCCTTAGCACCCCAGCAGTGGACCACCAGTGGCTCAGATTAGAAGACCATGGGCTTCAGGGGTTGACACTAACACTTGTCCGCTTGCCCGGGGCAAGTAAAAAAAAATGGTGGGGCAAGTGAAGACTGCTATCTGGTTGCCCGATCGGGCAAGTGTGCAACTTAGTGCACTATAACACAACACAAGATAAATTTATCTTGAAGGCAGTCATTGCACTCTGCCTCTGTGTCTTTCCTGCTTTCTAGCTATCTCTACCTATCTCTCTCCCAGGTCCATTTGGTTCCAAACTATCATTTTGCTGGGGTCAGGGACCACTGGGTCTGTGACCACGATGGTCTAATTAAGATGATGAATTTTAACTCTTGAGAGCGTAAAAATGAAACCAAATGGACCCGTAAGGGTCCATTTGGTTTCATTTTTACGCTCTCAAGAGTTACATCTGGTTAACCAACTTAGCTGGGGACCACCTGGAACCCTCTCAGGGACCACTGGTGGTCCCCGGACCACCTGTTGAAAACCCCCTGGTTTAAAGCACCCAAGTAGGAAGTAAACTTAAATGCAAAATTTACAATATATTTTTTGGGGGGCAAGTGACCATGACCTGATTTGCAAGTAGAACCTGATTTGCACTTGCCCGATGGGCAAGTGCCTCTGAGACCTTAGTGTCAACCCCTTAGGCTTGTTAAGGCTGGAGGAGGAGTGACGGTATGACTGACACCATGGCCAGGAACACATTTTCTTAGGGGTTTAGCGGAGAGGAAGCCTGAGGTGGAGGCAGCGCTTCAAATGTCATGTCAGACAACTTAACTTACTGCCCTTTCCAGACCACGAACACAGCATTTACTGTGGTGAAAGTAATGCACACTCCGCCACTCCTTTCCTTTCCACGCCATACCGGAAAGGAAAGGTTCAGTCTCCTGTAAATTGACACGGAGCATTTTGCGTTGTACAAATTTGTTAGACGTCTATGTCATACACCGCATCTCCACCAGCTGTGTTGCACCCCGTAAATACAGTACTACCAGCCAATCGACGAGATCTCAGTGCGATGCATTGTGAGCTTGTAGATTTGCTAGTTTTCGCTATTTATGTGAGGATTTCAGACCCTGAATTTCTAATGTCTGAGGGACAAGAGTCAGTACAGTGATGGCATGCATGCGCCTAATGAGGTCCCACTGTCTTGTGGTGTTTGATTAAAGATGGAGTGCCATGATTTTTTCCACCCTAAAACATAATCATCAGGTATTATTGTAATATGAGGAAGAAGATTTTTTCCAAAAAAAGTGTACAGTATAGTATGTTAAAATGACGTTTTTATGCGGGCAGCCTCACCAGCTCATTAAGGATGCCTGGTTTGCCTGGTGGGTGGAGATATACCTGAACTGAAGCCACACCCACAGCTTTAGTTATATGATAAAGGGGGAGGGGTTAGGGGAGGGGCTGATGATGCAGTGATGTCACTATTTTACAGTTTTTCTCATTGGTACATTTGACTGGAAAGCTTCAGCCCTCAGGAAGAAACTCTAATACAAAGGGAAGACATCATTGTACATAAAAACTACACCAATGGGTCTAAGTAAGTACTGTCACCTTTTAAACATGGACAAAATTGGAAAAAATACAAAAATCACAGCACTCCATCTTTAAGTGTCCTTGAATAGGAGAGTGTTCTTTTTTTGGTTAGTTTTTTACAAAATCTGGAAGAAATAAATTTTACATGGCGATGCCCAGATGTCCAAGTCAAGATGCTCACTTAACCTCAATCCCAACTAACTACCACATGTCATCAACGGAACCACAAAGGGCATCACAGAGCAATAATCCTAATGACCCCACAGTTTTCATGATCGCTATGTTCCAGATGTTTCAATGACAGGAACACATAAAAGGGTCCTATTCTCTCTGTGTCCTATACGCAGTGTTGGGCAATATAGCTTACTTAGAAGTAATATCTTTAACATTACATTACTTATTACTGGAAGCAAAGAATAATATATTACATATTACAATATTACTTCCCACCTCCCACCTGCAAAGCAATAGAGATGAACAACACAATCTGTTTAGTGGCAACTTGCGACAACTTGTAGTGTAGG
>CM076986.1:1908480-1990980 GCA_039105355.1 Benthosema pterotum
CCAGTCAAACGTGCCAATGAAAAAAACTTCAGTATAGTGACATCATGTGCTCAGCTCCTCCCATAACTCCTCCCCCTTATCATACAACTAAAGCTGTGGGTGTGGCTTCAGTTCAGCTGGATCTCCACCCATCACCACCCACCAGGCAAACCAGGCATGAACTGGTGGAGTGGAATAATAAAAATGACAGTTTAACAAACACTGTACACTTTTGGGGAAAAAAATCTTACTTTTCATATAACATTAATACCTGATGATCATGTTTTAGGGTAGAAAAAAATCACGGCACTCCATCTTTAATGCCACCCTGCCATTCTTCCAGCCCACCCTAGTAGGGCTGGCTAAATCCGGCCCTGTGAGGTCCCCTGGGTTGGGGCTGTCATTTTCATTCTAACAATTAGCAAAGCATTTCATTCATCTGGTGGTCAGTGTTATAGGATTACAGTAGAGGGATTAGCAGTGATTGGTTGAATACGTTATTGCTAACAAGAGGGTTTAAAGCCCAATGAAGCCTATGCCTTGTTTTGTTTCCATCGAGGGTCTTCGTACTCGATGCATCATTACAAGGAGAGATTTCTTTCAGGATTAGGTGTACAACGCTGGTGGGGACATGCAGGGGACCCCCAGGGGTCCTTGAAAAGGCTTCCGGGGGGGTCCCCAGTTATGTAAATGAGCTAATTAATCATCAAAATCAGTTTAACCGCTATTTGTTGCTGTCGTTGAGGAAACCTAACTCCATTTTTGAGGTTCCTGATTTCTTTCCACATGAACCGGCACTATCCTTCAGGACTCTGGTTGGTTGGTTTTAGCAATTTGGAACCAATGATTAAGG
This sequence comes from Benthosema pterotum, assembly GCA_039105355.1. Classification (NCBI taxonomy): domain Eukaryota; kingdom Metazoa; phylum Chordata; class Actinopteri; order Myctophiformes; family Myctophidae; genus Benthosema; species Benthosema pterotum. The sequence continues at coordinate 1,909,313 of CM076986.1, forward strand.
TATTTCAAGTATTAAAAAGTACAGTATTTCTTTGCTACGCCTACAATGTATACATTTTGGATTTTTTTTTCTCAATAAAGATATGTACATTGGATATTAAAAATAGACGATCTACAAACTTTACGATGTGATGCCTTATTACTAGCTTAATTGTAAATCATTGCATTTTTCATTTTTTAGAAAGAAATGTGAAGAATTGGTGGTCTGCGGGCAAATAATAGTGTATATTTGTGTATGTGTGTGTGTGTGTGTGGGGGGGGGGGGGCTGTAGCTGTATACTCACGTGGGCCCATGTGCACATGTGTGTATGTTTTGGTTTTCCTGCACGTGTGGATGTGTGTGTGTGTGTGTGTGTTGTGTGTGTGTGTGTGTGTGTGTGTGTGTGTGTGTGTGTGTGTGTGTGTGTGTGTGTGTGTGTGTGTGTGTGTGTGTGTGTGTAAGACTGTCCTGGGAGCGCTGCACGGTGAGGTGACTGACAGTCTCCGTGGGACCATGCTGATGAGTCTGCCATGCGTGCACGCATTCATGCATGCACGCACGTGCGCAATATTTCTGCTGTTGTGCATAAATCTCTTATCTCCATATTCTATCGTTCTTTGGTTTTAAATAAATTATGCCCTACCTGATGTTATACTGTTACAGTGGCACACAATAGCATAAAAAATGACCAGATCTATCATCTACAGAGCTTTTTGCATAGATCTGTCACCTTCGAAGCGTTTGAATTTGAACCCTGGAACAGTGCAGTAAGAGTTGTGTGAGTTTTCTCCCCGACGGCGGCTTTCTGTTTCCTCCATCACCTGGTTCTTAGTGCACTGCTGCTGTTTCCGACACAACCTGGAAACTGGCTTTAGCCTTGGTGCTGCACAGACTGGATTCTGTACAGGACAGGACAGAGGTGTACTGAACTGTCTTTACTCACAGACAAAGCTATGTTGTCTCGTGTAGAAGACACACAGGTGTGTGAGTTGTTGTGGCTTGGTCAGTTATTAGGAAACAACTCACCGGTTCGTTGGGTATGGCTTCAACGAATGCTCCAATCAAAAGCCAGTGGTCTGTTCACATGAGCGGTCACATATGTCACAACAACCGACCGCTCCGCTCAAAAGACCTCACAACTGTAGATAAATATAAGCTGCCTTGTTGCGTACTATTTCTGTCAATTATTAGTCATTTATTAATGTATAAAGCCATGTAATAAGCGGGATAACGCCCTTCGAACCGTACTGTCTTATATAGACCTATAGGTACTGTATATTGTCTTGTGTAGAGAACACACAGAACTATATTGTCTTGTCTAGACTGTAGACTAGGATATAGAAGTATATCGTCTTACATGTAGAAGACAGACAGAGGTACTGTCTCGTGTAGAAGACACATGAGGTATGTTGTCTTAGATAGAGAACACATTATATCAGTATATGTTCTTGTATAGAGGATGCACAGTGGTACATTGTCTTGCGTAGAAGACACACATACTGTAGGTATATTTATTACTGTCTTGTGTAGATGACACACAGAGGTGTATTGGGTTGCTTATGTCAACTTTCCAGGCAGTCAAACTAAATGCTCTTCCATGATTCCACTTGACCCAGATATTCCTGACGGCCATGGAGACATTGGCTACCTTGGGTCATTTTCGGTCCAGTTGTGATTTGTGGACGTAGACAATTCCTTCTATAACTTGCCAAAATACTAAACCTCCCCACTGTTTTGTCTGTAAATATACTTTTACTGCTCCTATTACTGATGTTTTATTGTTCAGTATTGTGTGTCTTGATGAACTGAATGCACAGGACCGCAATGGGAACAAGCCCTCAGGGATGTTTGTGTTATCCTGTTGGCCTTACTGTGTAACTGTATCTTTGTACTTTTTGCAAGCTTTGCATTCAGTGCTTGTTTTTCCTGACTGCAATGTTAAAATGTAATTTAGATGGCATGTTATTTAGACAGATGATAGGTTAACTATTTAATTTCGATGTACACATTGTGTTTTTGATAGTAATTGTTCCTTGTCTATACTGGGCCACCCTGGGCGCTAGCTACGCTTTCAATGGTAGTTGTGGAAGTTACTGTATTTATAGTACCCAGAGAAACAACCCTGTTCAGTCCTCAGGAGTGTCTTGGCTTGTTCACTCTTATTTCCAGAAAAAATGATTTCAACGAAGAAAGCAGTTATAGAAGTGTGCAAAGTGCACACCATTCCATCTTTTAAACCAGTGGTTTTCGGTCCCAGCACAATTTACGGTACACCTATTAGGACTAATAAGACCAAATAAGGCACAAATAAGGCATAATTAGAAATAATATGTTAATTATTACATGAAGCTACACTCTAATATGCCTACATTATGATCTCATTAGACATCGCAAAATACCAAAAAGGCATAGGCTAATGGTCTTTTGTTGTTTCACTTTTTGCAGGGACTTTATGTCTAATTTCGCATATTTTATACCGTAAATTGAATACGTCCCCAACTTCTATAGATGGGGACGTTCATTCTCCCACGTGGGAAATCAAGTAGGCCCAATGATAATAGAACATACTACATTGGGCTTTATTAGAAGTAATATGTTCTTTATTAAATACCATTTCTCCTTACGTGTGCATGTGTTTCTTATATATTGGCACGTTACGTCTAATTATAAATAATATAGCCTATCTTTATTAGGGACAAACAATGCCGCCATTTCTGGTCCTACTGCAGAGAATACATATTTCTTTGGGTTACGTAACTTACGTTACAATTAATATGCTGTTATGTGGGACGAATATAGAAAGAATTGTACCGTGAACTGAACACGAGCCTTTAGATCCTGATTCAACCGATCACTTTAGTCTTTGTCCCATATAACGGCAGTCTTCAAATGCCGTTATATGCGACGAATATAGAAAGAACTGTACCGTGAACTGAACACAAGTCCTTTGGTCCCTCATTTAAAGAATAGTCCTACATGGACCGATCTATTTAGTCTTCATTACGATTAATATGCCGTTATATGGGACGAATATACCAAGAATTGTACCGTGAACTGAACACAAGTCGTTTCGTTCCTCATCTAAATGGTAACTGGAAAAGTCAGGCCGCCGCAAAGTTTGACCGACCAAAAGCGCGAAAATCTCAGCCGAGGAACAAGGACTTGTGTTCAGTTCACGGTACAGTTCTTTCTATATTCGTCGCATATAACGGCATATGAAGACTGCCGTTATATGGGACAAAGACTAAAGTGATCGGTTGAATCAGGGACCTAAAGGCTCGTGTTCAGTTCACGGTACAATTCTTTCTATATTCGTCCCACATAACAGCATATTAATTGTAACGTAACCCAAAGAAATATGTATTCTCTGCAGTAGGACCAGAAATGGCGGCATTGTTTGTCCCTAATAAAGATATATTATTTATAATTAGACGTAACGTGCGAATACAGTAGGCCTATATAAGAAACACATGCACAAGGAGAAATGGTATTTAATAAAGGACATATTACTTCTAATAAAGCCCAACAGTGTAGTATGTTCTATTATCATTGGGCCTACTTGATTTCCCACGTGGGAGAATGAACGTCCCCATCTATAGAAGTTGGGGACGTATTCAATTTACGGTATAAAATATGTGAAATTAGACATAAAGTCCCTGCAAAAAGTGAAATAACAAAAGACCATTAGCCTATGCCTTTTTGGTATTTGCGATGTCTAATGAGATCATAATGTAGGCATATTAGGGTGTAGCTTCATGTAATAATTAACATATTATTTCTAATTATGCCTTATTTGTGCCTTATTTGGTCTTATTAGTCCTAATAGGTGTACCGTAAATTGTGCTGGGACCTCGTTTTCAACCAGTGGCCCACCAGTGGTCCTTGAGAGGGTTCCAGGTGGTCCCAGGCTAAATGATGGAACGTTAGTTAACCAGATGTAACTCTTGAGAATGTAAAAATGAAACCAAATGGACCCGCAAGGGTCCATTTGGCTTCATTTTTACACTCTCAAGAGTTAAAATGTTCATCATCTGAATTAGCACCATTTAGTGAATTCAGCCTGGAATTGTGGACAAAGCCAAAAGAATTCTTTAGTTTTAGGTCTTTGGGGTGAAAAAGTAATCAAATCTGTGGCTCAAATGCTGAATAAATGGTGGTCCCTGGAGTAGAAAAGGTTCAAAACCCCTGTTTTAAACCTTTAAACAGCTTTGCGAGCCCAAAGGGAGAAATAAAACATTTCCACGGCTTATACATTTTCGGGAGCACCGCGACACGATTATTTGCTAAAAAATCGCAACAACCGGCAACTTCCAGGGGAAGTTAACACACCGAAGTCCCGCCTTTCGATAGTCTCTCTGGGGTAGCGCAGCGCAGATCTAAGCCTGCCAACCAAGGCTAATACTGGGCTGGTACAATACATTGTCTCTCTGTATTTGAGTAGTTGAGTAGTAGCTTTTATACTGTAAGTCCCTCTACATAACGGCATGGATCTGCTGAATGCCTATGCCTACACAGTGGAAACCACTGTAAACAATGTATTAATATTATTATTGTTATTATTAATACCCGGTCTGCCTACAGTACAGTTCCTTCTCTGTGTGGAGCAGTGGACTTTGGAGAGGGTTTTGCTGGAATGACAAATGTCCTCGCTGCGAGGCCAAGACTCATTACGTCATCCCAAAACCACTGCCAAGGACTGACTTGCTGAAATCCCCACTTCCACCGTGTGGTTGAACGTAATAACACACAGTGTTTTGGTGAAAGCAAAACACTTCCGCAGTGTTGGTAATGGTAAAGCTACCAACAACGGTTAAACAAGCATTCAGTCCAATGTGCGTCTCAAGATAGGGACCGGGGGCCATGAGAGGCAGGGGCAGATCTAGGCATAGGCATGGGGGGGGGGGGGGGGGGGGGGGGGGGGGGGGGGGGGGGGCAATGCCCCTAAATGCCCAGACTGCTCCACCAAACATGATGGCATGCAAAACAACCCAAGATATTTCAGTGCTTATATTTCAAAGTATTTGAAACACTACTATACTGCTACTAACTACAGCTGTGTCACCACTAACCCACATCCTTGAAACAGAAAAAAACTCTCTGAGTCAGACCTTTAGCTTTATGCATGCTGCGTGTCTTGTTGCAACTTCAACAACAAATGATGTTATTATTGATGCTTCACTTGACCAATAAAAGTCCTGTAACTGAAAATGGTATGGGTGCAGCTTCATCTGAAGTGATGAAGCTGAAGCTGCCCATTTACCATTTTCCTCGCCCTCAATTGGGAAATGTTACATCCGCCCTGATCAGAGGGCTGCTGGAGGAGAGGTCCCAGTGTGAAATGGCCTCAGCAAATATTTGATTCAACATCAATTGAATCAGGCGCTGTTTGAAAATAGCTGATCTACAAGCTCACAGCAGTGTGTAATGGCATAGACTGTGAGCTTGTAATTCTATCAACACAAAACATTGGGTCCCGGTACAAAAATATGGGTCTCAATCTGTCAGTCTGTACTTACTTGTCCAAAAAACTCAAAGTAATCCTCCAGATAATACTTGCTTTACCAGGGTTCTTTTTTCACTGCCTTGATTATATTTTGTTACTGAAAACAAGGGTCCTGTTTTCACAGTAAAAAACAAGTCTGAAAAGCATCTATATACTGTAACAAAACCATTGAAAATGCCCTCCTTTCTCACTGTACAATGTTGACATGGCATTCTCAAACCAAGACCCCACACATACAGTATAGCCTACATGATCCACTGTACTTTACAAAACTCAACGTAAATATGCTGCTATCTCGTCAAACATCACTGAGTTTATTATGGTTTCATGTGATAACCAAGCCCATGTACTGAATAGCTGCAGGTTACTGGTGGTCCCTAAATGTAAGGTGTGTTGGTGCAGCTGATTCATGTGGTGTTCAAAGTGGGTCCACTGACTCTATACTTCAGATTAGGGTGGTGGCAGTGGCTCAGGTTGGAGCTACAGGGAGGATTGTTTATAACTTAACCGCAATAGCCCTTGCATTTATAATTTAGGCAAACCAATTAAAAAAAATAGTGAAGACAGAAGATCTACAAGTTCACAAGACATCGACATGTGAGGCTGTATGATTTTGTAGATCAGCTGTTTCTGCTCTACATCATTGCCTGCAGGCAGGGCTGCCCAAAAGGTAGAATGTGTGTGATCTACCAGTAGATCACACAGACCATGCAGGTAGATCACGGCAGTCCCCATAGATCTGTAACTCAAATGGACCCTTAGTTACGGGTCCATTTGGTTTCCTATTACACTCTCAAGAGTTACACTCTCAAGTGTTCACGCAATTAGAAAATGGAGAATAATTGTTATTTTGACCAATGTTTCGCCAGTTCTCTTTCCCAATTGTGGACAAAAGCGTGGAAGTTCTGAGCGGTGCGCTGGTCATAGACAAGCGCATAGCAAGTTCATTCAGGAAACCTCAGTGCAGTCGCTGCCGGCCCTTTAAAGGGCCGCCTCAGCATCACATTCACATGATTGACTTCATCCAATCACAGGCTCTCACAGGCTATTTAAACTGTAAGTTTGTATTGCTCTTCCTGCTTGCTTGCTGCTGCTGCTGCTGCTCACTCTGATACTGCTGTTCTGCTTATGCTTAATCATTTTGCTGCTAACCCTCCTCCACCCCAGCTACCACCTGTAGATTTGGATCTGCCCTTTGGGTACGGGGGATTCGGAGTCCTTAAGGTCAGGACTGTTGCGCTTGATCTGAGTACCCAAAAAGCAGATCCAATTCATCCGCCAAACCATGATAAATATATTGCTTATTTTATATTCAATAAATGAATATTAAACCCTTCTTGAGTTGTCCTGACTGAACTTAGTTTTGGGTGCAAGAGACCAAACTTAACATTACAAACTGTCAACTCAAACCCCAAATACTTTTTCAAACTTCAGTAGTAGCAGCATATACAAGAAAACCTTCCAATTCTTTCCCTCTATTTTTTTATTTTATTTTAAGCACATTATTCTTAAAATGTAACAGTAAACAGTAAGTAACACCATCACCACTATTTCAAAAAGCTCAAACTTTCTAGGAATGGATTTTCAGTAACGGAACAATCACATTTTTGATGTGTAGATCTTGTTGAGCCGGTCATTTTGAAAGTTACTCTCAAGTCAAAAAAAGAAAAGTGTGGGCACCCATGCTGTAGTGCCAAGCCAGTCAGTCTCATAGCATAGGATATGTTCTGTCTGAAATGTGGTCGCACTACAGATAGAACTGTCATTTCTGGTCCAAACAACAGGTTTAAACCTCTGGCTGCTTTTTAAAAATAGACAACACCTGCACCTTTTAAACCTTGTTTACGGACTGTGGTAAACACACACTATTAAACACAGTGTGTAAACTAAGGTTTAAAGAGCAGGTGCAGGGCAGTCTAATGAAAGAGTGTCTTATTAATTAGGATTTTTTTTACAGAGGTTAAGGTCATGCTTTACAACCTATAGTCTAAAATAGTCACAAACTTTTTCATGGAACCCTAAACAGGCTGTATACAGTTATTTGGCCACATGCTGATGCTCGCATTTGAAAAGATGCTATATCAGAAAGAGTCGGGATTTGTAAACATTCATTTTAACAAGATTGTATATATTGTTTTAAACAATCCCCAAGCTCACAGTCACCACACACCAAACAGGCACTGGGTGCTTAAAGGGGAATTCCACTCATTTTCAACATTTTTTCTGAGAGTGTACAAATGAGAGTGTACAAATTCTGAGAGTGTACAAAAACAGGTTTATTTAGTTCCATTTGTACGCTCTCAGAAAAAGAAGTGTCTCAAGAAATCCATTAACATGGTGAAAATACATCTTGATGATGTCATCAAGATGTTTCACCATGTTAGTGGCTTTCTTCAGACCTCCATTTCTTGGGAACACAGAATGGGGGAACTTTTTTTTATCATGTCCACCCAGCACCTCTAGGGTATACTAATGACATATTAGAATGTTGAAAATGGGTGGACTTCCCCGTTAAAGTGGGGGTGCCGTGATTTTAGTATTTTTTCCAATTTTGTACATGTTTGAGAGGTGACAGTATGTAAATATACCCCTTGGTGTGTTTTTTATGTGCAATGATGTCTTCCCTTTGTATTTAGGGTTTCTTCCTGGGGGCTGAACCTTTCCAGGCAAACGTGCCAATGAAAAAAAACTCCATTACAGTGACATCACATTTTCAGCCACTCCCCTAACTCCTCCCCCTTTATCATGCAACTAAAGCTGTGGGTGTGGCTTCAGTTCAGGTGGATCTCCACCCATCACCACCCACCAGGCAAACCAGGCATACTTAATGAACTGGCTGGGTGGAATCATAAAAATGACAGTTTAACAAACACTGTACACTTTTTTGAAAAAAAATCTTACTCTTCATATAACAATAATACCTGATGATCATGTTTTAGGGTAGAAAAAAATCATGGCACTCCATCTTTAAGTTATAGTGTATATTTTCGAATAGTGAAATAAAATGGGCCTATGAATGTTTTAAACTGCTCTTTGTGTTGCTGTGGACCCGATGGACTCCACATCCCATGACCCCTGGTTGTAGACAGCCCACCAGGTGGTCCACAGACTTACTCTATAAACATCTTCCCTGATGTGCTGGCTGTTTGAGGCTCAAAAAAAAAAAAAAAAAACTTTGGGACAAAAAACGCTGCTATGTTTTCATAAATAAACAAACAAAAATATGCTGTCATTATCTAGCCTACCCTGCAATTTGACATATATAGGCCTATAGAGACTACTTTCCCCATTTTCATTTCAATTATGTTTTTTATTTTATTTTTATTTTTCTGTATTTTTAACACTTGTTTTGGCAATGTAAACGTTTGTTTTCTCATGCCAGTAAAGCTGAATTGAGCTGAGCTGAATTGAGCTGAAGTGAATTGGTATAGCATAGGCCCTATGCTATACAGTGTCCAGTGACTTACCGGCGGGCGGTCCCACGGCGCTGCTGCCGTCGCTGCAGGCTCCCTTGTGGACGTGTCCGACTCCGGGCAGGCCCTGCTGCTGCGCCTTGCGGCTGCTGGCCTTCAGCTGGCACGCGTTGCCGTACGTCCTGCCGTCGCTGCCGCACACCTTGCCCGGCAGCTTGCACTGGCAGAAGCCCTTGGAGGAGGAGGAGACGGAGAGGCGCTTGCCGGGGTGCCTCAGGCTGCTGCACTCCAGGCCGTCGCCGCACGGCAGGTCGTCCTTGCGGCCGCACGGCTCGCCCTCGCCGTGCGCGCACACCAGGCAGCAGTTGCAGCGGTCCGGCACGTAGCCGCTGGGGCAGCCCGGGCTGGGGCACGTGCTCACGTCGCACCGGGTGGGACACTTGCTGCTGTTGTTGTTGGTGGTGGTGGTGTCCCTATTGCTGGCGGAGGGGTCCGCGCTCACCACCACCACCAGCAGCAGAGCCCCGAGAAGGTGGTGGAGGACCGCCGCGGTGGCGAACAGGATGACCCGCATGTTGACTTTTTTTTTCTTAGTTTAGATGAGATGCTGATACTGTCATTCAATGTTGACCAATTGGGTACGAATGGCCCCAATGGAAACAAGACAATATATGGGGTTTATTTTGCCTTAAACCCTGAACTGTTCGCGTACTTATCTGGGTTCTTCCCTTCTTCTTCTGCAAGCAAAAAAAAACTGATGGGAGTTTTACGCAGAGATCACGCGTCCATTAGCCAAATCTAGCAGAATTTCCACTGCACGCGCCGCGCTTTTACGCATCGCTTTCCCGGCGGTTCAATGGTAGAAACGGCTTGCAGCGAGACCGACCCCGTCGCTCCCTCCCTCCCTCGTCGTCGTCGTTACTGCTGCAGAGTGTACAGGATGAGACTGCCTGGCTGACTGTCTGTCACCCAAAATGCATGCTAAAAAAATCAGTTGCGAATCACTCCAAAACCCCGCGCGTAAAACAACTCGTCGCCGTGCGCCCAAAGCAGGCATGCAGGAGCATCTATCTATTGACTAGCGGTGAGTTCACAGCTGCAGCGAGGAGCGCGTCCACTCTCTCTGGCTCGGCTGCAGCTGCTGAAGGCTGCTTTTCTACACGGCGTGGAGCCTGTGATTTGTTGTTGTGCGTTAAAGGGGGAAGTCCGTGTGCCGTTGAAGGGGCAGTCCGTCCGTCCGTCCGTCCGTCCGTCCGTCCGCAGCAAACAGCCGGCTGGCTGGAGAGAGCTCACGGTTTAGGGGAGGAGATTTTGGAAACACAACTGGCCCAAGGGGGCGTGGTTTAGCATTTGTGGTTTAGCGTCATCATCACGCACGCGCGCGCGCACGCATGCTCTGCAGGGACAGCATCATCTGTCAGTGCAGCATCTGTGCATCATGACTTCAATATCAGCTGCTCTTCCAATACTACTTCTCAAATATATCCCGAAAAGATGTTCCATTACAATGCATGAAGGCATTGCGTGCGGCAATAGGCAGACCTACGAGCAGGGGAGGATTATCCAACAGGCACGCTGGGCCCAGGCCCAGGGGCCCCTGAGCTAGAGGACCCCTGAGCTTGAGTGTCTGCATGATCACTAACAGGGGCGGATCTAGGCATAGGTATGGGGGGCAATGCCCCCCTAAATGCCCAGTCTGCCCCACCAAACATGATGGCATGCAAAACAACCCAAGATATTTCAGTGCTTATATTTAAAAGTATTTGAAACACTACTGAAAATCATCCGCCCCTGAGGCTCAAGCTCAGGGTCCCCCCCAGTGAATAACAGTGAAGCACATGGTCCTTGTCACTGTTATTAACAATGGGTTTATTAATGTTGTGTCAATAAAATAACCCAAAAAGTCCTTTAGTTAATTTCGGTGTTTATTATTTTTAAGCAATCTTATACTGTAAATCCTGCTAAAATGCCGATTCACTGCACCAGGAAGAAAAATGCTCCGGTGTAGGAGGGGCTTTGGCTGGCGGCGGCCCAGGGGTCCCATAAATTTCTAGATCCGTCTACAAGCTCACAACGTCACATGTCATGGCACACACTTGCAAGGCACCTTGTTGTGCTTGTAGATCAGCAACTTTAATCAAATTGTAACCGCCAAGCAAATCACATTATGAATTCCTGGAAAACGCAGCAGAAATGACGTCTCCCCTCCCTGCAACTTTCCTCCTTTGAAAACATTAAGTAATTCATTCTTGCCTGCAGACTCTGTCCGTGAGATGATGAGCGCATGCTTTCGTTCCCCTTGTAAGGGCAATTTGATGGGACCAGACCATGCACACACTCTCTCTCTCTCTCTCTCTCTCTCTCTCTCTCTCTCTCTGTCTCTCTCTCTCTCTCTCTCTCTCTCTCTCTCTCTCTCTCTCTGTCTCTCTCTCTCTCTCTCTCTCTCTCTCTCTCTCTCTCTCTCTCTCTCTCTCTCTCTCTCTCTGTCTCTCTCACACCTCCCAGATGTGACTCTGTTTTTAGTGCATACTTTTCTCTCTCCGGCACATGCTGTTGTGGTCTGCCTGCTGTCACGGATGGATGCGTGGCCAAAAACTGGCTGTGCAGCTTTGTTTATGTTAAAGCCCAGAGTTGTCCAACCGTCGACCAGTGGTGGAATAAGTACTATTTTTTAAGCCCCTCCTATGTCGAGTTTAAAGGTTTGTGTAAAAAAATATCACAAACATTTTGTTAACACAAACAAAATTGAGGACACAAATTGTGATTGGCCGGAATGAGATGAAGTGTGATGACAAAAAGTGTCCCTCACTTCACATGGGTGTGATATTTTTTACGAACTAAGTAGAAGGTGTGCAGTGTTCGGTGTCAGGCCAGTCGGCGGTCCCTCGAGGAAGCAGGCCATGGCCTACTTGTGCGCAATGCTCAAGTTTGCACTCTACTGAGTGCTGATGTACTGTAGTTATGAATGGGTTTGGTGACTGTCATGTCTTTGAAAATAGCAGATGTAGTTCACAATGCACCACAAAAGGTTAACTGCAGATCTAGCTGCAAGCACAACTTACAGTTAGATCTGCAAATTGTTAACAGACTGGCACAGCCACACCAATGCAACTCGTACGCGTTGCAGCTGCAACTCCTTGCAACCAAAATTGCACCAGCCTGCAATTTGTCACCAGCCTGTAACGTAACGGTCTCTATGGCGGTTTTGTAGCAAATGAAATTCTACTCTTATGGGCCGACCATGCAAGTTGTCTTCAGTGATTCAATATTTTATCTGCAAAGTAAATAGCAACTAAAGCTTTCAAACAATAGTGGCAGAGTAAAAGTAGAATATTGAAGTATGTATAAAGTATACAAAAATGGAAGTACATGCAAGTAAAGTACCTCAAAACCGAGCTTAAGTACAGCACTGGGTTACATTCCACTGCTGCCCATATCATGGATGGGTGGCGACGGAGGTTTGTTTAAGTTGTAGAGCAGAGGGGTGTCCAGTATTTCACCCTAGCATGGCTGCTGTTTATTTGGAAATCCCCCCCAATGTCAGTCACCGGCGGATCCGAGGAGACACAAGAGTCCTTGTTCTGCCAGCAATAAAAATAAAAAATAAAAACCTCAGAACTCTTCTGGGCTTAAATAGAGCGACACGGCGCAGCCGGCACTCTGCTCAGATGTGTTTGGCATTATGTAGTCAGTGTAATACCATGGAAGGGCTCCAAGCGTTACGGATTTCAGCTGCAGATGAGAGCTGCGGTACTACTGGTGTGCGGATGTTTGTTCTGGTCATAATGTGATGAAAAGAAGACGCCATGTGCGCTCTCTTGAGAGCGTTTCTTCCAATGTTTACACTCAGGTTGCCATACCTAGTAATGGTCTAGCATTGAATGCATCTAAAGGTATAGTAAGTGATTTGGAAAACCCTCTGGTCCGTCCACCCCGGTAGCAAGATGTGCACATGCACACACTCTACAGTGAGGGAAGAACAACAGGCCTCCTCCTTCCTCCAGGATTGGAGGAAGGCATCCTCTCATCCTGATTGGACAAAAGGCTTTTCTCCCAAAGCCCAAACTAGGGTTTATGACCCCAGGAGCTCACTGGAAACAGGGAGGAACTCCTTATATTGTCACCACACACAGTATATTAGGGAGGATTAGCCAAAAAGAAGAAAAAATAACAATATTTGAATTAAGTGAAATCACTCAAAAATAATAAACACATTCACATTCTTGTAAGGTTTAATTTCAGCACGGTGGATTTGCATATTAGTGATCGATGGTGATAACTAAATATAAAGAGAAATCTGCTGTACTGTTTTTGTATTGATTTTTCTCCGCACTGGAAATTTAAACCTGTATCATAACGTTTGACAGAATCAGGAAAGACTCTACAGCAATAATATAGTGTGATCTCACAGCTCTCAAATCAATACTTGGCAACTTCAACACACATGCACACAACACAGGCAGGCAGGCACGCACGCGCGCACACACGTGCGCGCGCGCGCGCACACACACACACACACACACACACACACACACACACACACACGCGCATGCACGCGCACACACATACACACAGGAGCACTCATTTTGTTTCAAGTCATTCCATCATTGTTGTCATGCAAAGTCATGTTTCCTCGCCATCCATCAGCAGAAGCTCGCTTGTTTGCCCTCACCCCGGGTGGAGCTCATAAGCCTCAGGCCTTGACCAAAATCAAGCGCCCCTCTTCCTTATCCACGCTTGGAAAGAAACATAACATAATACTGTATAGATTCAGAACCACAAGTATCTTATCATCATAACCACCTCCAACCAGGCTTCACTAGTGGTCATTGTAAAAACGTGTTCAACTTGTTACGAAATAATAATTAAGAAACAAAAAAAAAAAACATTGTGAAATTTTTCGTTGTGTGATATCACCATACAACCGTATGAAATAGTTGTTGAACAATGATCTTTTGGCTTCTGCTAAGGCCAGATTTACTGTATACGTTTAGTGTTCATTTAATTCAAGATTAAAGTGGTTAAAAAGCTAAGGTGACACAGATGCGTTCCAGGTGTTAATCGGGTACCCAGCTAGAACACTGCATATTACTAAAAGTGATGACACGGTTTCATTCTAACCAACTCGAATTCTCAATTCCCCCCAAAAAAGTAATTCCAAGTTGAGGGCCAGAGTTTTGATGGGTTTACGAGGATCACCCAGGAAAACACAAAAAAAATCTTAAAAATGTTCAGTTTCCAGTTCTATGATCCTCACCAAGATCTGTTTTCAGAGTAAAATGAGAAAGTAAATCAGTGAGTTGCAAAAGTAAAACATTTAGCTGCATTCATTTCGGTGTGTGCAATATATAACAGAGGCCAGTTATATTAGTAATTAAATATCATCCCGCGGGCCGAAAATAATTCATTCAGGGGCCTGAGTTGGCCCCCGGGTCTTGAGTTTGACATGTATGCACTAGACCAGTGGTTTTCAATCAGTGGTCTGGGTAGTTAAAATATTCATCATCTGAATTAGCCCAAGTCTACACAACTAGAGAATGAAAAAGATCAATGGCCATTTTGATCTGTATGTTTGACTGTTTTGTTTCCCAAATCCAGCCTGGTATTGTGAACAAAAGCAAAAGAAATATATATATGTTTTGGGGTCTGTTGGGCTAAAATGTCTTCAAAAGGTGGTCTGTGGCTCAAATGCATAAAAAAATAGTGGGCCCTGGTATGAAAAAAGGTTGAAAAACCCCTGCACTAGACGATTGACACTGGGTGGAAAAAAATGTCTTATACAAAAGTAGCCCCAAAAAAAGCCCCAACAACCTAAAAATCAGTCTTGATGGTTGGAATGTCTCCTCTCCTCTCGGGACCTCCTCGTCTCCTCCAGGGATGTCCTGTACTGAGACATGGTGGTGTGGTGGTGGTGGTGTCCCCTGGCGCCCCCTGGTGGTGCTGGTCCTCCGGCGGTGCGATGTTGACCCGCTTGACGTTGAGGTCGGCGGCGAAGCCGCGCGCCTTCTGGTAGAAGAAGAGCGACATGGTGCGGTCCAGCAGGAAGTTGTGGTAGATGGTGGCCAGCCGCGTGCACAGCTCCAGCTGAGAGCGCTTGTTGCCCAGGTCCATGGCCGCCGCCAGCGCCAGGTGGTAGTAGCCGGCCGCGTCGAACGGATCCTGTGAGGGGAAAAACAGGAAATACTGTAATCCCATCATTTAATTGGCAAGTTGCACGTTAGCCTGGTTCAGACCCATCGACCTGGTTCAGACCAAGTCTCTCGGTCTGGCCTTCTATTGTCAACTTCTGAATTCCGTCGGTACCACCATGTGTTTACCAATGATAGTCGGAGTTGGGGGTTGGTCTAACGAAAAATCCGAACAGACGCAGCTGATTGGCCAGTCACTCAACAATGTAACAGTTAGTGTCAAACAACAACCATGGCAGCCATGGAAGCTAGTACAAAAAACATCAGATAGCTTAAAACATCCCAAGGCTCAGAGGTCAGCTAGTGCCATAATGCAGAGGTAATCCCAGAGCCTTAGAGTATATACTGACCGGCTGCTTGCACCGCTCGCGTGGAAAACCAATTCCAGTTTATCACCCCTCAATGTCGCAACCTTTTAGGCAAGATGTTAGACACTGGGATCATGCAATGTCCAAAGTCACCGAACCTATTTATTAGGTGCTTTACTTATATCTAATAATGCTCGCAACAGCTTCTAAATGTATTGTAATGTACAGTATTTAGGTTTAAAGCGGTTATGCTGATTATTAAAATATATATATACATTTTTCTTGAACAGCTTTCTGGAAACCCCTCAAGGGTCTTTGAGACACAATGACAGTGAAAGCAGTAGCCAAATGTTGGTATAACTGTATAACTACTATCATCTATTAACTATCAAAGTAATTACGCACTACTACTCAAATAACAACCACTACTAGCCTATATTTAATAAGCCTGGTAACATACCCCTCTTTAACAAAGTATAATTGATATCAATTTATTGTTCATTAAACTAATAAACATTCCTTGGAAGATTCATTTCTTGTGCTCACTCACTGTGTAAGCAACAGCCTTAGATCGCCACCTGCTGGCTGAACATAATATTATTATATATTATCTCTATACTATTTTCTGTGTGGAATCTAAAGCATACTGTGTAGTTCATGTGTAGGAAGTGAATGTGGTATTGTTTATTTATGTTTTTGGTGTCCTCAAGTAAAATTTCAGTCTATAAGGCTTTCTTACCTTTAAGTAAGTTGTTAGTTGTAAGTAAGCTTGTAGACTGACCATTTTAACTATTGAAAAATGATTTTTTTAAACAGTTTAAAAAGCAAAGAAGTTAAGGGATAAGGGGTTTAGTGGTGCCAAAAATCTAGGCCATTGTTTTTTTACACACACACACACCCCCCCCCCCCCCCCCCCCCCCCACCCACACACACAACCACACACACACACACACACACACAACACACACACACACACACACACAACACACACACACACCACACACACACACACACACACACACACACACACACACACATTTTAATTATATTGGAGCTGCCTCTTGGACATGGACAGTTGTGTGTAAATGGCAAATAGGTGTGACCTAAGACATCATGAACTACATAGGGAAGCTGTGGTCACATCTTCTGTAAGTACAGAATATACACAGTGTGGTTGAGAGATATTCATGAGAATGAGGAACTACATTGACAGATGTTACACCACAGAGTTGGGCGGAGGGCGTGAGCAGTATGTACTGTAGTCATAGCAAGGCAGATGACTTTGTTATGTTTCTGCCTCCCCTCTGACAAAATGTATTATTAAATGATATGATATCGCCTATAGGCAACCGCCTATCCTCTACTCTAGGGCTGACAATGTACAGTAGACACAATGGATACACAATGTCCCAACCTTATTCTTCATTTGATTCCTGAGACAGCAGAGGCACGGGATGCTACGGGGGAAAGAAAATACTTTTGACCCGAGAGCACCGAAACTTGTAGGCCGTACACTACTATAGTACCACCAGCTAAGCTTATACACCACCACCCACACTGGGGGGAGAACCAATGGTCCCTAGATTTGCTGCTTTTGCATGCTTCTGTCACTGTATCAACAGAAAAATTGAGGTCCTGTATCATAGCTATAGCTTTGATCGAGGAACCACCGACCAGGGACGTGCACAGCACACAAAGACATCAAAGGGGGCTTCGGCCCTACCCTTTTAACAGTCCGTAAAACAAGTACCCTTTTCAGACCACAAATGCAGTGTTTACTATTGTGACTATGGTCTTTGAAATTAGTCAAACAAGGGAGTATCTCATGCAAAAGGGAACAAAACTGGTCAACCTAGGCCAGGGGTGTCAAACTCAGATACAGAGTGGGCCAAAATTTAAAACTTAACAAAGCCACGGGCCAAGTTTGAACGAACTAATATTTTAAAGGGGAATTCCACCCATTTTCAAAATTTTCCCGAGAGGGTACAAATGTGAACCAAATGGACCCTAGCTTGTCCATTTGGTTCCATTTGTACCCTCTCAGGAAAAACGGGTCTGAAAGAAAAATCATTAACATGGTGAAATACATCTTGGTGATGTCATCAGATGTATTTCACCATGTTAATGATTTTTTCAGACCTCCATTTTTAGGAAATACAGAATTGGGGGAACCTTTTTTTTATCATGTCCACACAACATCACTAAGGTAAATTAATGACATATTAAAATGTTGAAAATGGGTGGTCTTCCCCTTTAATTGATAATGTCTCAAGGGCCAAATGAATTTACACGGCGGGCCAAATTTGGCCTGTGGGCCAGAGTTTGACACACATGACCTAGGCGTTCCTGCTGAGAGGTGTTGAGATAAGGGTCAAAACATATCAGTAAACACACACACACACACACACACACACACACACACACACACACACACACACACACACCACACACACACACCACACACACACACACACACACACACACACACACACACACACACACATATTGATGACAGTAAAATGTTGAAAATCAGCGGTTTCCTGTTTAAGGGGATGTTGTGAAGCTACCAAGGAAAGCTGTGGTCACTTAGATCTTACATACAGTGTGGGTGTGTGATATATCAACCACAAGAGATGCACGGGAACATGTCACAACACCATAGAGTTGGGGAGAGGAGGTGTGTGTGTGTGTGTGTGTGTGGGGGGGGGGGGGGGGGGGGGGGGGGGGGGGGGGGGGGGGCTGGGTGTACATGCAGATACAAGTATTTGTATCGGAGCGCAGATTTTGAGCTGTCACTCATAATGTGATACACACGTAACAGTGCTGTCTACGGTCAGGACAGTCCATGGCTGTGGCTGAACATTACGAGGATATTGAGCTCCAAGAAGATCATGATTACGAGAATGAGGGCAGGACTACAGCAGGAAGAACTACAGCAGATATGTTGGATGTCGAGGAGGAGCACTACGAACAGCTTGACCACCAAAAAATAGATGATTCAACCTATGAAGACCTTCGGGTCAAGAAGACCAAGAAGGACAAAGATCTGCAGTCTGGTAAGAAGATGTTACTAAAAATGCACATGTATTTTAAACCGTTTTGAGCAAGAGATTACAATATTTTAATATTTTAAAATAATGTGTGTGTGTGTGTTGTGTGTGTGTGTGTGTGTGTGTGTGTGTGTGTGTGTGTGTGTGTGTGTGTGTGTGTGTGTGTGTGTGTGTGTGTGCGTGTCCTCCAGACAAAATAAGACGGATTGGAGTCGGTGTTGGATTGCTCTGTGCTGTAGTAGTTCTCCTCAGCATTGCTGTTCCACTCCTGCTGTGTAAGATTTCCCTCATAATTGTATTTTCAGTTTAAAGGACCACTTCACCACCTTTCGATGTATCTTTATATTATAGGTCCTCACTAATGTACATGATAAAATACCACCACTCAGGAAGACTGGGGCAGTTCAGAAATATTAACTAAGATTCCCCGTTGATGGTGTAATTGAGGACAGGTTTTCTGAACTGCCCACGGCCCTCCTGTGAGACACAGACTGAGTGGTGGTGTTTTATCATGTACCACGTACGTTAGTGAGGACCTATTATAGGAAAGTACTTGGAAAAGTGGTGAAGTGGTCGTTTAAGATTTTTTAAAAAAAGTCAAATATAGTGGAACTTTATTCTTTATATATACTCTATTGTTTCCATACAGATCAGAGAGAGAGAGAGGAGCTCAAGAGGATGCTCTGTGGTCAGTGACACGTTCAGTCATTGTTATATCATGGTGTTCAGCACTTTGTCAAAGATCTGAGCGAATTATATTACTGAGTCACTGACTAACATTACTGTTATGTTGATAGAATCACAAGGATTTACATGTGTTGGTGCTGGTCTGTGCTATTACATCTCTACTGAGAAGAAAACCTGGGAGGAGAGCAGACAGTGGTGTAGAGACAGAAATTCTGACCTGATAGTCATAAAGAGCCAAGAAAAACAGGTGGGTGGGTGTATTTTGGAGACATAGATCTATTATACAGTTTGTATGTAGCAGTACAACACAAACCAACATGTTTTCTGTCCAGGACCTTGTTGACGGTTTGAACAGCATTGTGTGGCTGGGTCTGACCGACAGAGAGGAGGAAGGGTCGTTCCAGTGGGTGGATGGAACACCACTAACTGCACCAACGTAAGACTGATATTCACTTTACCTTCTTTTTTTCTCCTAAAGTATTTTAAATAATGTCATGAAATACAAGCTATTACTATTACTATTGTTTGTTGACTAAATCAGTACGCAGCTGTTCTGTATTAGCAAGAACATTTGAGGTCACGATTAAAAGTGATTAAAAGTGTCTTTATCCATACAGATACTGGCGCCCTGATGGTCAGCCTAACAACTTTGGTGGAGATCAAAACTGTGTTCATTTTTTTAACGGGACCAACAATCGAGGATGGAATGATCATCAATGTTCTGCCCCAAACCAGTGGATCTGTGAAAGAGTCATGTGCTGAAAGCATTATGGTGTCAATGTTACCACTTAGGAGGTGTGTTGGTTCAAAGTATTATATCAGTTAGTTAGGGTGTTCATATAAAACGATGAACTGACCAAAGGTTTTTTGAAAGTGAACTATCCCTATAAATTTGTTTAGAATAGAGCTGTATCCCTCACCATTTTATCACATTTTTGCCATTTGTTCTTTTCAATTAACTTTCGTATTGATTGAGTATATGCTTACATGTGAATATTTTGTTTTCACTATTTCACTTTAACTTTTTTGCTTTGTTTAATTTAAAACGTTTTTGTCCTGTACAATGGACCTTTAGCTAAGCCCCGCCCTCTTGTCCACCCTAGGACACTTTCCAGCCGGGCTCATTCATTCCAATGTAAATATCATGGACTTTACACATTAAATACTGGTTTATTTTTGGAACCAGACCTTCCAAATCTCTTCCAAATCCATCAACAAGGCATGTCCTATGCAGTGGAAAATGTGTGTGTGGTATTTATTTTTTAAAACAATGTTTTATCATATAGGAAAGCTATTGGTGGAGAGGTTTGTCTATCATATGTTATGCTTAGCTGTGATTGGACCATAGTAGTTTGGGGAGGGTGGTATCTAAAGGTTTATTGGACAATAGTAGTTTGGGAGGGGCTTAGCTAAAGGTCCATTCCACACAAATAAAGTTTGTGTCGTTATTGTTGTTTATCATAATTCACTCTTCATCTGCTTTATTCAGTATATAATTTGCATACAGTAATTTATTCGCAAAATTATTAGGTTAGACTAAGTTGAGGTTATGAATAGGATTATCATGCAACCCATGCAGCTGTGACTTAAACAATATACACTTGGAACTATATGTTAAACATGGAACATCAGAAGTATTAGGTGAGTAGTTAATTGTACATGTATGCTGTTAAAATAACCAACAACAGCAGCCTAAAAACATATGCAGATTATTATTATTTTTTTACCTTAACGTCGTAGAAGATGATGTCTCCCAGTGTCTGGTACACTCTGGCGTAGTACAGGGTCTCCTCATCAAACTGCAGGGGTGTGGGGCACAGCGCCAGTGTCTTCAGGAAGTAATGCTCAGCCAGTTCAAACTGACCCAGACGGTGGTACAGCGTGGCCAGACGGTGGTACGCCACACGCTCGTTCAGATGCTCACCTGGCAACGTTGGAAACCACACATTTATTATACAACTCTTGCTTGTACTTACCGGTACCTCACTGTTAAACTTTCCACCAATGACCCAGCGTTGCTGTTGTACAGAAAACTCTTTTTCTGTTTTGTTTTTTTGTAAATTAACAGTCCTACTGGATCGTACCACAGCATCACCATAAAAGTAGCAGATCCACAAGCCTTTTCATTTGAACGCTAAAAAGTAACTGTTTTGGACCTAAAGACAATTTTGTTTTTTTTTGGTCATCCAAAGTTTATGTTTTAGGTAGTTATTAGACAAAGTAAAAGATGGATGTTAGTTGTTTTACATTTGCTGCTTTCTTTAGTTTGAGGGATTTTAGCTATTCGAACATTAGGGCATTCGAACATGGTGCTAAATACATATTTATTTACAAAAAATTAAAGCAATTTCTTTTAAAAAAAATCTACTACAGGCTCAATAAACCCCAGGAAATTACATCTGGCCACAAATGATCAAAATGGCAAAATATGGAGTGTGGTGCAGTGCGCTGCCTCCTTCACATTTAGTACATCCTGTGAACCTCTGTGGCCATTTATAATGGCTTCATGACCATTCATGACCCCCCCCCAATTGGGAAAGGTTGCATCCGGCAAGTCAGGTTCTACTTGCCCTCAGGTCATGGTCACTTGCCCCCAAAAAATATATTGTAAATTTGCATTTAAGTTTACTTCCTAGTTCCTACTTGGGTGCTTTAAACCAGGGGTTTTCAACAGGAGGTCCGGGGACCACCAGTGGTCCCTGAGAGGGTTCCAGGTGGTCCCCAGCTAAGTTGGTTAACCAGATGTAACTCTTGAGAGTGTAAAAATGAAACCAAATGGACCCTTGCGGGTCCATTTGGTTTCATTTTTACACTCTCAAGAGTTAAAATTCATCATCTTAATTAGCCCATAGTGGTCACAGACCCAGTGGTCCCTGACCCCAGCAAAATGATAGTTTGGAACCAAATGGACCTGGGAGAGAGATAGGTAGAGATAGCTAGAAAGCAGGGAAAGACACAGAGGCAGAGTGCAATGACTGCCTTGGGAAAGGTTACATCTGGCCTGGCGTACATTCGAGGTAGCATTCTGAATCACTGCAAAAGGCCTTGTCTTTCACTCAGTACACAAGCTCCCTGCGACTGTACTCTGGCTCTATTGCTACAGTACACCACACACACAGCACATAAAGTCAGTGCCAAGAAGAGCAGACACTGTGGGGAAAACTAAAATAACCATTAGCCACTAAAATAACCAGAAGCATAATCTTTTAAAAGTGCAAATTAGAGTTAAATTATACACATGCAACAATAATACAAAGAGCTTGAAAGAAAAAGTCAAAACTTTAAATACAGGAACAGCATATACTTAACAGTATAAATACAGGTGTCTCCACACACAGACACATCATTTCTATTGTCTCTCCCTCTGATGTCTGATGTCGAGGGTCGTGTCCAGAAAGCATGGTTTGGACTCAACCGGTGCTTTGGATAATCATGTTCCAGAGAGCACGTTATGTGTGTTTCTCATGAATTAGCAGGATACTTCAACACGACCGTCACACAGACATAATGCATTAAATTCACAATTTACAATGTAGGCAAATATTGTTACTTTTTTCTTCTTTTCTGGCCAATCCTCACTACTACAGAGCAGAGTGGCCATATAAGGTGTCCCCAGTGAGTCCCTGGGCTTATGAAAACCTAGTTTCAGTTCGGGCTTTGGGAGAAAGACCTTTCATCCAATCAGGATTGAGTGGGCGTGGTCTTTGGTGTATGTGCTGTCGGCCTCTTGCAATTCCCCCCACTGTAGTGTGTGCACGTGCACATCTTGTTACCTGCGAGACTGGAGGTTTTTTCAAAATCACTGACTGCTCCTTTAATCCAGAGCAATTCACACCATGCAAAAACATATTAAAAGTAGCAGAGGCACGATTTTGAAGTTTGTAGTTTCCTGAGTCCCAGGTAAACAGAAATCTTTATAGATGGGGGTTCCGGCCGCATAGCCAAATACATATTAAAGTGGGTGGTCCTCCTTGACAAGAGAGGTACCCAGAGTGACGCTGATGTCCAGAATAAAAGCTTTGACTAGTGACGTACCCAGAGTGACACTGATGTCCAGAATAAAAGCTTTGAGAAGTGACGTACCCAGAGTGACGCTGATGTCCAGAATAAAAGCTTTGAGAAGTGACATACCCAGAGTGACGCTGATGTCCAGAATAAAAGCTTTGAGAAGTGACGTACCCAGAGTGACACTGATGTCCAGAATAAAAGCTTTGAGTAGTGACGTACCCAGAGTGACACTGATGTCCAGAATAAAAGCTTTGATAAGTGACGTACCCAGAGTGACACTGATGTCCAGAATAAAAGCTTTGATAAGTGACGTACCCAGAGTGACACTGATGTCCAGAATAAAAGCTTTGATAAGTGACGTACCCAGAGTGACGCTGATGTCCAGCGCCGTCTGAGCGAACTCCACCGCCTCTCCGTACATCTTGAGGCTTAGCAGCAGCTCTGTCAGTTTGTTACACATCCTCAGTCTGGTCCTGGTGTTGCCTGTTTTTACTGCGATGGGCAGCGCCCGGTCCTGTGGGGGCACAACGCATGCACACACGTTCACAATCACACGCATGAGCACACACTTGTTGTTGGATACGATCATGTCCACAATCCCAAGCTGTTCTGATATTGGTACCATCAGGAGAAATAACAGAATAGAATAACATGTTCTAATTGTGTAGACGTCTTGTATATTAAGCAAAGCAGATATCTAATCATAACTGAACTCTTGGGAGTGTAAAACGAAAAAGAAGTCGATTTGGTTTCCATTTGCAAATGCCTTCGATCAGCTGACGACTGCGGTTGGATGGACTAAAGGGAGACCTGAGATGTTGAATAAAATGTCATACCATTCACTGTGTGGCAACTACTTTAACTCAGGCTTTACAGTGCATGCTATTGACTCATAATAGGAGGGTCTCATAATAGGAGCAGACCCAATGTTAGGGTCATAGGTCATAGCCTGTAGAAGCAGAGTGTACACTATGTTAGGGTCAAAGGTCATACCCTGTAGAAGCAGAGTGTACACTATGTTAGGGTCATAGTTCATACCCTGTAGAAGCAGAGTGTACACTATGTTAGGGTCATAGTTCATACCCTGTAGAAGCAGAGTGTACACTATGTTAGGGTCATAGTTCATACCCTGTAGAAGCAGAGTGTACACTATGTTAGGGTCATAGGTCATACCCTGTAGAAGCAGAGTGTACACTATGTTAGGGTCATAGGTCATACCCTGTAGAAGCAGAGTGTACACTATGTTAGGGTCATAGGTCATACCCTGTAGAAGCACACAGCCTTCTCTCGGTCACGGCTGCTGTTGAAGAACACGTCTCCTGCTGCCTCCAGCAGACCCAGGATGAAGTTGGTGTTTCCTGTTCCCAGACCCATGTCCTGAGCTACCTGGATGGATGAATGAATGAATGAATGAATGAATGAATGAATGTGTCTCTTTTTACACCCAGTAGTTGTATGTAAATGCGTAAAAGTGCTAGTTTGTCTCACAAAGGAGGTAAAAAGGAAAGCTTACTGAAATAACTTCATCTTGCTTTGTAGAAACTTGAAGCTTATGTATAGTATGTTTAGAATCAAAATGACAATGAATATCCAAATGTGCGGACAAACACCTTGCAATATGCATGGAGGTGACTCAGAAATGGTAATACTTTTTTAGCAGTTTTGTATTTTTTTTAAGATTAAGATGTGCCAAAGGTACCATTCACTCTACTACTGTACTGTAAATGGCAGGTTAGGTTTACCAACAAGAATCTGCTGGTTCCAAATCACTGTGTGCAGTGTGTCTCATTCTGCAACAAATGACCAGTTATTTCACTAAACAACCACTGTAACATGTATGTAGTCTATTGTACTGTACAAACAGTATATACTTGAAAGAATGTACTGTAATTGCATACTGTGATTCTTACAGCTCTGACTTTTAGAGACTCATTTTGCAAACTCTGTCTGAGTGAACCCTCTGGTCATTTGGTTCACTTTCTACACACTCGGAGTTAAAAGGAAATCATGGTCCAGTGTCCACATGTCTCATGTTGTAGCCTGAAAACCAGATTATGAGTGCAAGATACTACAATGATTTTCACATGTAAACTTAAAAACAAAATCGAATTTTAAAACAAGTTCTTATTTTATTGTCTACTACAGTCCTAATAAACCACAGGAAATTACATCGGGCCACAAATGATCTACTGAATGTGACAAACTGCCATATTGAGCCTCTGGGTCAGGCGTGCAAGAATATGGAGTGTGTAAAGTGCAGTGTGGTGTGCTGCTTCCTTCACATTCAGTAGATGCTGTGAACTTCAGTGGCCAGTTATTATGTTATGTATGTATTTATGTCCATGTTGGAATGCCCCCTCCCAAGCTACAGTAAAATATCTAAAACTAAAGAAAGCAAGGAATGTAAAACAATTAAGACCCATCTTTTACTTTCTCTAATCTGTGTCACAGACCTGGATGTACAGATCCACCAGCTCAGTCTGTCCCAGCATGTGGTAGATCTTCCCAGCCTGCAGCCAGCCGTATGCCTCTTTCTCCTTGCGGCCCAGGTCTATGAAAATACCCAGACTCCTCTTGGTGTAGTCCAGAGCCATCCGGTAGGCCCTGACCACCATGATGACACATAGAAACAAAAACATTTAGGGA
This sequence comes from Benthosema pterotum, assembly GCA_039105355.1. Taxonomy (NCBI): domain Eukaryota; kingdom Metazoa; phylum Chordata; class Actinopteri; order Myctophiformes; family Myctophidae; genus Benthosema; species Benthosema pterotum. The sequence continues at coordinate 1,935,095 of CM076986.1, forward strand.
ATGTTCATTGGCAAGAATGGATTCTATTATGCGATTCAAATCAATCCATTACAATTCAACATATTGAAATATAGCGGGTTAAGCATGTGTGTATGCTTGTTCATTAAATACATCGTTTGAGGCTATAGTCTACTACTCTAACCAATTTTAATAAATTCTTGTAATATATATTTTTCTAATAGTTAATAGTCTAGTGTTTGTTGAATGTTTATGTGGATCCCAATAAGGCTGGGACACAATATGATATAACATCTTACATGACAGTATAAGAAAAACAGTTAAAACTTCAAATACAATCAAATGCTAAAAATGATGGCATGGCATTGTGCATCATTGCATAAATAACTACACACTTGCACAAATATGCACTGCACTGCACCCACACATGCACACGCGCACGCGCACACACACACACACACACACACACACACACACACACACACACACACACACACACACACACACACACACACACACACACACACACACAGCCCCCCCAGCAGCAGTAACCTGGGTGTTCCCAGGCTGAGGTAGAGCTGGCTGATGGCCTCCAGGACGTGTCCCTCCTGTCCTCTGTCTCCATGTCTCTGCAGCAGGTTGACCAGATGCTCGTTGTACAGGATGCACTGCCCCAGGGCCTGGTCAGCACTGGCCTCCCCATACAGCTGGCACAGCCTCTGGGTGGCACTCAGCTGGCCTGCAGGCAGCATCACCACACAGAATGGTACAATCCATTAGAGCAGGGCTGCCCAAAAGGTAGATTGTTATCTACCAGTAGATCACACAGGCCGTACAGGTAGATCACATGTCAGTCCCCCCAGCACTTGGACGCTTATAGATGTGTAACTCTTGAGTTACACATCTATAACTCAAGAGTTACACATCTCTAAATGGACCCTTACAGGTCCATTTGGTTTCATTTTACACTCTCAAGAGTTAAATTATATTTAAACATCTGAATTACGAGTTTACTGAATTAAGAGTCCACACATTAGAACAGGGTGCCCAACCTTTTTGGACCCAAGATCTACTTTTCAGCAGCCAACCCCTCCGGGATCTACCAGTCCAATATCAACATTTCAAACCACACGCATCGTTACCAGCCTGCAGTAACTTCACAACAACACAACACTACTTTGTTTTACCACTTTACTTTATGTCCATATAAGCATAAAGTACAACAGACTTGTCATAAATAGGCCTACAACAGTACAACATAAGTACAACAGACTTGGACAAACACTGCCATTGCAAATGCAATCATAATAAGAACAGTCCAGAACAGTCCATTACACGTTGCAGAACAATACTGTTGGCATAATTCACAGACAGCAAATCGCTCTTTTTTTCTTTTCTACCCCATTTTTTTTCTTTCCCCCCCACATCTCCCGAGATCTACTCGTGATCAGGCCGAGATCTACCGGTAGATCCCGATCTACTGGTTGGGCTCCCCTGCATTAGAACATGGAGAATAATTGTTATTTTGACCAACGTTTTGCCAGTTCTCTTTCCCAATTGCGAACTGTCAACTCAAACCTCAAATACTGTTTTCAAACGTCATTAATAGCATATACAGGAAAACCTTCCAACTCTACCCCTCTATTTCTCATTAAGTGGATTATTGAAGTGCATTATTCTTAAACACTAAGTAAAACCATCACCAACTATTTCAATGCTCAAACTTTCTTTGGAGAACATTACCGACATGATGATTTGGCACTGACACACTGTCAATTCTCCCTTATTTATTGCTCCCTTGGGATGTCCCTTCATGTCCCTAACACGAGAATGAATTATTTTTGCATTTCTATTTCAACAAAATATGGAACATGAAGCTTTGGTATTTGGGTTTTCTAGTACAGTTTGTTAGACTTTAGTTTTGACATCAATGTCAGAACTGTTAGCAGTCCATCTAAGACTTGAATGTCGTCTACAGCACGTTTGGATGAATCGTGTGTGTGCGATGTGTGCGTGCGTGTGTGTATGCGCAATGTGTGTGTGCGTGTGTGTGTGTGTGTGTGTGTGTGTGTGTGCGTGTGTGCTCGTGCCTCTCTCTACTCACAGACAGCATGGTCAGCGTACACAGAGAGCAGCAGCGCCCACTCCAGGCAGCCTTTAGCGTTGTGCAGGCTCCCCTGCTTCACATAGAGCTGTCCCAGCTCCAGTAACACCGTGATGAAGTTCTCCTCATGGTGCTCCTCCTTGTCCAGCTCAGAGAAGATCTCCACAGCACTGAGGAGATGAGTCTCCGCTAGGCGTTTAGCGCCGGCCTTCAGGCACAGCATGCCTGCAGAAACGCATATGGGCTTGATTTGTGAGTATCGACAACGGGGGCGGATTGGCCATCTGGAGTACAGGGAGTTTTCCCGGTGGCCTGCGCCACCTAGTGGCCTGGACAAGATCCAAAATGCACTAGTGGCACTTCCAAAATGCACTAGAATGCGCTAGATGCTCGCCTGGAACATACAGATCAAAATGACCATTAATCTTCTACATTCTCTAGTTGTGTAGACTAAGTTGGGCTAATTCACATGGTGAATATTTTAACTCTTGAGGGTGTAAAAATGAAACCAAATGGACCCGCAAGGGTCCATTTGGTTTCATTTTTACGCTCTCAAAGAGTTACATCTGGTTAACTGGTGGCCTGGCAAAAGCGAAATTGTCCCGATGGGAAAATATGTGCCAATCCGCCCCTGATTGACAATTTAATGCCTTTGACAATTTAATGCCTTATTAATTAAGTGACTACCATTAATCAAGTGATTTGTTTTGCCGTTTTGACGCCAAAGTCTTGACTCGAAACATTCCAGTTCGATTCCAGGCCTGGCTTCACTCAGACAGTGTCAAAGTGTTCTTTTGCAGACACTGAACCTTAGTATAACTGCTCCAAGAGACGGGATCAATGTGACACTGGTGACATATCGAAGCTGTTGCCACAGCACTAATATAAACAACAAACTAACAAGAATAAAACTTAGGGGTGTTAGAGTTAGTTAGCATATTTGTCTCGCTCTTGTCCCACACTGTTTCTGTTGAGCATGCCCAGATCAACCTGTGAACTACCACAGGTTAGGTTTGTTGGTGTGACAATCTGTGTGGATCAATCAATAAATCAAACAGTCAATTAATCAATCCATCAATTGATTCAAACCATATTTATTCTCGAAAGATATTGGCGTTACACTCATTTCCAAGGTCACCGAGATATCACAATCGCAATCACAGTACATTTAAGTTTCACATCAACATTGGTAATTCACATTGTAAAAGGGAAGTATCTACTGTGTTTTATTGTTTTAGTTGTTAAAGTTCCTGAATGTAGCTTTAATGTAAATGATATCTTGTTGTGGTATGTATAATATAGAGTGTAGATATGGAGTGGTGAGGGTTTTTTTCACCTAGATTAGCCAGAGCTACAGCCCAGTTGTGTCGATCCTCAAACTCCTCACAGATCTCGATGGCGGCCTGGTAGCTCTCTGCTGCCCTCCGCAGGTCACCCATGCAGCGCAGGGCCACGCCGCGCATGTTGAGCACCACACCTGGATAGTGGATACAACCACATCGAAACAGACCATAGTGAGCACCACACCTAGACACAACCGCACCAAAACAGACCATGGCGAGCACCACACAACCACACCGAAACACATCATGGTGAACACCACACCTAGACACAAACCACACCAAAACCGACCATGTTGAGTACCACTGAACTCAGTATTGGTGAAACAATACCTCCTGTTGATATGCTAAAAATAGTGTGCAGGTGTATGTAATGCACTTTACACACTTGCATACCTGTGCATACCTAACCCAGAGGCTCAATATGCCACTTTGTCACATTCAGTAGATCATTTTGTATAATCTCCTGGGGAAATTCCATAAAAAAACTAAGAAAGCAAGGAATGTAAAATGATTAACACGCATCTTTTACTCTAATAACAACTTGAAACTTGAAACTTGGTTGAAAAACAACAAAGATGTCCTTTAACCCTTAGTGTACTGAACGCGCTTTGGTGTTCCAAGCATTATGTTTTAACTATTGAAAAATAGCAGATCTACAAGCTCATAGCGCGCCACCGAGTGGCGCGCTATGAGCTTGTATCTCTGCTATTTTTGAAAAATCGTGAAAATCTTTGAATATTATGTTATTCAGAAACCTCCACAGACCTTCCTGCGGCGTGGTGCAGTGCTCTGGCATGGCCGCCAAGATGGCGTCCAGGATCTCCACCGCCGTCTCCGGCTGTCCGTCGCAGACGTGGAGCCACGCCAGCCACACGAGGGCGCTGTTTCTATCGGGGGCGGCCAGCACCACAGCAGATGAGGAGGAGGAAGAAGACCACAGGGCCGGGCTGTGGCTGACCAGGGCGTGCATGGAGCGCACGGCGCGGCCCACCATGCCGTGCTTGTGGAACAGCTGTGAGAGGCACAGGGTGACAGCCTGACTCAGGCCATGGTGGTGGTCCTGACCTCCTCCTGGTCCGTTCAGCTCCGTGGCAGGCTGCTGAGTGAAGGACAACACCCGGGACAGGTACGGAGCTACCTGGGCTGGAATGGAGGAGGAGGAGGAGGAGGAGGAGGAGGACGAGTCCTTCTTCATCCTGAAGATGGGGCTGTCGGACATAGTGACGTTATTTTCATCAGGTCTGGTTAAGTATTGATGGGCCACTGTACATAGATACATTTGTACAGAAAGCTGTTAGGATTTAGAACACATTGTAGAGGACACTCCATCATTTTTTGCAAAGAAAAATATATAGTAGTTACATTTAGAAGATTTAGAACACTTTGTGTGTGTAATGTGTCGTTTTAGATATTTTAGCCTTTGTTGTCATGGACACTACTTCCTGGACTATGATTCCCATAGTGCTTTGGTGCACCAATCCTCCTTGTGGATAGGGGGAAGGGTCGCCTTACTGAGACAACATGTTGTCCAAGAAGTAGTGTCAATGACATCAGAGACACTGGGCTCACTGCTGAACTCTAAAATTTCTAAAATTCCACACATAAAGACCACCTGGAAAATGTTCTTCTAATCTCTAAATGTAATCTTCTAAATGTAATGTTTTGCAAAAAAAAAAAAAAATGGTTGTGTCCCTTTAATTCTACATGATGTGAAACTCAGAAACTCACTGCCTATCCCCAAATCAACTTTATTATTCCAATAAAGATCCAAACGGCCGATCCTACCCGTAGAAGTGTGCAGCGTTCTGCAGCACCAGAGCCAGGGCACTGAGGCAGTCTCTCAGCCTGGCTGAGGGGTGCAGTGAGGCCTGTCTGCTGGAGCTGAAGCTGAGCTGGGGCAGGCCCAGCTCCTGGTACAGCCTGCCCAGGAGCAGGTACCCGTGGCTGGGGGACACGCTCCCACTGCCGGGGCCCACTGCCGCCTCCTCCTCCGTGGAACTGGGCTGTCATCATATACACAAAAATCAGCAATTCGTGATTTTATTGCGTTTCTTAAATAATCACGCTTAAAACTTCAGGAACCGTTTTAAGCTTGTAGCTTTTTCCCACGTACATGTTGCAACTTTGGCCATGATTACTTCTGTTTTTTTGTTTTGTTTTATTCTGTACTTCTTTATCTCATTTATATACTGTATGTCAATTATATTCTGAAGTTATGCTAAAAATACAGTAATGTCTACTAAAAAACAACAACAATTGACATTAGAAGTAATGCTCTTATTTTGAAGAGGACAGGAAGACAGTTGTGCTAGTTGTGCCCTATTTGACAATCATGTAAACATAACATGCATTGGGTGTCTGTGGAAGTTGTGCCTGTTGTTTTTATGTACTTTTAGCCAGAGTTTGTTATATTTAACCATGTTTAAGCCATGCTGGATACAGCCCATCTTTGGCTACAATGTACACACTTTGGAATATACATTCAAAACACAGGTGAAATCAACCTCTAGAGCTGCAGCCAGCATTATAGGTGAGTAATGAATTCATTGGAAAAGTAGGCTCTCACGCTGGTAATGCACTGTAGTGCTGGTGTGGCAGATACAGTGCAGCGGGCATAAAAAAGAAATAGGAACATTCGCTTGTCTGTTCTGACATCTTACTCAAGTTAAGAAAGCAAGTTATATGAATTTGGTGCTTTTGCTGTGTGTTTGGAAGCAATGTTATACAACGGCAAGCATTACCGGACCGGGTAAATAACAAAATAACTCATGACAACCGTACCGTGGAAAGAACTAGGAGTCTCTCGATGAACGGTACGGCACTGGCGGCCTCACTGCCGCCCCCGCCCCGCCTGAGGTGAAGCTTGACCAATAGGAAACAGGCGCGGGCCTCTGCCATGGGGTTGCGCGACAGCACGGCTTTCTTCAGAATGTACTTCATCACCTAAAGATCATCAGAGACAAACAAAGGCAACTTCAGGACCACCTCCAATATATGGAGCCTGTAAGCAGGGGCCCTGTCCAGAGGCCTTTTGTGGCGGTACTGGACAACTATGGGTCCGACTGACTCCACACAATTGTCGAATTTGAAGTCGGTGGAGCGAACACTTCTCAAGTTTGTACATTACAGCCATACACAGACTACAGACAGACAGACGTTTTTATTCCTAACACATTTTCATAAGTATACAGTATACATTTTTTACCTCCGAGTCCGCACTCGTCTCCACACTCGCCACGCAGTACGGGAAGCCCATGAGCAAGGCACCGAGGCGCTCCGCCAGCGCAAAGTACTTCTCTGCGTTCTTCTGCAGCAGGTAGACGGCGGCCAGGCTGGCGTAGACGCTGGCCAGCAGCCTCATGTCGGCGAAGCCTTCGCGCGGCACGGCCAGCGCCTCCTCGAAGTAGACGCGGGCCTGGCTGAACTTTGACCTCCCGGCGCACAGCTTGCCCAGCAGGAAGCACAGGCGGCTCTGAGACCAGTGCAGACGCTGCTTCCTGGCCGCTTCCCGCGCCGCGCCCAGGAAGGCTGCCAGCTCGTCCTACAGCGTCCGTATGGACAGGAGATATTTTAGATGTTTAGTTTAAGTCATAGTATTTGGATAGCATTTAAGCTTAAAGGGAAAAAATGTTTTCAACCAAGGTTCCTGTTCAAGTACGTTGTAAAAGCAAAATTCTTTGCTATCTTTAGTTTTAGGGATTTTAGCTATGGGAGGGGGCATTCAAACATGGTCCTAAATACAGGTACATATTGCTTTACAAAATTTTAAAGCTATTTCTTTTTTTATTAGAGTTTTTATTAAAGTCCTAATAAACCACAGGAAATTTTAACTGGGCACAGGGCACTGGGCGCCTGAGCACAACAAACATACAGTAAGTTTTGTTTTTGATTCAGTTGTCAGTATATTTAGTCATAGTTTCAGTCATTAATCACAATCGGCAAGAAATATTATTTAGTCAGTGAAAAAAGGTAGGCGGCGAACAGTTTATTGGGCGTTACAGACGTTGAGTCTGAAACGCACACATTATCGCGGCGATTCCACTGTGCCACTCATGACAGATAAGAATCGTGCAGCGAGAAAAAAAAGCTCACAGGATTGAGGTCTAAAATAAATCACAGTAGGGAGGAAATATCCGCACTCACATAAAGTTCATTAGTTTTCTTTATTTCATAGTATAACACAGCAGCAGTCTACCTAGAGAAACGTACGCGTTTCGGCACTCTGGCCTTCCTCAGCGTTTCAAACTAGGGTCAGTCTCACAGAGACTCCATATATAGCCTAGTTAGGCGGTAAGTCACAGCTGCGTCTCGTTGCAGTAAACATTTCATCAATTTCAATTTCAACATTTCATCAATTTGTGCCATATAATATTTTACAATGCATTTTTCATATACAAGTTCAATTTATACAATTTCATATTATTTCCACAAGTACATAGTTCCAAAATGTTCCATTACAAAAAGCAGTTTAATAAAAGCTCTTCATTCATACCCTTAGGAAACTCTGTATTTAGGAAATGGATCCATTGGGCCTCTTTTTGAAGCAGAACCCGGTCTCTATCCCCTCCTCTTTTTAGTGGGTTTACTATTTCTAAACCTTGGAATCTGAGGGAACAAACATCATGTTTAGCAGAGTTAAAGTGCCTGGCCACTGGGGACTTTTCATCATTATTCCTTATACTACCATTATTCCTTATACACTTATGGGTTAGCGCCCCAGCCTGTGTCCTCCGTGAGGAGGAAGCCCAAAAACCTTGGTGAGGCCGTTAGGAGGGCCATTATGATTCACTGCTCCTGAATGAAATGTCTGGTGCTGGGAGTCTGGTGCAACGCACAGGTCCTGTGCCAACCTGGTGAGAGCAGGAGCAGACCTGGTGAGACGTAGGAGGGGTCTGGACAGGAGTCAACCCACAGAGCCTAGTCCCTCCATGTGCCAGAGTATAGTGCCTCCCAGTACCGGCAGAATAGTTCTGGAGCGGTGGATTGTGTGGCCTTGGGTCTTTCCCTAGTGGACTGACCGAGAGTAGCTACTGGGACGTAAGTCGGGACTTGATCAACCCCGCTGGGTTGCCTGAGTGAGGGGTATGATGTTGCGAGACCCAAAACCCCGATGACCTTGGGATACATCACTGAGGATACGTCCCAGTTGCATCCATGCGATGTATCTTTAAGCCTTTAGTTTCTATTTATAGTGGCCCATAGGAATAGACTATGTGACAACCAGGGAAAGACTTGGTGACCACCGGAGAGACGGGTGACAGCCGGAATGTAGACGGCACCCGGGTGAGCAGTATGGGTTAGCGCCCCAGCCTGTGTCCTCCGTGAGGAGGAAGCCCAAAAACCTTGGTGAGGCCGTTAGGAGGGCCATTATGATTCACTGCTCCTGAATGAAATGTCTGGTGCTGGGAGTCTGGTGCAACGCACAGGTCCTGTGCCAACCTGGTGAGAGCAGGAGCAGACCTGGTGAGACGTAGGAGGGGTCTGGACAGGAGTCAACCCACAGAGCCTAGTCCCTCCATGTGCCAGAGTATAGTGCCTCCCAGTACCGGCAGAATAGTTCTGGAGCGGTGGATTGTGTGGCCTTGGGTCTTTCCCTAGTGGACTGACCGAGAGTAGCTACTGGGACGTAAGTCGGGACTTGATCAACCCCGGCTGGGTCGCCTGAGTGAGGGGTATGATGTTGCGAGACCCGAAACCCCGATGACCTTGGGATACATCACTGAGGATACGTCCCAGTTGCATCCATGCGATGTATCTTTAAGCCTTTAAGCCATTGGTTCAGTTATTCTAGTTTTTAACTCTCGTGTTGTTTTTCCAACATAACAAAAGCCACAAGGGCACTTTAAAAGATAGACTACATATTTTGTCCTGCAAGTAATTCGTCCTCTCACTTTAATTTTTTTAACCGGTGTGAGGGTGCAAGATGATGTCTCCAGTGATCATGGCATTACAATTAATACAGTTTTTACCTCACACCGGTAAAAAAATTAAAGTGAGAGGACGAATTACTTGCAGGACAAAATATGTAGTCTATCTTTTAAAGTGCCCTTGTGGCTTTTGTTATGTTGGAAAAACAACACGAGAGTTAAAAACTAGAATAACTGAACATAAGTGTAGTATAAGGAATAATGATGAAAAGTCCCCAGTGGCCAGGCACTTTAACTCTGCTAAACATGATGTTTGTTCCCTCAGATTCCAAGGTTTAGAAATAGTAAACCCACTAAAAAGAGGAGGGGATAGAGACCGGGTTCTACTTCAAAAAGAGGCCCAATGGATCCATTTCCTAAATACAGAGTTTCCTAAGGGTATGAATGAAGAGCTTTTATTAAACTGCTTTTTGTAATGGAACATTTTGGAACTATGTACTTGTGGAAATAATATGAAATTGTATAAATTGAACTTGTATATGAAAAATGCATTGTAAAATATTATATGGCACAAATTGATGAAATGTTGAAATTGAAATTGATGAAATGTTTACTGCAACGAGACGCAGCTGTGACTTACCGCCTAACTAGGCTATATATGGAGTCTCTGTGAGACTGACCCTAGTTTGAAACGCTGAGGAAGGCCAGAGTGCCGAAACGCGTACGTTTCTCTAGGTAGACTGCTGCTGTGTTATACTATGAAATAAAGAAAACTAATGAACTTTATGTGAGTGCGGATATTTCCTCCCTACTGTGATCTACAAGAATCTGCACCCTTCAGCTACTGAGAATACAAAGCTGGACTCAGAGTAGAGCGCGCCTACCTAACTCATTGAGGTCTAAAATAAATCGCCGTCGTGTGCACAAAACGAGCACGCGTGCAATAAACAACACTGAACGCCCGGCGTCACACGCTCTCTTTATCGCACGTCGGTTTCTGAGCACAACATGTTCAAAATGAACTTGAATGCGCGATTTGTTACTCGCCGTCTGTAAAGCCCCTTTGTCATAGTCAACAAAATCAACAGTAACCTCGTCCGACTGTCCGACGAAGGCGGAGGAGGCGAGGAGTTCCGGGGTCAGCCCGTAGAGGGCGCCAAACTCCGGCTTGCAGTCAGAGCCGTCGAGGAAGGCGAGCAGCGGAGCGAAGTGTTCCACGTTGTTGTCGTTGCTGCTTCCTTCCACCACCGGGTGGACGGTGAAACATGGAACCGGAGCGGCGGCAGTAGCAGCCTCCGGGACCTCCGGTTCTTCTCCTCCTCCTCCTCTCCGGGTGGGATGCGTCTTGGTGGCGCTGCGAGAAGACGGCGGATCTTTGTCTTGGGTGAGAATCCGCTGAATGTTCCTGTGGAGTTCGGCCGGCGGCTCAGCGTCGACTTGGCTGGAAGAAGAGCCGCCTGCAGGCGTTTAGCGAGAGGATTAACCCATTTGTCCTGATCAGATTCTACATTTTCACAATTTTTCAAAAATAGCAGACCTACAAGCTCATATCGCGCCACTCGGTGGCGCGATATGAGCTTGTAGATCTGCTATTTTTCGACAGCTTAAAAACACCAAAACGCGTTCAGTACACAAAGGGTTAGTGTGATGTTGAAACAGCGGTACAGACTGTGTGCTCAGGGGGAGGAAGACTCGCTATCAATTCAACATTTCAAAATCACTGTGGCCAGATTCTGTGAGAGAAATAAGTATGGAGACAAGCCAAAAAGATGCAACTAATGCATGGGCACTATAAACCTAAATACAGTATAGTGTATTTGAACGTAGCACATCTAGATCCCCTTTTTTCCAAAAATATTTTTTTGAAAGAAAAGTGTCACATCCTAAATATGGAGGAAAGGAACCTACTTTGCGCTGCTTTCTTGACAGGATCCTGTTGATTACTTGAATCTGAGTACAAGACGATGGAAAAAGAAAAACTGTAAATAAATCAAACCATCCGTGGAAACACATTAAATCAATTACAGATGAGTGCAAATGAGTTGTAATGAAAGCAAGCTGAACATTCGAGCATCCTTGTCGATATGGTGTTGCTGCAACAAAACAACAATGTGTTTGTAATAATGGCTGAAACCCATAGGAGTTTCGATCCAGTCTGGTTTATATGCTGTTGAAATCAGCGAGGTCCCGCCTTAACTCCATTGTGTCTTTTTCACTTGAAATCTCACTACAGCATTGGCATTTGCAAACTGCATGATTTGTGAGATGGGAACAAGTTAAATTTGAGCTGACAATCACATTCTTACACTTGTCAAACTGTTGATATGAATGCAGAGGACAGGATTTGAGTATACATACAGTATGCCATGACACAGCACTATTTGACAGTTCGGGGATACCTGCAAACGTTGCATGCTGATGGCAGACATCACAATTTACGATTCTATCCTTATACATTGATACAAAGTGGTTAAAGTGGTTGTATTTCTATCTTCTGGGGACCCTCTGCTTCCGCCGGAGGACCCCTGGATCTACAATATTATTAGAAGTAATCCATCTTAACTCTCTAACTGGCCATGCCACTATTCCTCATAATGCCAACAATTTACCCCAATTTTCACATTTTTTATTTATCAAATTAATGCCAATCAAATAAAGCATATGATTCCAAATACTCGTCATTTGTAGAGTTGATCATATACTATATGATAACACCCAGTAGGTGGCAGTAATGCGGACGATGGCCGGAAATGAAGCGCATTTCCGGTCATAGAGTAAGAGTACTTCCTGTTTATCCGTGTCACTGTTGCTAGGCAAACTATGTGGTGGTGTGATCATCATCTGGACCTCCATCGGAGAGATCATATATAAGTCAAATCAAGCTGTAATGACGCACCGATGGTTGGATTATGATCAGCGATGGACATACAGACTGCGCACGTGCAAGTGCGCACCCAACGATTTTGGCCATTACTAAGTGGGTAGAACCTGCCGTTAGGCGATCATGCTAAAAAAATAATAAAAAAAAATAACCTGAAATTAATGTTACAATCATTGGCGATTAAATAAGGCGTCAAAAATGTGCCAAGGGCATCAAGGGCATTAATTTTTTAAAGCATAAACTGCGTCAAGGGCAATAAGAGGGTTAAGAAGTATGTCTTACCCAGCTTGTAGATGTAGCCGACATCGATCTGAGCCGTCTTCTTCAACAAGTCCACAGCCTCCTCCATGACCTGCTCCTCTCTGAGTCTGAAGAACTCCCTCTCCTCTTCGTCCAGGAAGATGTCCGGCGATCTGAAACAGGGGCAGATTGCACGGTCTCACGGCTAGGTTTAAACGTGCATCTTTTTGTGCCGTAACTAAGACGCCTATACTATGTACACACATCACGCACAGTGCATTTACAGCTAAACATTGCTTTTAAAAAAGCGAGAAATAGATAAGACTGTAAACGTAAGCAGCACTTTGTGTTTCGATGCGACCGTATCCATTCAGGACGAACTTTCTTCACCGTAACCAGTGAGAACCAGTGAAATAAAGGCTTCTGATTGGACTACGCTTCACTTACTCACAAATGTCATTGGACGGTTTGACCAGGCTGGTCCTGACCAGCCCCGCCTCCCCCGTCACCTCCAGCCTCCCCACGAACCAATCAAAGCAGGACACCAGCAGTCCCACGATGATGATGTCATCACCGGACGCCACAGTGAGCTCGTCCGGCCCCTCTGCCTCGTAATCTGCAGTAGCCACGCATCTGCCTCTGGCTGGGAGATTTGATCATATTACATTATATGAGTGTAGTTATTTTTTGTACATGCAGGAGAAAGGGTTTTGGCCACAAATTGGGGGCTTTTCCTTTTTGTACACAAAAATATATTCCTAATGGTTAGGTTCTTTGGGAGTGCTTATATTTAAAATGATTTGAAACACTACTACTGCTACTAACTAACTACAGCTGTGGCACCACAAAACCAACAGCATTTCATCATTGAAAACAGAAATCTCTCTGAGTCAGACGTTTAGCTTTATGCATGCCGTGTGTCTCTTGCAACTTCAACAACAACTGATGTTATTATTGATGCTTATACTTGGCTAATGAAAGTCCTGTAAGTGAAAATGGTATGGGTGCGACTTGGTATGGTATGGGGGCGATGAAGATGCATGATCTGTAAATCATAAAAGACGGGTTTCGTGGCTTAAGTGTCGACCATTGCGCAAAAAGACAGGAAACACTGATACTCTAACTATAATATCCAAACATTAACAATGTGGAGGTCAGATGGCCCTTCAGTGCTACTCACCAAACTGGAGAGCAAACTCACAGGCCGGCTTGCCTCCACCAACCAGAATGTTTTCTGGACAAGACTTCAAGAACCACCTGTGGGCAGACAGAGGAGAAAACCACCAATCATTCAATAACTCAATACGCCTCCATATTCAACCTGTAACCTCAGTACAGGGAAATATTTTCCAAGATATCGAAATTCAAAACCTGTGTGGATGTATTCACGAGCCACCGTGACTCATGACTCACAAACGGATGTTGAAATGAATGTGAATCAGTCACACAAATTGTATAATGAACCTAGCCCCGAATACTAATTGTATAAGCCAAATCATAAGACAACTAGTGTCCTCTGAGGATCAGGCCTTGTGAGGACATTTAACACCCACACACACACACACACACCCACACACACACACACACACACACACACACACACACACACACACCCACACACACACACACACACACACACACACACACACACACACACACACACACACACACACACACACACACACACACAGAGTATGATAGTGACCCACTGATAGAAGGGAACGACAGGCTCCAGCATAGGGCTGGGTTTGGTTCCTCGGGCTCCGTCGCTCAGGCAGTGCACGGACCATCCGGAGCCCAGGAAGGGAGGCTCAAACTGGGCTATGTCTCCCTGCTCCAGGTACAGGTCCCCTCCGAAGGTGGAGCTGTCGAATATCTGGTTGGCAGTGCAGCTGGCGAACAGCGAGCCTGTTGGGAGAAAAATAAATTAAGTTTAAGTTGAGGGCTATGTCTGTGAGCTTGTAGACATGCTCCCAGATGTTTTAGGGAAGGTAGAAAAGTCTGGGACATGTGGAGCACTGCCCAGGTTGTTTTATGGAAGGTAGAAGAGTCTGGGACATGTGGAGTGCTGCCCAGGTTGTTTTATGGAAGGTAGAAGAGTCTGGGACATGTGGAGCACTGCCCAGGTTGTTTTATGGAAGGTAGAAGAGTCTGGGACATGTGGAGCACTGCCCAGGTTGTTTTATGGAAGGTAGAAGAGTCTGGGACATGTGGAGCATTGCCGAGGTTGTTTTATGGAAGGTAGAAGAGTCTGGGACATGTGGAGCGCTGCCCAGGTTGTTTTATGGAAGGTAGAAGAGTCTGGGACATGTGGAGAGCTGCCCGGGTTGTTTTATGGAAGGTAGAAGAGTCTGGGACATGTGGAGCGCTGCCCGGGTTGTTTTATGGAAGGTAGAAGAGTCTGGGACATGTGGAAGATGTTTTGGGGAAGGTTTTCCCGCAATGTTTAACTTCCTGCATCAGGAGGCCTTCATGGTACATGCTGACCTACCTACCGTCCTGCATGAGGAGGCTAAGTGCGTTTACCTTGCTGCATCAGGAGGCCTTACTGGTACATGTTGAACTACTGTCCTGCATGAGGAGGCTCAGTGCATTTATCTTCCTGCATCAGGAGGCCTTAATGGTACATGTTGAACTACTGTCCTGCATGAGGAGGCTCAGTGCGTTTACCTTCCTGCATCAGGAGGCCTTAATGGTACATGCTGACCTACCGTCCTGCATGAGGAGGCTCAGTGTGTTTACCTTCCTGCATCAGGAGGCCATAATGACTCCTGCATGAGGAGGCTCAGTGTGTTTACCTTCCTGCATCAGGAGGCCATACTGGTACATGACCATCCTGCATGAGGAGGCTCAGTGTGTTTACCTTCCTGCATCAGGAGACCATGGTACATGAGGCTCAGGGTGTCCTCCTGGATGGTCACCTCCATGCCCACGGCCCTGTCCCCGTCCACACTGTCCAACCAGAACTCCTGGTCCAGCAACAGATTCTCCAGGCACTGAGCCACAAAACCTGCAGGAGGAGGAGAGGAGAGGAGAGAGTTGACGTGAATTCAAATTCCGCTGCCTCATTCGCATTTTTGTCAATTCCCAAAAAGTCCCATCCATACATGACAAATGTCTGACCATCTCCCATTTAATTTTCACATGAATGTAATCCAGTAATCACAACCCATGAGTACGGCACATACCTAATGTGCAATATGTAGTGAACTTCCATATTTCTTCAAATGTTTTGAACGTCACAAACATGACGTTCTCGTCACAGTTGATGGACAGGAGGTGAGCTGACAACTCCTAGAGAGAGAGAGAGAGAGAGAGAGAGAGAGAGAGAGAGAGAGAGAGAGAGAGAGAGAGAGAAATAGAGAATATTTTAACTCCTCACTAGCGTCTTGACTTGCTCTTATTTTCAGGAAAAATGATTTAAATGAACAAAGCTGTTATAGAAGTGTGCAAAGTGCACACAATTCCATATTTTAAACCTTTACGATGGCTTTGCAAACACAAAGGGAGAAATAAAAGGTTTCTTCTATATAATATTTTCGGAGGCGCCGCGCTGCGATTGACCGACAAATGGACTCTTCCGGGGGGAAGTTAACAAACCGCCTTTTGCAGTGGCGGCCGGTGAATAGGGGCGCATGTGCGCCGCACCACCATGCAATAGCCTACCTCATGAATGACAGAGAAATGAAATCTGCAGCTTGTCATTTTCTTTAAATAAGCAGTCCATCATGGCAAATTGTATATAATATAAGTAACTAAAGCCCACTCTAACCACAAAGTGATTAAAAGTTGTAATATACTGCCATGAAATGTCAAAAGTTGTTTACGTTGTAGGCCTACAACGTTGCTGATAGGTTACTGAGTCTCACGTGTTGGTTCGCATTCGTCTTTAGGCATTGAGCTCTGCACTGAAGGGCAATGCATTGCGGTCCTATTGACTTCAATGCAAGCGGTAGGAGCGATCCCGGTCGCAAAATGTGCGCGACCAAACCACTTGAGGGCAGCACACAACACAGTTTTACATAGAGTTGAACACAACTCCACCACAGACATGAATGAAGAGACACAGAGCCAGGTAAAGGGAGGAATATACAGTAGTTGAATTAATTTTGATAATGGAATAACAAGACAAAGATATTATAAGATAACTATAAAGCAATGCAGAAAACACCAATTGAAAGCAAAACACTGCTTTTTTTTTTTAAACTAAAGAGCTGGAACCAGATAAATGTAATCATCACACAAAAATCCAAGGACAGAGGAAGAGACTATCCTACACCAGTAGCCTACCCAGGAGGCCCAGGACCTTTTCAAAGAGCTGGTAAAGATTGGCTGACAGCATCCATTCACACCAACTCATTGTTTTGCTTCCATTGAATGTGATGATATTATTATATTATCATCATTATTATCATCATTATTATTATTATGATTTTTTTTTAATAGCGCCCCCCCTAAAGAAAAAGTCACCAGCCGCCACTGGTCTATCACTACTCTCCGGGGTACCTTGTCCCCAGGCTTTCATTTCACAGTGCAGATGTAAGCCTGGAGATCGAGCCTAATATTGTCAGGCTGTATCGAAGGGTGTTGATAAATATGGAACCAGTGTGTGAAATAGAACTCTTCTTGACAGCACTCTGAGGTTCTGTGTGGAGTGTTTGCTGTGCCAGCGAGGCACAAAGGTCAAGCATGACATTGACTAAGATGCAATAACATGGAAACGTTGTCTTTCCTTTCCCTCCTCGCACCCTGGACCTGCTCCAGTGCATACAGTACTTCAGTACTAGTTCCTCATTGACTGTGGAACCAGTTCTTCAGCTTCAGTCCAGACAGAGTACTCTGTGATCTCCTCAACCCAACCTTGTCCTCTGCTCTGTTTGTGTACCGTTTTCAACAATGACCACACAGGCTTTAGTTTGTCTTTGAAGTCTGTTATGATCTGATGCAACTTGATTATTCGATTAATCAAATATAATACGTTCAAAAACAGGAATATTTGTATATATAGTTGCAGTCGGGGCGGGGATCTCTTGTTTTCATATTCTAACTTTTTTTTTTTGGTAAATCAATACCCTACCTGATCATACAGTGTCACACAGAAACATTGCAGTTCCGCAAGCTCGAAATATGGCATGAAGCGACACGCTTTGAGCTTGTAGATCTGTAGAATCCTGAAATAGTGGGTGGCCACTAGCCTAGTGGTCCAGGCGTAGGCCACATATAGGCTCTGGTCTGGACAGTGTGTCGTGTGTTTGAATCCTGTTCATGACAACCTTTGATGCGAGTCTCTATCTTTCCTGTTTCTCTTCACTTGAAACTATCAATAAAGACAGTCTCAAAACAAATTTTAAAGGTGTGTGAACCGGAAATGGAGGGCATTTTACTTTGGCGTTTCAGTCTGAAACGCAGATCTGAAGTTTCTGAACCAATCAGAGCATGCATCCCTTCACGCTATAGGATGCAAAGACAGAGGGACGGCTGTACACTGAGCTACTGCTATATACTACACACAACGCATGGATGTTTCATTACAAACGTCGCCCTTATGCAACTTTACTAAATAATCCACTACTGTGGATTATTTCTACCATATATTGTGTTCAGATATATATTCTAACTGATGAGTGAGTTTAAATCCAGTAATACACTGTCTGGATGCCAGAATGGGATTAAAAACATTATAGTATTTCTGACTGTAATCAAGACACCTGTGTTCTTGGAGGACAATTCAGAAATGGGATAAAAAAAAACGTCAGCTTAATTTCTATTGGCTTTTATTGATGTGATAATGGATACTTCATCACACAGCACATTTTCGTTTTCATGAAGTAATTAAAATATATATTTTTATAATCAATTTATTAAAAAATACACAAAATTGAAGATGTTCCCATTTTTTGGTATGCATTGTTGGGCATGGCCATATGATGAGCGCAAATGTGGTCTACAATTGTGAAAAACCTATTTTTCAATTCACCTTTTAAAAAATAATCCTGGTCAGTAATAGTTTTGGACCTAAGAGGTTTCCACCTTACATACAGAGACGACATCAGCAACAATACCTGTGTTGTGAAACATCCTTTACTCTGATTACAGTATGGGAATGATTACTTTACTGCCTACAGTAGCAATTAGACCCCGCTGTAGCCATAACAGCAGCAGAGAACACCTTCTGTGTTGTATTACTGTTATGAGAAAACATACACACTATTCATGTTTTAAATGGAATGATAATTACTGTGTAGCGAGTTAGCGACTAGGCAGGTGTGTGTGTGTGTGTGTGTGTGTGTGTGTGTGTGTGTGTGTGTGTGTGCGTGTGTGTGTGTGTGTGTGTGTGTGCGTGCGTCCATGTGTGTGTGTGTGTGTGTGTGTGTGTGTGTGTGTGTGTGTGTGTGTGTGTGCGTGTGTGTGCGTGTGTGTGCGTGTGCGTTACCGTGAACAGAGCCGTGACCTCGGCGCCGTCGGCCTCGAGGAGGCGGAGCTTCCCACGCAGGACTTCCTGTGCGCTCTCGTCCGCAGGAAGTCTGTCAGCACCCTGGACCATGGATAACAGCATGGGCAGGGCTGCACGCGCACACACGCACACACACACACACGCACGCACGCACGCACGCACGCACACACACACACACACACACACACACACAGCACAGTTAGCTGACTTTAACCCATTCCAGGGGCGGATCTAGGCATGCGCGTGGGGGGGCAATGCCCCCCTAAATGCCCAGACTGTCCCACCAAACATGATGGCACGCAAAACAACCCATGATATTTCAGTGCTAACTAACTACAATCGTGTCACCACTAAACCAACAGCATTTCATCATTGAAAACAGAAAACTCTCTGAGTCAGACCTTTAGCTTTATGCGTGCTGCGTGTCTGTTGCAACTTCAACAACAACTGATGTTATTATTGATGCTTTACTTGCCTAATAAAAGTCCTGTAACTGAAAATGGTATGGGTGCGGCTTCATCGCCCGTGGCGTGAAGCGTCACGGACGATGAAGACGCTCCCATACAATTTTCTCCTCCTCCACCAATTGGGAAATATTACATCCACCCCTGACCCATTCTGTGTTTTAAGTTTTATTGAAAAATAGCAGGCATTCACGGCTCATAGCACGCCACTCTGTGGCGCGCTATGAACCGTGAACGCCTGCTATTTTGGGGGGGAAATCGTGAAAACGCAGTGCAAATCTTTGAATATTATACTGTATGTTCTTTCAGAGCGGATGTTTTGTAGAATCTTATCGTGTCAGATCAAAATGGGTTAAGATAAGATTACATGATGATGAATCAGAAAGATTTAAAGGGGGTCCACCATTTGACATTTGTTTAGCCTCCCCGGTGTATTTGTAGACCTTCATTGAGAAATCTGCGATGTTCTGAATGGGTGTGTCTGAATGGTCAGTCCCTTTCAGATTCTGTCCTAATGTGATGTCAATTTGAAAAGCCCCTCCTCCTTTAACTTTTCTTCCACCCACCCTTTAAGCCATTGGTATGCAGGGATCAGTCCCCACCTCCTCCCACTGTGGTTCAATGCCCCCGGTACCATTTGTGGTAAGGGCAACATTTATTTATACACATCATATATGTACATTATATACATTTGATTTTAAATACATAGTGGAGCCACTTTAATACTTGCATGAGCAGAGCGGGCACAAGTAGGCTATCGGTTTGTGGTCGTCGACCATTGACTATCGCCTCGACCGTTCCTCGAATTACTTAACTCTGATTGGCTGGTTTAGGCTGTGACGTAATGGTGACGCAATTCTCTCTAGAAGTATTGTCGGGAGTATTATCTCCTGGATGTGTCAGAGTAGTTGCTCTCTGTTCGCTCGCTCCGCTCACACACAAGTAGGCCATGGTCTACTTGTGCGCAACGTGCAAGTTTGCACACTACCAAGTGCTGATCTGGTTAGAATAATCAATGCCACCAAATCAACTTGGCCCACTTGTCTGTAATTTGATTTGGTCAGCTGAGCAATGCATGCACAACAACCGATTAGGTAGTTTCCAGTCATCCGTGAAGCGTTTGCGATTGGAAACAATGTGACACATAATTCTGATTTCAGGCAGAACAATGTAGAATGTATAAGGTATCTTATTGTGTGACCCAAAAAAATGAGCCCAAAAACGAAAAAAAAAAAAAAAAAACAGAGCATGCTGTTGTTGCTGAACGAAGGAACAGCAAGGGGGAAAAAACACAGCAGTGTCACATCATCACACTTTCATATCGGCTCTACATTTCCCACAGTGTGCGAGGCAGAACAGGCTAAAGCAGGGGTTTTCAACAGGTGGTCCGGGGACCACCAGTGGTCCCTGAGAGGGTTCCAGGTGGTCCCCCAGCTAAGTTGGTTAACCAGATGTAACTCTTGAGAATGTAAAAATGAAACCAAACGGACCCTGGCGGGTCCGTTTGGTTTCATTTTTACACTCTCAAGAGTTAAAATATTCATCATCTGATTCAGCCCCAAGTCTACACAACTAGATGATGGACAAAAGCAAAAATAAATCTTTAGTTTTGGGGTCTGTGGGGCTAAAATGTCCTCAAATGGTGGTCCGTGGCTTAAATGCTGAATAAATGGTGGGCCCTGGAGTCACAAAGGTTGAAAACCACTGGGCTAAAGGACTCCAGCTTTCCCCCTGTCATTTATTGATGTCAACACTCATTTCACAGCACAATGACAGCTACAGAAGCTATACTAGTCCTAGCCTTCATCACAGCTATCATCATAACCCTCATGATATCATTAGAGATCATCTAATGTTTGTTCTCAAATGTTTGTCTACCGTTCAAACTCTGTGCAATATATGCAGCATTATGGTTATTATTTCTGATACTATATTGTTGTGGGCTGATGCTAGGGTTCATGCTTTAGTTGTGAGTATTATGGCACTACACTGTCTCTCTGCGGTTTGATGTATGTGTTTACACTGTGATGGAGTATTTAAATGCTTTACTTAAGTAAAATATCAATACTGCAATGTAGAACAACTCAGTTATATGTACTTGCATAAAAGTGCAAAGGTATTGACAACAGAAAGTAAGGTCTCATGCCCACATGAGTCGCATCGCGACATATTGTGAGATTGTAGATGTGCTTATCATTCATTATGTGACCTACACCATAAAAAGGTTAATTGAACTCAGAGTTAGATGGACGCTGATGATTCAGTCTCACATGAACACCGGTGGCATTTAGACGAAACACAGCCAACAGCAACTCTTTAGAGTCCATGAAACCACCACTCACAGTCACAACCCTCACTCCTCTAGTTAATGTTTGTTAAAATCTAAATAGAACTGTGTGTGTGCATTTGTCTGTGCAGCTTTCTGCTCATTCACCCAGTTAGTGCAGACATATTTTAAGCACTTAAGCGGCCCGAATTTATACTTTATTGTATATTGGGGATGGGGGGTTGTATACTGCCTCTCACCCACAAACTATAACAAAAGTATAACAACAAAAGAATTCTTTCAAAAAGGTTGAAAACCTCTGTTCTAGGTACCTGTCTTCAAACTGATCAGGTCTTTTGGGGACGCCAATCACAGATTTTTTTTCTCACGACAATGATCTTGCGCTTAATAAACAACGGTCAAAACTCACTTCATAACTGTTCCTGCATGTGTGGGGAGAATGTTTAAGCATATGACGAAGATGCCATGCGATATTATTACGTTGTATACGTATGATATATTATTATATGTCTGTTGACTTTTGTACCACTTACATGTTATAAAAGATACTGTATGTTTCTCCAGATCGGGTAAATTGCCGATCATCACAGTTCGAGTCATTTAGCGTGAAAATCAGATGGTGGCAAATGCACACAGGGCAGGCACATCACCACTAGATTTAAGTTTATGCACCAGTCCAGCACGTAGCCATGCACCTATCGTGACACCCTAACCTCTTACAAGAGCACCTACTGTATATGCAACTTGCAGCTGGACAAGTTGGACAAGTTTGGCAAGCTAGTGGTCTTCTAGCCTGCCAAAATAAATTACGTGGGAACGCCTATCCTAGGCGTGATCACAGACTCTGAAGTGATCAAAGTTCAAGATGTTTTATTTGTCACACCAGTGTATGTCGAGACATATACAGGGATGAAATAACGTTTCCAGCTTGTCCACACTGCCAATACAATTTCAATACAATAGGCGATGACAAGCACGGGTCCACTACGCTTAGCATTTATTTCTTGTATAATGTAATCTTTATATGGTATACTGTCACTATGTATTGATGATTTGTCCTTTCAGCATTGCTACCCATACTATTCAATCAGGATTACTGTGCAGCAAAACATGCATGTCTATATACAGTATTGTGCATATTATCCAGTGATAACACTGATGTCAGTGACTGACCGACCAGATGTGTGACCCACTGGGAAAGGTTTAATCAGTGACTCTGGAATATGCAGGTTCAAGGTGCAGGAGTGACTCATTCCATTATCATTCATAGTCTCACATGATTTTCTGACCGCTAGTCAGCTGCAGGCCTTACGAGCCTTCACGGGACAGTGACTTTATAGTAGTGGAATTGTTAAATCAGGGGAGATCTAACTTATCAGCAGGTCATAATAAACATGTTATACTGTAGGATGTTGCTGCTGCAATGATGGCCAGTTCAGCAGGAAAGGAAAGAATAACATGGACAGTGTTGGTCACAGTATTTGACTATCACCATGATCATGACAATTAAAGGTAATATAGACAACTTTTTAGCCAATAATCTAAATGCATATAAGGGTTAGGGTTAAGGGTTATTTTTTTCCTTTCCCCTTCTATTTTGATGCTGCAGCTGTTTCACTGCAGACAGACACTTGCTTCGTCCTGCAGACGGTCCAGAACTTTGTTGTTGTTAACAAATCATTCTCAAAAATCAATCAATCATTCAGAAAAAAACATTCTGTGCTAATATGTGAGGGGGAGGGGGTTGTGTGGGGTGAGGCAGCGTTTTGGCCAATCACAGCACAGCAGTCTCCAGCAGTTTCATAATGAGCCAATAGAGTAGAGGTGAGGTGGAGTTAGATTCTGTTTTTAAACAAATCTGTTTGTACACAATAAAGTTGCCTATATTACCATTAAGCACTGCAATAACCACGTCGTCCTTGTTCTTGGTGTGAACATCTTTTTAAATATCCGATGTATAAAGTACAGGGTGGTGGTGGCTCAGGGCAGGGGTAGTCACCAGATTGGTAACTGCAAGGTTGCCAGTTCAAACTCAGGCTCCCCTAGAGTGTCCTTGAGCAAAACACTGATGTTTTTTTTAGTCAGCTACATTTTAAAATGACGATTAAAGAGATTAAAAGCTAAGGCCACACACACGTGTTCTCAGATTTTACAGATTAATATGGGGGGAATACTTTGGAATTGGCTCGTCTGTAAACAATAACGTGCCTCAGAAAAAATGTTTGCTGTACCAAAGGTTGAGCTTTTGAACTTCCATAGTTCATTACGGTCGCTGTGGTTTCCGCAGGACTTCTAACTACGATATTGTCTGTCGAATGGAACCCTCTCCATGTCCATATTCCATTATTTATTGCTTTGTAAATCCACACCCTACCCTCATACCACAACATCACACGGACAATACCATCAAAAGAAGCACATTGCACGCTTGAAATGCAGCATGAAGTGACACTTCTTGAAGTTGCAGATTTGCTACTTTTGATGGTTTCAAATTGGAATCCTGACAAAGTAACAGCTTTGGACATAAGAGGTTTCCACTGGAGAGAGACATTATCCATCATAATAACAGAAAAAGACTAAGCATGTCGCCAGCAACATCCTCCAACTCCTTCTGTGGTTGGAACACTTTGGACTTTCCAGCAACAGAGTTCATCCATTCCTAAATTCCTTCTTCCAGTTCGAGAGCCGTTATACTAAACCCACAACAACACGGGGGGAGAAAAAGAGCTACATGGACGTGATCAATCCTGCTTTTTACACTGTGGCTCGACAGTAGTCCAGTGAGTTTTTGTGTTGTAGTTCTTGAGACATTGTCTCGTCTCGAGTACTTTTTTCATAGTTTTTGTCTTGATTTTGCCTCGCCCCTCAAATTGACTTGTCATGTCCCGGTCTCGCCACTCTCGCACACATCAGTGTCTCGTGGTCTTGTCTTGGTCTCGCCCTCAATTCGTCTTGCTCTCGCCACGATCTCGGGGCAAATGTCTCGGGTCTCTTTCACCGCCGAGACCACTGGAGACGAGACAATGCAAAGGAAATGTTCTATAACCCCTATGAGGACCAAGGAGTTCTCAAACTCTGACCGAACCCGACCAGGACCGAACCCGAACAGGCCCGACCCGACATTTAGGGCCGGGTAGGGCCGAAAATCTATCAGGCCCCATGAAAAACTAATCAATAGGGCCGGGTAGGGCCGAAAATCTATCAGGCCCCATGAAAAAATAACAAATATTGAATTATTTTAATATAGTAAGAATAATAGTTATTTTGTGTATTTACCTATTATGAAGATGGTGCTGATTGCCATTTCAATTATTATCTCAAATTTTGCCCAAAAGCGACAGTTTAGGGGCGGGTAGGGCCTAAAATCTATTCCATTTAGTAGGGCCGGGCAGGGCCTAGCCCTAGGGCCTGAACTGTTAGGGCCGGTTAGGGCCGGGCCTTATTCTTCAGGCCCGTTGAGATCTTTCCCGAGGAGCCCTTTCATAAAGACAGCAGAGCGGTGCGCAGCGCCGCTGGATGGATGACATCTCTATTTCTTGGCCTCGGCCTCAGTAGGTGCTAGTCTCGTCTCGACCCCCCAAGTATCGTGGTTGTCTCGGTCTCGTTTTGGTCTCGACCCCACTAGGTCTTGGTCTTGTCTTGGTCTCGGTATAGGTGGTGTTGACTACAACACTACTGAACATGCAACACTCTCAACCAACATTTTGTGTACATACAGTACTGACAGAGACATGGTGTTATATTACCTGTTGGGTAGCTGTCCTCAGACGTGGATAAACCCTTCCTCAGACTGCCAGCGTCTCGGGACAATGCTCGCTCTGGAAAACCAACATAAACCCACAAAGCAAACATTATACAAGTAGATCTGTAGATCTGTTGTCTTTGAATAGTGAGCGTATAAATTGATACATTTATTTTGTGATGATTCTACATTAACTACTTTTGCTGGGGACCCTCCTGGAACGACGTCTATTGGATGTTAATGTTCAGCAGGTTGGGCTGGACAATAGCCATGATGTCATAGGGGAGGTTGTGATGTGCATTTGCAGTAGCTTAATATATGTTGTAGATTCGATTTTTTTGTAGTTCATAGAGATTTTTAATACAGGTTACGTGATTTTACTTAATTCAAATATTGTCATTTTTTCTTCTTTTTTTTGGCTAATCCTCTCTACCGCAGAGTGTGGTGACCATATAAGGAGTTCTTCCCTGTCCCCAGTGAGGCCCTGGGGTAAAAAAACAACCTACTTTCAGTTTGGGCTTTGGGAGAAAAGCCACTCGTCCAATCAGGATGAGAGCATCGAGTGGGCATGGGCCTTGGTGTATGTGTTGTTGGCCTGTTGCAGTCCCCCTCCCCCCTACTGTAGTGTGTGCATGTGCAGATCTTGTTACCGGGGAGACCGGAATGTTTTCCAAATCAATGAATGCTCCTTTAAATGCATAGGTATTCATGTATTTATAATGTTAGTTCAAATGCACCCCTTGGAATGGAGCAATCCAGGCTCATTATCTGGAGCTATAAAGAGCAGCAGGTTTGGCTCACGCCACCATGGCCACCATGCCTGGTTGTGTTTGGTGAATAAATACTGTACAATACATACACCTTCTCTTTGAACTCTGTACCATGATGCTAGTTGTTCTGCATGTTTACCACACCACAGTACTCTATGTTGAAGCTCGTTGTTGCATATATGTACAGTATGTAGTGGAATATATATACAAGGAATCCTCACCCAGCCAGGACGAGGAATAGTTTAAAACACAAGGTATACTTCTCTTTCAGTATACCGTGGTCATTCTAATGTCTACTCTGGCTTCTGCAGAGCACCCGGCCCATTTTATACGTTACTTTGATTCAGTATTTGGATTTGATATTAATTTTATCAGACACACCCCCGTTTCTATGTTCCTATACAACCCCAATGTAACTTTAAACTCTTTGCTTGGAGATCTGCTGATAGATATTCTGGTAACACTTTCTATGATCTCTACTTTATAATGCATTATGAGAGCATTTATAGTGCATTATAAATGCATTCATAATGCCTCATAACTACACTCATAAACAGACATAATGCTTTGTGATGCACTATATCAGTAGTCATGAAACATTATAATGTCACTGTCATAATGAATTATAACAGCTTAAATTCCAAGGATTCTATGGATATTCTTGAATACTTATGAAGACCACATCTATAATGCATGATGAGGGTTTATAATGCACTTTTGACTGACTGCTTATAATAGATTATGAAAACCTACACATGCAGTTCATGTGAACTGTAGTAATGACTTATGGCATGCTATAATGGCCCATTCATTATCATGAGTTATCATTGCATGGGTTAAGTAAAGTGACACACATGTATGCATTTATAATCATGCATAATTG
Source organism: Benthosema pterotum (assembly GCA_039105355.1). Lineage (NCBI taxonomy): Eukaryota > Metazoa > Chordata > Actinopteri > Myctophiformes > Myctophidae > Benthosema > Benthosema pterotum. Next base: position 1,962,088 of record CM076986.1, read on the forward strand.
ATCATAAAGCGTCATTGTTGGGGCTAAGTAAAGTGTGGTTCATTTGCTTGCATTTAAAAGAATCTATGCTGCATCTTGAGTGATTATTATGCAAGACAAATACAGTAAAATGTGTATGGTGGGAATTTATGGACAAGAGACCAAATACATTTGTCACATTTATTTTGACAATTTCAATTTGAAAATAGCTGGAAACACCAAGGCCAATTCAAAAATGGGTGGCAATCCCAAGTAGAAAATATAGCTGCAAGCAGCAATAAAACGTGACCAAGCAAGCAGCAATAAGGAGTCAGAACAATATGCAGAAGAAGGAACATATTTTTGAGAAATTATCTGAGGGGGGTGCTTTTGCCCCGGGTCCATACAATAGTGAATGAATAAATGAAATGTAAAATTCCTACAGTAGCCTACATGTCAACATGGCCTCCTACAACAAAACTGATAAAAGCTTGGAGAATTACAGTACAATTCAAGTACAACTAGAAGAAATTGTGAAATAAATGTGATTGGACACTAGTTAACAACAGTTGTTTAATGGCCACTTTGTTCAAGAAGTTAATCTAACATAATCTGGCACAATGTTTTAACCACTACACTGTTACATGAAATGATCAAGGCTTGTACAATGCAACGCTTTCGTTGGGTAGGTTACTACTGGAAATCTAGAATGTCGAGGTATGACCTGGCCGGGAATCGAACCCCAGTCTCCCAGTCTCAGGGCAGACACTAACCACAAGGCCACTGAGTTGGTGCCATTACCATAACATTGAGTTTTATCATCTCAATCACAAAGTGACATTTCCGTGAATGTCACTTTCATGATATGCGAGTGTAACTCAGTGCTATTGAGAAGTAGGCAGAAATGCATTGGACTCAAAGTAAAAGCCCAGCTTGAATCCTTTTATGTTAGGTCTTTTTAAGTAATAGCAAATCATACACATTGCAGAGACTTTAATTGTTACTGTAAAATAATTCAAACCGGCTGTCATTTTACATCTCATCTTACTCACTTCAAACAATGTGTTTCAGACACTAGACTATGATTTGTCACCGTTAGGCTCACTGTGACCACTGATCACGTGACTAACCCAATGTAACTGTGTACCCCATCATTGGCGCAACTCCGTCTCTAAATGGCTCTGGTGCGTTGCATTAAAATTGGATTTTAGATCATGCAACAGCATGCAGCAGTGGATAAACAAAACACAAGACAAATCAGTTTATAAAGAAAACTGAAGCAATAGGACATGTGGGTGTGACAATCTGCCACATTCTGATGTGAAACTCTACTTACAATATAAAAGTATACTGGTTTACGGCAGTATGTTTTTATGAAGTGTATCCTTTAAACAAACAACTACCCTTAATCAATGATTATCTATGATAAAAATGCTTCAAAACAAGAGCCTCCACATCAATGTTAACAATTAATGTGATTCATAAGAAGACTCCTCACAAAGCAGCAATTTTCATTGGCTTATAAAAACGTCATTTTTTGATGAAAACAAATTTGCTTCGGAACTTTTGTCCGGATGGGGCCAAAGTTCTCATGTAGCAGGTGTCATGCAAATTGATCAAAAATCCAGGCAGAGAATCAGGCATGAGCATTTTTCAAACTGCTTAAAATGGCAGACACTCTGGGGGTGGAGCTTACCGGTCAAAGTTACAGATGTGTTCCACATGAATCAAGGAACATGTAGAAACAAGTCCCATGATTTTTGGCCAAACGAGGCCCGAGTTATGGTTGTTCAAATGTTTCAGTTTCAAAGAATTGTTATAGCGCCCCCATTTGAGCAATTGGAGTAAGACTGGTTTTGCTGCTATTTGGCATCCCCCTCTACAAAACTGTAAAATATCAGAAGCAGATTACGCTGCATGTGTAGATTAGGGGCATTAGAATCATTTTCACAAACAAGCAATTTTCATTGGCTCGTAAAAACATATTTTTTTCACTTAAAACAAAATTCACACCTATTTTCATATTTGTATGGCTTCAAAGTTCATGTGTAGGTCGTTGTTATGCATTTTGATCAAAGATTGTAGGAGAAGAGACATTTTAACTGTTTTACATATAATTCAAGATGGCGGTTCATCTAAAGGTCAAGAGGTCAAAAGTCAGAATACAAAAGTTGTTCGGCATAAGCAGACGCATAAGGGAATATAAGTTACATTTCTGAGAGTCAAGCAGTTCATGAGTTATAAGTGTTTAAAGTTTGCAATTTCAGTTGAGTGCTGTAGCGCCACCATTTGACCAGTGGTCACAGGCTTCGCATCATCACCGTTTGGCATCACCCTCTACCAGATTACCAATTTTCGCGAAAACCGACTGCACGGTTCAGCCAGAACAGCTATTTTTGGCGGAAGAAGAAGAAGGAGAAAAGCAGCAATATCAATTAAGTGACCAAGTCACTGCTTGGTCACTTAAAAAACAAAAAACAAAAAAACAAAACAAACAACAAAGTTGTCATGAGGGGATAGCAGGTGGAAGAATACGTTATCCGTCCCAGTTCTGCTCTTTGTAGAATTAACCTTAAAGCATGTTTGTTCCTTAACTAGTGTATGGAACAAACATAGAGAAGGACATTGGCCAGGTCTGCAGGTGCCCCATGCACAGGGTCAGGTTTTGTGTGTGCGTGTGTGTATGTGTGTTTCTACCTTGAACATTTTAATTTGAAAATAGCTGGAAACACCAAAATAGCTGGAAACACCAAGGCCAATTCAAAAATGGGTGGCAATCCCAAGCAGAAAAAACAAACAAACAACAAAACACACTACCCATAAAAGGACAACTTTGTTTTTTTAGATTCTTTTAAATGCAAGCAAATGAATCACACTTTACTTAGCCCCAACAATGACGCTTTATGATCAATTATGCATGATTATAAATGCATACATGTGTGTCACTTTACTTAACCCATGCAATGATAACTCATGATAATGAATGGGCCATTATAGCATGCCATAAGTCATTACTACAGCTCACATGAACTGCATGTGTAGGTATTCATAATCTATTATAAGCAGTCAGTCAAGAGTGCATTATAAACCCTCATCATGCATTATAGATGTGGTCTTCATAAGTATTCAAGAACATCCATAGAATCCTTGGAATTTAAGCTGTTATAATTCATTATGACAGTGACATTATAATGTTTCATGACTACTGATATAGTGCATCACAAAGCATTATGTCTGTTTATGAGTGTAGTTATGAGGTATTATGAATGCATTTATAATGCACTATAAATGCTCTCATAATGCATTATAAAGTAGGGATCATAGAAAGTGTTACCGATATTCTTTTTCCATCATCTGCTATCTTCAAAGAGACTGAAAAAGATTAGCCTGCTAAATCAAACCGACAGTGTTGTTTATTGGTATTGCATATTAGGGATGCACTGATTATTGGCCTCCGTTCGGTGATCTAACATATCAACCAATATTGACTTTACCTATGTAGAGAAACCGACCTTTTTTCATCCTATTTAAGCAGCCAGAGCATTCATATTGCGTAGCACTCTGCTCATTCTGAGGGCCTCAAGTATCTCCCCAGTCCATGGGGATATCCCTTTGGTAGAGGTGAAGATATTGAACTTTATTAAATTCCAATGTAGAGTGATCCTGGGCTCTACAAACTCTTTGAGAGTGTAAAAATGTAACCAAATGGACCCTTATGGTATGGGTCCATTTGGTTACATTTCTACACTCTCAAGAGTTAAATTATTCATCATCAAGTAGCCCAAATCTATAGAACAATGATCATTTTTGATCTGTATGTTTGTCTGTTTTGTTTGCCAAATTCAGCCTGTTATTGTGGACAAAGGCAAACAAAAAATAGTGGCCCCTGGTATCAAAAAGGTTGAAAACAACTGGTTTAGAAAGTGTTCTAACGAATCCAATTGGACTGGCGAGTAGGCCTATACTATTACACAGGCTGTTGGGCTGAAATCCTTCCCTCCATGTCACTAAAACATTATCACCACCACAATGTTGGTTCTAGCATTATGAAATCATTCATGCAGGGCGTTCACATGATAGATGATATTGTCTCACTATAATCTCTCTCTCTCTCTCTCTCTCTCTCTCTCTCTCTCTCTCTCTTGAGCAGTGTTGTGAATAACGCCCTTACAAGTAACGCCCTTACAGTAAGGGATTACTTTTTTCAGTAACTTCTAACGTAACTCCTTACATTTCTCAAATTCATAACGGCATTATGATTAGTCTACCATCATTACTATCATTACTCCGGCGGCGGCGGCAGGACTCGCTGCACTGTGTGCTGTCTGTCTTCTTCAGCTCGCTTCTTCACAGTCTAACAGAGTATATTGAATAGAGAAGGCACCGAAGGAAAGTTCCCCTCTCGTCCACTTGCATTGTTTCCTCCGGATGCCTGATCTAGTTTTAATATATCTATGTGTGTAACGTGACAAGTATAAGCCAATCAGAGCCAGTCTTATTCGTCGAGCAGAGCAGAGCCATCTAGTAGAACAGCTGCGACATTGAGGGGGCAGAAAAAATGCTTATGATCCCATAGACTTAAATGCATCCGGTAACCTCGGTTGTCCCAATTCAATAGAAGTGTATATAGATGAGCCGCCATTGAAGTGGCCCCATGAAGTGAACAGAGTTTTCGCGTAACTAAAGGCTCTGGCCTCTAGCACATAGACACAACCAGCTGTGTTGTTGTTGCTGCGCACACACTAGCATTTGAGCTGCGGTAAAATACGCTCTCAGACGCAATGATACGAGGACGACAGCGTGACTGGAGCCTTTGCAGCGTGGAAATATAAACACTATTTTACATTCTTGCTGGTAAAGCAGGGTTTTCAAGAGGTGGTCCGGGGAGGATTCCAGGTGGTCCTCACACTAAATGATGGAAAGTTGGTTAACCAGATGCAATACTTGTAGTGTAAACATGAAACCAAACGGACCCTTGCGGGTCCATTTGGTTTCCATTTCTAGTAAACACAGAATGGGGAGATCTTTATCTTGTCCACACAACATCTCTAAGGCATATTAATGTCAGTAAAATGTTGAAAATGGGAAGAATTTCACTTGTAAGCTTTTTTGTATGTTTAAAAAAAAGTAAAGTAAAGTAAAGTAACGCCCTTACTTTCATAATTTAGTAAGGAATAAAGTAACTAGTTACTTTTTCAGGGAAGTAACTATAACTATAATTCCCTTACTTTTTAAAAGTAACTTCCCCAACACTGCTCTTGAGAGAGAGAGAGAGAGAGAGAGAGAGAGAACAACATTGGGACCAGGCCGGTGGTTAACACACAATCACGTGAGTGAGCTGCCTGTAATAGGCTAAGTTAACTACACCATAGTAGCCTATAATACGAACATTAATTATGGAGCATTTGGGGGTACATTAACCGACAGCTGCGACCTCCCTCCTCCTCCTCATACCCATTCTCTTGTTGTTGTTGTGTCTGGTGAGGGTGGTCCTCCTCATTGGCAGGTGGTCCTCGGTGGCTGCAGTGGTGCTGGCGGACGCCGCATCTCTCCCTGTCAGTGTCCGGGAGCGGCGGCTTCCGACACCGTTACGCACGGGACAGCTGCTGCTGGGACCCCCTGAACTAGTAGTCCCTGTGATCACAGGGTGGTGGTGTTGTTGGTGGTCGTGGTCCTGCTCGGTGGTGCTGCTTCTTGCGGACATGATCGCGGATGCTGGTGGTGTTGGTCCTCCAAAAACCGCGTCGATGATCGATAGTCCTCCAGAGTGCAGTCCGAGTGTAGGAGTGTACGTGTGCGTGACCGGTCGTGTTGTTAACGAGACATATCGCGCGTGATCTCTCCAGCCCACAATGGAACCGAACGGCGCTGCGCACTCAACCTTTTTTATGGTGGAGGAAGGAGAAGCTTATAAAAGTTACAATTCTTCTCCATACTAGTTTACTACTCAAAACTACCCCGCAGCCTGGTGAAATAAAACTCGGTGCGGTCTTCTCCAAATTGCCACAGATCCATGCTAGCCTGTAGCCTATACAGCCCCGTTGCGCATATAAATGATAGATTCCTTCTTTCTTTAGAAGTTGTGTGGTTTGTAGTGAAGCCAGAGATCATCGGCTTCCTTTGGCTGAGCAGTCACTAGTCAGTGTATCCTACTATAACACACCAGTCATGTCCTGTAGCTGTGGCGCGCTGCTGGGCTGGCTGCACTGCACTTCCAGGTTAATAAATGCTGACTGAACAAATAAACGCAGTTCCCATTCTCTACATTCTCCCCAAAAAACAAACACACAACAAGAGGCACCGCTGCTGCTGCTATGCACCATGTTAAGATTTCATTACCTCAGAAGGATACACTCATTTATTATATTCCTCCACATAGTCAGTGCCCCCTCCCTCCTCTCCTGATCTTCACTCTGAGTCTGATTCAATTCTTCAAGCCTGAATCTGAGCGCATGTGTGTGTGTGTGTGTGTGTGTGTGTGTGTGTGTGTGTGTGTGTGTGTGTGTGTGTGTGTGTGTGTGTGTGTGTGTGTGTGTGTGTGTGTAAAAGGAATTGGCACGTGACCCCCCCCCCCCACACACACACACACACCCCCACACACACACTCCCATGCACTTCATCTCAGAGGCATTACTTTTCCTCCACTAAAGTTATGATTTGAGCTTTAATTACTTTACATTTCAAAATATACGTAGGCCTTAGCCCTTTGCTATGAAAAAGCACATGAAATAAAACTGAGCAGGTGAGACTTATAGCAGTCTAAATCCATAGTTTCGCAATATTCTGTACAAATCACACCTGGTCATTATGCGGCCTGGGGGCCAAATGCAGCCCTTTGGCCGTCTCTGACTAGCCTGTGAAAGGGTAGCAGGAGAATAGGAAATACAACATGCAATACAATACCTTTATTCACGCACACACAAGTTCCCTAGCTGCCACGAACCTGTTTCACAGCATTGTTTTGGAGATTTTTGGAAAGAACCTCACTTTTTCATTGCAATCACATTATGGGCCTACTCTTATATACCAGGGTGTCAAATCAATGTTGTTTACTATTTTTATATAGAAATTAAATTAATATTACACAGAGTTTAGTTCAGCCTTTTGGCCCGGCCCTCTACCATATTTTGGCCCCATTTGGCCCCTTGGGAAAATAATTGCCCACCCCTGATATAAATTATGGATACAGAGTCAGGGCAGATGAGGCCAGAATAAATTATGGACTTACAACGTAGATTGTTATTCACCTGACCTGTTCAATTATGTTATTGCTTTTGTGCGTTTACTATACTACATATATTTTCTAGCAAGTTGTAACACATTACAATGTAACTTTTAAGTTAACGTAGTACAGTACTTACAGTATACATACAGTAATACAGTACTTCTCCCATCACTGTCTCTGAACCCAGGAGAACCACCAGCAAGAGGATTCTGATCATTTGAACCAGCAGCTGTCAGAACAAACACAACAGTGACTATAATATAGTCACTGTTGTGTTGCAAGAACGGAGCAAGAACATATATTATATGTTCTTGCTCCGTCCACTCTGTCCCTCACATCCCAGGAACTCAGTCAGCACTTCCCTTTCCTGTGTCACTGCAGTGCTGAGCCGTTCTGTAGGCCAAATAAATGCTTTGAAACCAAAGACGCTTTGTTTCCCCTCTTTCTTTTGGAGGAAGAGGGTATATCAAATTCACACATACAGTTGTCTGACACATTCCTACATCAGACATTACATTGCAGTTGATTATCTACACATGGGCAAATGATGTATAACCCATGGTCCAGACTCCAGAGGCTCACCCAATACAAACTCTTTTGTGTCCCTCACCAAGTTTCACCACCACCAGAGGGCTCCAGAGCACCCCACAGCACACAGGTTTACAGCAGATAGTCTCCCCTCCTAATAACCTTCCAAAATAGTACTGAACTCAGCATAGAATCTGCATGTGGCTGACAACAAACAACCCTATCTTTCCATCTGGGGTAAAACGGAATCCATTCTCTTTGATTGAAATAACAGACTCAGCAAGGCAGGCAGATTGTCTGTTAATTAGGCTATTTATCTCTGATAATATCATCACAGAAAGGTGAAAGTTTGATCCGGGAGGCAAATCATTCCAGTGATAACAACAACTGACAAAAAAGTCAACCAAACATTTCTGTGCCAGATCTCACTGGTCAACAAAAAAGGAGCCCTTGTACAAACTTCCTTAATGCCTGCCTGCATCTGTACCACCACATGTCAAACGCCGTTATAAAACAAACTGCTCAAGCTTGGCCTCACTCCCAGAAGTAGGCCTACAGCATTTTGCAATGGGTCTGATCCACAAGATTTGATTAAAATGGTAGAATATTATAATTGCGAACATGCCATATAATATGAAAGCCAGGCAGAAATGTCGGAGTGAGTGAGTGAGACCAGTTTGCAGTCATCTGTAGGCGCCCTACAGTGGTTGGAATCAAGGGATTCATGAGAGCATTCATCGAATCTGGGTTGCACATGGTTTGTTGAACTGCCTCCATCTGGTGTTGTGGCTTGTGGGAGTGGAGTTTGTTAAAATATTCATCATCTGAATTAGCCCAAGTCTACACAACTAGAGAATGTAGAACATTAATGGTCATTTTGATCTGTATATTCGCCTGTTTTGTTTTCTCCGAAATCCAGCCTGGAATTGTGGGCAAAAACAAAATAGGCTAAATCTTCAGTTTTTGTGGGGCTAAAATATCCTCAAATGGTGGACTGTGGCTCAATTGCTAAATAAATTGTGGGCCCTGGTATCAAAATGGTTGAAAGCCCCTGTTTTCGGAGGTCTGTAGTCTTGTTTTCAGGGCCCTCTGATCTCGCAGCGCGGATGAGAGCCTGGAGACAGTGTTGCCAACTGCCAAAATCCAAAATGCACTAGTGGCACTTCCAAAATGCACTAGAATGCGCTAGATGCGTGCCTGGAAGGGAATATGACCATTAATCTTCTACATTCTCTAATCTCTAGTTGTGTAGACTTGGGCTAATTCACATGATGAATATTTTAACTCTTGAGAGCGTAAAAATGAAACCAAATGGACCCGCAAGGGTCCATTTGGTTTCATTTTTACGCTCTCAAAGAGTTACATCTGGTTAACCAACTATCCATCATTTAGCCTGGGGACCACTGGTTGAAAACCACTGTCATAGGAGGAGAAATGGTGAAAAATGAGGGTTTTATGATCTCTGGCGCCTGTCAATCAATTTCCCCCCAACTCACCAGCACTAGATTTTCCGCCAGGAGTTTTTCACTAATTGTGGCGCTAGGTGGGTCTGAAAAAGCGCGCGCGCGCACACACACACACACACATGCACACGCACACGCGCACACACACACACACACACACACACACACACACACACACACACACACACACACACACACACACACACACACACACACACACCGCCGCTGTGAAACGGCACGTCGTTATAATGTTTCAAATGCAATCCGCCAAGTGATGCGAAACAAGGAAGCACTCCAGTCGTACACGACGGCGGTGGTTGTGTGGATGTTGGGCTTGTTTGCAACATTGTGACGCTTCTCGTGTTACTTTATAACTGTGTGTCGCTTCCTCATCCTCCTCCGGCAGGGATGGAGACAATGTAGCCATGTCATGTCGTGTGTGTGTGTGTGTGTGTGTGTGTGTGTGTGTGTGTGTGTGTGTGTGTGTGTGTGTGTGTGTGTGTGTGTGTGTGTGTGCGTGTGCGTGTGTGCGTGCGCGCGCGTGCGTGCGTGTGTGTGTGTGTGTGTGTGAGATCGAGGCTAGGCCTTTGAGGTTTGTTTGCGTGAAACAACTACAATACCCAGAGGCCACCGGGACATTAGGACATCTAGTAGTAGTTGCGACATTGAGGGGTCAGAAACTGAGCGTTGAGCTGCTGATCATGCAGCCCGAATAGGGACAAACTGGAGTTGGAAATGCATGTTTTTTTTTTTATAAGGGGGGCGCAAATAAGACGTATTTTCGGGCGTATGTGCAACATGACAACTGTTTTAAAGTAGCCTATTGTAGAGTAACGACTAAAGCCTAGTGTTTATGTAAAATAAAGGGTTTTAAGATCATTAAAGCTGGGCTGTTGCCTGAGTCCACTGCATTTCTGCCCACTTCAGGTCCAGGACTTGTCCCTATTTGTTGTCCCCATTCTCTATAGAAGTCGATGTACGAGAGCCGCCATTGGACTGTCTGGCACCATGAAGTGAACGGAGTTGGCGTAACTCTGTCTATACTATATGGCTCTGCGCTCGTCAGGAGAGACCACGGCATTTGATTGGTTGCCTGCATGTCCCGGAAGAGCAGGAAGCGTATAAAAGTAGGCGGAACTACGACGCAAAAATAAAAAAAGACCAAAGCATCAACAGAAGAAAAAACGTAACACCACGGCGTCTTGTTGCAACACAACAACCTGACTTATTATTTAGTGGCAGTGTTTTTAGACCATAAACATGGTGAGTCTTTCATTTGTGTTGTTTTCGGAGGTTATTGGTCAGCGCGCTCGCCGCTTGGCTCGTGCTCGAGTGGGTTGTTTAAAATGAATGAAGAAGAAGCCGGCTATGCTGTAGTTGGCTAACGTGTTAGCATGGGACGCTAACACGCGTTGCCATGTATTGTTATTACAAGCAACGCGTGGCCTTTTATTTTTTCCCGCCTAATGCAGGGTTATACTAGTTAAAACTAACTAAAAGGACTAACTAAACTAGAATATAAAGCAAAATACATTTTTAAAATAAAACGAACTGCTTTTCTAGGCAAAATTCCTTTAGTTTTATCAACATTTGTATGCTTTTAAATTCCAAATGTGGCTAGGTTGGTGACCAGCATGAGGAAAAGGATGCTATTATCTTTGAAGTTTTGTTATGAAATAATAGTTGTTCTGATCTTTTTGGATTGTATGTACAGTATAACTTACTGGCTGATAAACAAAGGAACAAAAAACTAAGCAGCTTTGCCATCTCGAAGCCAAACATTAGTATGTGCTTTTACCCCTTTTTGAAAACTATAGTTTTGATGCATGCATTAACCACTTTACTGATACATTTCGACTCTTTGAAAATGTATTGCAAAGGATTCAATTTTTCCATTTGAAAACATGTACATTCTACCATGAGTACAACTTTACCTTTAAGCCAATACGTTGCTTACTCTAGTAGGCTACTTTAAATTCTGGACCTTAACAAGTTAAGAGTTTTATATTGTTAGTTTATTGGCCACAATATGGAAATTTGTCTTCGGTCTCGTATACAGCAGACAACGGAACTAATGAATTGAATATTTCTTTGCACTAATGCTTATTTCCCTCGCAGTATCTGGCAACACTGGCACTGTGTTGCAGGCAGGATGGGTTGTAATCATTGATCACTCATCTGATGACTAAAGAAAAACAATCAATATGCTTTCAAACTGTCGTCCCTGAGTGTATTCCAGGTGGTCCCAGCTAGTAAAATCATTCAGGGTCCAGTTGTTAAATAAATGGACCCTTATTATAGATTATTACTCTTTGTGAGTGTAAAATGATAATTGCATAGACTCTCCAGGACTTACTAAACATCTGCTTTACCTGCATCACAAGAAGTCTACTTTATTAACGGTTTAAAACTCAAAAAAATCTGACGGAGACTGCAGAATAATTATTTTCATTGTTTGCCTGTCATCTCTACCAATGGTATCCACTCTAACCAATCAATACAGCATGGCATTGTGGACAAAACATGTCTAATGAATTGACAACAATGGTTTTCTTTAGTTTTGGGTCCGAGATGTTAAAATGTCAATAGACAGTGGTCTGTGGCTCAAAAGGTGTAGTTTTTTCTAACAAGACATGCCTTGTATTTACAGGCTGGTGGCAAGGCAGGCAAAGACTCTGGGAAGACCAAGACCAAGGCCATCTCTCGCTCCCAGAGGGCTGGACTGCAGGTTAATCCCCCCCCCCCCCCCCCCTCCCCCCCCCCCAGTGCAAAAATTGTTTAATTCAAATGCTTGAGTCATCAAAAATGAAAGCTTCCTCAGCTGGGGAAATTGGAACAAATGAAACAAATTGGAAGTGACGTTGCAGAGTAATAAATGGACAAAATTGCAACATGGAAACACAAAAATGGAGCTGATTAATGGTAGCCTGATCATCAGACTTGAGCTCAGCTTCCTTTTTTTTTGTCTTAGTTTCCAGTTGGCAGAATCCATAGACACCTGAAGTCCCGGACTACCAGCCATGGCAGGGTGGGAGCCACGGCCGCTGTGTACAGTGCTGCTATCCTGGAGTATCTAACCGCTGAGGTACGTCATGAATTCATACGGGCTTCCCCACCGACTGATATGTCGTAGCTTTTTAAACCCCTTAACCCAGGGCTGCCCAAAAGGTAGATCGTGATCTACCATTAGATCACACAGGCTGTGCACGTAGATCACATGACAGTCCTCCCAGGACTTAGACCCTTATAGATCTGTAATTCTTGAGAGCGTTGAAATGAAACCAAATGGACCCTTACAGGTCCATTTGGTTTCATTTTATACTCTCAAGAGTTAAATTATATTAACATCTGAATTACGTAATTTCCAAGAGCCCACAGAATTAGAAAATGGATAATTGTTGTTTTGACCAAAGTTTTGCCAGTTCTCTTTCCCAATTGTGGAGAAAAACGTGAAAGTTCTTAGTTTTGGGTGCAGGAACTAAACTCAAGATCACAAACTGTCAACTCAAACCTCAAATACCGTTTTCAAACGTCAGTAATATCATATACAGGAACGCCTTCCAATTCTCCCCCTCTATTTTTCATTATAAGTGCATTATTCTTAAACACTATAACAGTAACACCATCACCACTATTTCAAAGCTCAAACTTTCTAGGGGCCTTGAAATGGATTTTCAGTAATGGAAAAATCACAATTTTGATCCCTGCCTTAACCCTTCAGTCTGTAACCGAAAAGATTTGGACTAGGAGGTGTTCACCAGTTGATGCTCTAAACTCTAATATATAAGTGGGGCGGGGGGCTGCTGGACTGCGTTAACATGCGCACCCTCTTTGTGAAGACGTCCCAACCGAATGGCAAAATCGGCTGCTTTCAATGGCAAAACTCGTTAGTCATAGTTGCTAATTTGCTTCCATTTTAGTTCACAGCCCTAGAATCCTGTGCTTTGCCCTGGTATGTTTTGTGACCTCTAATTGTGTCTTTTGTGATCTCTCTCTCTCTCTCTCTCTCTCTCTCAGGTTCTGGAGTTGGCTGGAAACGCCTCCAAGGACCTGAAGGTGAAGCGTATCACGCCGCGCCACCTGCAGCTCGCCATCCGTGGAGACGAGGAGCTGGACTCGCTCATCAAGGCCACCATTGCTGGCGGAGGTCAGTAGTAGTTTTCTGCACCCACATTTGACTTGTTGAATTCTAGACTCCTGGTAGTTGACTAAACCTGATTTCTAATTTGGGTATTTTTTGGGGGGGTTGGGATTTTATTCCATTCCATTGACTTGACCCATTTTATTATTTTTTTGCAGGTGTCATTCCGCACATCCACAAGTCGCTGATCGGGAAGAAGGGGCAGCAGAAGACTGTATAACGTGTCTTGCAGATGTTTTTGAAGTGGCTTCAGAGAAGCTCGTTGGTTTTTGTTTTGTTGGTATTAAACTTGTGTTCAGTTTAAAACCATCCTTCATGTGGGGAATGTGGAATAAGGTTTACAGTGCAACCCTGTAAAGTGGGTTGCAGGGATCCTCCTTGCAAATTGAACCAAATGGACCCGTGTTTTAGAAGGCCTTTTTTTTATATATGTCAGCCAATAGGTTTATTGAATTCATGCTCAGTCCTTATGGTACTTTTTTAATTCCTGTTGAAGCACACACTGACACAACATCTTTGCAGAATCAAGCTTGCCTCGGTTGTTCCTCCATGTTTGGCCGTGTGCTTTAATACTGAATTAAAAGTTAGGTAAGGTACAGAGTACTGGCTTTTTCTTTTGTACTGTGAATTTAAGGACACTTGTTATAGGTGGAGCACGACTGTGCGGGTGAACTATGCTTGGACAGGGAGAAGACGGAGGGAATTGGTTTGTTCGCTCTAGTTATAGGGATTAAGAATAATTTTAAATGGATGTTGCAGAGCAATTGTTGGTGTCTGACAGTGTTTTAGTCGCTCTTCAACTCGGAATAACCAGAAGAACCATCAAATGTCATGCTTTTGCCATTTACCTGTTGCAGGGGGGGAGTGGTGACGTAGTTGTTTGCCAGCACGGCCATCTGTTCCCTGGCTTGGTCATTAGATTGTCTCTCGTGCTCTGAAACCGTGACAACACGACTAGTTTTACTCACTGTGGGCCTCCACCAGAACCTCCTCTGGCCTCGCCCTGTCCAGAGATGGATCAATCTTTTTGGTCCTATGGTTGCTCGTGCTCAACCTCCCTGACAAGGTAGCCTGTTTTAGGTTTTTAGGGCGTGCGGTTTTAGCTTGACATCATCATAGCTTGTTTTATTCAGTTATTTATACCTTTAAATGTTTTTTTTTGTTAAGGTTCTGTGCAATAAAAGCTGGGCAGCCACTGGATATCTGTCTTGTTCTTTCCCACGTCTACCCACTAGTGCATTTTGTTCGTCCTAGTCTTTTGAATGCTGTCATCTTTTAGTCCAGGTCTCCAAAAGGTAGGTTGTGATCTACCAGTAGCTCACACAGGCTGTGCAGTTAGATCGTACGACGGCCCCCTAAAATATAATTGTCACTCAAACTCATGACTTTTCAGACATCAGTAGCATACGGTATACAAGAAAACCCTTCCAGTGCTCTCCCTCTCTTTCATATTTAAGTGCATTACTCTTAAACACCATACAGATCACAAAGCTCCCACTTTCTAGAGGCCTTAATGGATTTTTCAGTAATGGAATAATCACATTTTTGATGTGGAGATCTTGAGCCACTCATTTTGAAAGAGGCTCAAGTCGAAGTGTGGGTTTTAGTCTGTCATTTGAGTTATATCTTTAATCATGTTCTAGTTCTAAATGTACAATATAAACATTGGTGGGCCTTGATGTCGCTGCAATGCCAAGTTCTACACTTAGTTGCTAAGCTCACAACATGTGTTGATGACTAGACTGAATTGACCTAAACTACAGTATGTAGTCAAATGCACTATCGGGCTGGCAATATTTAGAACATCCATTAGGTGGCACTATAACACCATATAGTCAAAAGACGGCATGCTGAAAACCCTCCAAACTAAAGGCAGTGCTTCTCAACTTCAGGTCGTCGTGACCCCTTATAATTGAACTGCGAAGTGTGAACCCCACTGTAGGCTGTTTGTTCCACAAACAAAATATTGGCAATATGGCGCGTCCATGAGCAGGAAGTCGGAGAGGCTTATTGTCGGTCAGCGGGAGTGTTTCCGTTTCAATGCAGTAATATTTGTTCATGGAACGCAATTTACCATCAGCACATAGAGTAATAAAATAGGCTTACGGCATATCGAACACATCACATGGTCTGTGGGGTCTAGTGGGGTCTGTTAAAGGTGAGTTCTCTACCTACTGAACTGCTCAGACAAATGTTCCAATCCAGTTTTAGGTGACCACCAAAATTACAGCATGTTAAAATACCTATTTAAGTTTAGAAGCTACACACATCATGTGTAACTATTCTTGAATCAAATGTATGCAGTCAGAGTAAGCCGCCATGAATTGCTTCAACTAATTTTAAAATGTGTTTGTTTAAGCAGCCTATAGCTCTGGTCCAGAGCTCCACTGCTTCTGAGTCTGACTTGCATTGGAGCTCTGTTGGTCTCCGTGCATTCGGCCATTACTGCACCCGACCAGCCTCTCTTCTCTAGTGGATATATAAAGAACGTTTTACCTACTCACCAAAATAAACACGTCTTGTGTCATTAGAAAGTCTACTTACCTTAGTGGAAACACTCTTAGCCCCCCACCACACGGATAAATTGGACTTTTTGGCCAGAACGCGAACGTTTTTCACTGAAGGAAAAATATTTCCTATGGAACTTTTCTATTGGCAATATCGGTAGAGGGCGCAAATCCTGGTTGTTTTTCCGGTGAAAAACGATCACGTTCTGGCCAAAAAGTCCAATTTATCCGTGTGGTGGGGGGCTAAGAGTGCGACCACCAAGGTAAGTAGGCTTTCTAATGACACAAAACGTGTTTATTTTGGTGACCAGGTAAAACGTTCTTTATATATCCACTAGAGAAGAGAGGCTGGTCGGGTGCAGTA
Organism: Benthosema pterotum; assembly: GCA_039105355.1. Lineage (NCBI taxonomy): Eukaryota > Metazoa > Chordata > Actinopteri > Myctophiformes > Myctophidae > Benthosema > Benthosema pterotum. The sequence continues at coordinate 1,978,274 of CM076986.1, forward strand.
ATGGCCGAATGCACGGATACGAGCAGAGCTCCAATGCAAGTCAGACTCAGAAGCAGTGGAGCTCTGGACCAGAGCTAAGCAGCCTAATCAATAGCTAATGCATTTTTGTTAGAACATGGCTTAAATTAAATATATATCTTAAAAGAATCCCTGGCTAATAAGACAAATATTCCTTAAACACTATAATTGCCTTCTATAACTAAAACATGCAGACAACACATTCAATAATTGATTTATTTCTTTCATAAATAAAGAATCTTTCACTCAATAGGAGGTGCTCCTGTCAGGATGATGAGCAGCAATACTCGGATAGTTGCAGCCCTAGTATACTAAATCTACAAGCTCACAATGTGTTTGCCATGTGATGCAATGTGTTTGCCATGTGATGCATTGTGAGCTTGTACATTTATTGGGCATATGAGCGTAGGGAGTACTTTTTATGATATCAGCCAACACCTTTTCAGTCCAAATTCAGAAATGTTTCCTATGTTTTAACCCTGTTCATGTTTTTAAAGCTATAGTAAGTTATTTCACTTAATTCAAATATTATTATTTTATTCTTCTTTGGATAATCCTCCTACAGAGTCTGGTGACCATATAAGGAGTTCCTCCCTGCCCCCTGTGAGCACCTGGCCTTTCGTCCAATCAGAATGAAAGTTGCCTTCCTCCAATCAGGATCTAGTGAGGTATGTGCTGCTGGCCTGTTACACTTCCCCCCACTGTAGAGTGCGTGCATGTGCATATCTTGTTACTTTCAGACCGAAACAAACCATTACTTTTGGTATATTATTTTGATGCCAATATACTTTTACTCGCGTAAGTTTTGAACTCCAAACTTAACTTTATTTATTTATTTTTAAAGGGGAATTCCACTCATTTTCATTTTTTTTTTTCTGAGAGCGTACAAATTCAACCAAATGAACCCTGACGGGTTCATTTGGTTCCATTTGTACGCTCTCAGAAAAAAGAAGCGTCTAAAGAAATCCATTAACATGGTGAAAATAGCATGTTTTCTAGTTCTGGTTTTCTTCAGACCTCCATTTCTTAGGAACACAGAATGGGGGAACTTTTTTTTTATCATGTCCACAGAACAACTTGAAGGTACATCAATGACATAGTAAAATATTGGTTCCCCTTTAATTTGTATTTATTTAGTGCAGTATTGTTACTTTGTACTTGTCAGTTAAACAACTGAGTACTTTCTCTCCAACACTGGACATTGATGGCAAAATGGGAGAGACCACAAGAGCTTATGGATGGGGGGGTTCTGTCTGTTTGCGGAGGGATTTCAGACCCCCAAGGGCCGACTCCGCCATTGTCGTCAAATTTGCACAGAGGGAGCAACAGTGATTCAAAGGCACTTAATCATAATATGTCTTAGCCGTGGGACGTTGTGCTGTTGGCCGTGGCCGCTACCCCGCCGTCGCTTGTGGCAAATCGCGTTGACCTTGCTGACGGCGCCCCAGTGGAATTCTGGGTGGCGGTTTTATCGTACGTCCCGCGTCCTGAAACGCATACAAATTAGCCTTTCAAAAACATCACAATCGAGTTATGTCGAGGACAAAGGCAGAGCCGACTTCAAAAGGTTGGACAAGACTGGCTACGCATGGGCTCTGGAAGCTTTGGCTCTGTGAGTGTACAAATGGACTCAGACGGACCCTTGCGGGTCCAGTTGGTTGAGACTTTGCGTGGCTGACTGACAAAGGGCCTTACTTAGGCATGAATATAATCATCAGTCTCTTTCGGGTGGAAATTTCAGCAGATCTGTAGCTCAAAACGTGTGATTTTGCACCATTTTGCACCAAGTTCTGAGCTTGTATATCTGTTTCTTTTGCTTGGGTGGCCCTGTACACATACAGTATGTCAAACTCCAGGCCCGTGGGCCAAATCAGGCCTGTGAATGAATTATCTGGATGATATTTAAATACCCTTAATGCAACCCCCCTAACCCCCCCCCCCCACGCCCAGGCCTAGATCCTCCCCTGAGTCAGGCACTTTCATTTGAAATATCTTATGCCTTCATGCCACCATGAAATATCTTATATCTGCATGCCATCAGCAGGCTGGGCATTTAGCACCATGCCCATGCCTAGATTCGCCCCTGCTATGGCTAAATCATATCAAATAATAAAAAAAAATAGATTGACACGTCAACTGCTATAAGTGCTACTTATAGCATGTGATAACCTTTTAAAAATGCTGGCATGTACAGGTTTTTTTTTTGGTACCCCAACTTTCAGCAACTGACATAAAGTTTCCCATGGGGGTTGAGTTGGACATTTTCCACAGCTTTTCACTAACTTTTCCGTATTAACTGGTAAAAACTAACCACAACTCTTAGAAGATCTTCAGACACCCTACAGGTTTGATTATTGTTGTTTTTTTTTAATCCCCTCTGACACACACACACACACACACACACACACACACACACACACACACACACACACACACACACACACACACACAGAAAACTCCCAGACCTGGTCTTTGATTCTTGGGGGGTGGGTAGGGGGGCTTGGCACCGCTCCGGTTCCCCCACCCTGCCCTCCAAACCCCTCACAATGCTTTGTTCCTCTGTCTTGATGGGTCCAGACGGGCCAGCGGACCGTGACCCCTATGCCTGGCAAAGCCCACCCTCGTCTGTGTGTGTGTGTGTGTGTGTGTGTCTGCGTGTGTGCGCCTGTGTGGTTTGTCTGTGAGCCCACAGACCCCCTCTCTCTCACACACACAGACCCACCAGGGCGGATGTAACATGTCCCATTTGGGGGGGGACAAGAGAACATGTTGGAGGGGCAAGAGAAAATGGCATGGGGGGCAAGAGAGGGGCAAGAGAAAATGGCATGGCATGGTGGCGGTTTGAAGCCGCCCCCATACCATTTTCGGTTACAGGACATTTATTAGTCAAGTAAAAACATCAATAATAACATCAGTTGTTGAAGTTGCAACAGACACGCAGCATGCATAAAGCTAAAGGTCTGACTCAGAGAGTTTTCTGTTTTCAATGATGAAATGCTGTTGGTTTAGTGGTGCCACAGCTGTAGTTTAGTTAGTAGCAGTAGTAGTGTTTCAAATCATTTTGAATATAAGCACTTTAATTTGAAATATCTTGGGTTGTTTTGCATGGCGTCGTGTTTGGCTGCCCCCCGCCCCCCCCCCCCCCCCCCCGCCCCCCAATGCCCATGCCTAGATCCGCCCCTGACACACACACACACTGGAGAGCCGACAGGAGAACAGAGGAGAAAGGCGGTGGGTGGGTGGTGATCTTGGATCTTGGACAAATCTGTGGACACACACCCTGAATCGAAGTCTCGTCCTTGGTTTAAAAAAAAAGGAAAAAGAAACCAGATTATAGGAGCTGTGTGTGTGTGTGTGTGTGTGTGTGTGTGTGTGTGTGTGTGTGTGTGCGTGTGTGTGTGCGTGTGAGCGTGCATCCGTGCGCGTGTTCTCATGAGCTACTCATGTGTGATGGAAGGAAGGTCTGGGCTGTGCGCCATTCACACCAAAAACCGCTCCTTCCAGCCACCTGCCACCACACACACACACACACACACACACACACACACACACACACACACACACACACACACACACACACACACACACACACACACACACACACACACACACACACACACACACACACACACACACACTCACAGACAGACAGACAGAAAGACTTGAAAAATTGAGGAACTTGAACAAGGCCAAGAAGAAGAAGAAGAAAAAAAAAACGTGTCTGAATTAAGAGTCATCATCCTCCTGTTGTCCCTCCTGTTGTCTGCTTCTGTCTGTTCATTCTCCTTAAGCTGTGTGATCAAACCACCAGACATCAGGACCGCTTTGGAAGGAGCTATACCTATACACCAGAGGTGCCCACACTTTTTTGACTTGAGAGCTACTTTCAAAATGACCGGCTCAACAAGATCTACACATAAAAAAAAAGAAGGCCCTCAGGAAAGTTTGATTTTGAAATAGTGGTGATGGTGTTACTTACTGTTGATTAGTGTTTAAGAATAATGCACTTATAATGAAAAATGGAGGGGGAGAATTGAAAGGTTTTCATGTATATGTTATTAATGACGTTTGAAAACAGTATTTGTTGTTTGAGTTGACAGTTTGTGATGTTGAGTTTAGTCACAAAACTAATAACTTTAGTCACAAAACTAATAACTAAAAACTAATAACTTTTTTTTGTCCACAATTGGGAAAGAGGACTGGCAAAACGTTGGTCAAAATAACAATTATTCTCTTGAAATTTACATAATTCAGATGTTAAATATAATTTAACTCTTGAGAGTTGAGAGTTAAAATGAAACCAGATGGACCCTTACAGGTCCATTTGGTTTCATTTTAACACATTTTAACACAGATCTATAATGGTCCAAGTGCCCCTATCGCCTATGTTCTATATTTTAGGGGACTGTCATGTGATCTACCTGCAAGGCCTGTGTGATCTACTGGTAGATCACGATCTACCTCTTGGGCACCCCTGCTGTACACAGTAGCATAACTAGAATATAGTGTCACACAGTTCTCCACAGGACAGAGCCAGGTCAGGTTGTGGCCTCCTGGTGGCACTATAACAGTGGTTTTCAACCTTTTTCATAACATTTCATCCATCAATCTTCTACATTCTCTAGTTGTGTAGGCTAATTCAGATGATGAATATATTAGCTCTTGAGAGTGTAAACATGAAACCAAATGGACCCGCAAGTGTCCATTTGGTTTCATTGTTACGCTTTCAGTAGTTTATCATTTAATAAATTCAATAGTTTATCATTTAGCCTCTCAGGGACCACTGGTGGTCCCCGAACCACCTGTTGAAAACCCCTGTTTTCATTTGTCGTGAGCACATGACAAACACCAATACACATTGACAAACGGAGTGCAAAACATACCGGTACTCTGTACCGGTATGGTACTCATACCGGTACCCCCTGTGCCTTGGACCCGGTGGAGGCTGGAGACAATTATAACGTTATAAGTTTTGCGTCCAATTACGGGCGAAAAACTTCTAAAACTTTCAAAAAGGAAAACTAGGCCCCTGGCCCTCTCGCTACACCATGTAATGGCAGAGAATGTCATGCCATGACAAAATACTGTAGCCTATATAGGGCTTGTGGTGCGTTCACACAAGGCAGGTGGAACGATGCAAAAATGCCTTGTGAGTTGATTTGGAGCAACTACATCATGATGCCTCAGGGGTTGACACTATAGGTCTCCAAGGCACTTGCCCATCGGGCAAGTGAAAGTCAGGTTCTACTTGCCCTCAGGTCATGGTCACTTGCCCCCCAAAAATATATTGTAAATTTTGCATTTAAGTTTACTTCCTACTTCAGTGCTTTCCCTGAGAGGGTTCCAGGTGGTCCCCAGCTAAGTTGGTTAACCAGATGTAACTCTTGAGAACGTAAAAATGAAACCAAATGGACCCTTGCGGGTCCATTTGGTTTCATTTTTTACACTCTCAAGAGTTAAAATTCATCATCTTAATTAGCCCATAGTGGTCACAGACCCAGTGGTCCCTGACCCCAGCAAAATGATAGTTTGGAACCAAATGAACCTGGGAGAGAGATAGGTAGAGATAGCTAGAAAGCAGGGAAAGACACAGAGGCAGAGTGCAATGACTGCCTTCAAGACAAATTTATCTTGTGTTGTGTTATAGTGCACTAAGTTGCACACTTGCCCGATCGGGCAACCAGGTAGCAGTCTTCACTTGCCCCACCATTTTTTTTACTTGCCCCGGGCAAGCGGGCAAGTGTTAGTGTCAAGCCCTGCCCCTCTTGCATCTTTGCAAAATCATGTCGCTGGCTTCCATTGCAGTGAAGTGAATAGTAGACTGCATCGTTTAATCTGCCCTTGTGTCATGTGAATGCAGCATGAGAGCCTTTTTGAGCAGGTGCCAGTGGCAAACCTTTTTTTTTTTAAATCTTCTATGAAGGTTAAAAACCAAATAGAGCTCCCATGTACCTTGCAAAATGTGGGGGAAATTAATGACATCCCCAAATTCATATGGCCTCCATCAATAACATGGTAAGGCTCAAATTCACTCAGATTTGTTTCAAAACAAAATCTAACGACACCTCACCGTCTGCAGGACAAAGTGTCTTGTCTACAGGGAAGCTGCAGCATCAAAGTAGAAGCAATGTAGAGGGGGGAATTACAAAAAAATATAGCTATATATCTACTTGGATTTTTCGCTAAAAAGTTGCCTCTGTTACCTTTAAGTAGCCTGTGATGTGACATGTCAAATTAGGGTTTTTTCCATTTTTCCGAATCCATTCCAAGCATTAGTTTATCGGTCTAAGAACAGCCATATCCACTTGTCCAAATGTGCTCAAATGTGCTGACCTCATCAGATTTGGGATGACAGATATGGCCTTTGGAGTTTCTCTCGTCTCTCGTTGGAGAATGTCTTTGGTGTGGTGGTGGAACTCCCTCGGCTTAACTTCCTGAAAGCCTTAATTGGAAACAAATGGAGAAAAGGGACCCCCTGCCTTCCTCCCTCTTTAATTGACTTAATGGTTGAACGCTGCTCCAGTCGGCTTGGCTTGGCTGGCTGGCAGGCAGGCTGGCTGGCCCCTGTCGGTTCAGTTGAAGTTCAATGTGCCTCGCTTGCATGTTGTTTAGGGGGGTAACCGTGTAGCAACTGCATCGAAAAATCGACTATTTTACCCTTTGAGTACTCATATGGCACCACTGAGTGGCGCGATATGAGCTTGTAGGTCTGATATTTAAAAAAAATGTGAAAATGATGCGCAAATCTAAGAATATATTCTATTTGACACCTGTAGTTTCTGACACTAGATTCTAGTTTCTGACTGCAGTAGTTTCTAGTTTCTGATTCTGATGCTAGATTCTGACAGATTCTAGTTTCTCTGAAAAATCTATGTTCCTGTGTCAGTGATGCTTAACATATTTCATGCCAAGGACCACCAGAATTATCTATATTTGGCTGCGGACCCCCCATCTGAAAACATGTTGTTGTAGGCATCCCCCAGAAGCAATGATTTTAGTTCAAAATATTTGCTTCCGAAAGAATATTTGCATCACATTTTCACATTTTTTTCAAAAAAATCAGAGCGACAAGCTTGTAGATCTGATATTTTTCAATAGCTTAAGTGTAACATAATGCTTTGAATACCAAAACGCGTTCAGTACACAAAGGGTTAATTTCAAGAAACGAAGTATTTTAAAAAGTAAACAGAAGCATTGACCTTTGTATCGTATCATCGCTTTACAAGGCAAATAATCGGTGTCAAATCGTTTTCTTTGCAGATAATCGACTCCATTAACACTCGCCTACACCAGAATTAGCCTGTTTTAAAAGTAATAGAAGAAAATGGATGGGTTTAATTCTTACTTTAAGACAATATCTGTGTATTTTAAATAGTTACTAAATCGTTGAATCGTATTGGATTGTGTCGCCAGAATTACCTGATATTGTATCGTCAACCATGTAGTAGTACCGTTACGCCCGTAATGTTGCTACACTCGTAAAACCTGACATCATTCATGTCAGGTGACATCATATGTGTCACTGGCAGAAAATAGGAAAATGGGAATTGACACATTTAACTGTACTGTATATATGGATTATTGGCAGGTATTGCCTCATTTCCCTGTGTGTGTATGGTATATATCAGGCTTTCAACCTTTTTGATACCAGGGCCCACTATTTTATTCAGAATTTGAGCCACGGACCACCATTTGATATTTTAGCCCCACAGACCTCCCAAACTAAAGATTTCTTCTGCTTTTGTCCACAATTCCAGGCTGGATTTGAGGAAACCAAACAGTCCAACATACAGATGAAAATGACCATTAATCTTCTACATTCTCTAGTTGTGTAGACTTTGGCTAATTCACATGATGAATATTTTAACTCTTGAGAGTGTAAACATGAAACCAAATGGACCCGCAAGGGTCCATTTGGTTTCATCGTTCATTTTTTTTCGTTTTTTTTTAAGAGTGTACAAATGGAACCAAATGGACCCGCTATAGGGTCCATTTGGTTCACAAATAGGTGCAATTCCCCTTTAAGAGGCGTCCCCCCCCACTTTTAAAAGTCCCACTACAACACTGACAGGGACACCCTTCCCCTCCCTCCCCCCCGACCACAGCCAACCCCCCCCCCCCCCCTGCTGCTGCTATCTGATTGATAAGCCCTGTGGCGTGTGGTGTGGTGGCTGTGCTCTTCACCGCACCAACCAACCGCCCTCCTGCCTGCCTGCCTGCCTGTCTGTTTGTTCCTTCCACAAACAGCCCCCTCCTCTCTCTCTCTCTCTCTCTCTCTCTCTCTCTCTCTCTCTCTCTCTCTCTCTCTCTCTCTTTCTGTCTCTCTCTCTCTCTCTCTCTCTCTCTCTCCACCACACAGCTATCAGGGATTGGACCTGAGCTGCTGGACGTCGACTACAGGCAGGTAAGAAGCAACCCGACCGTCTGTTGAATCTCTAATATATACCCGTACTGAGCTTCACCCTAATCTAGTGTCTAACCCTGAACACTATATCCTACTGACGCTGGCCAGGGGCGGATGTAACATGTCCCATTTGTGGGGGGGGGCAAGAGAACATGTTGGAGGGGCAAGAGAAAATGGTATGGGGGCGGCTTCATCGCCCGTGGCACGAAGCGACACGGGCGATGAAGCCGCCCCCATACCATTTTCGGTTAAAGGACTTTTATTAGTCAAGTAAAGCATCAATAATAACATCAGTTGTTGTATGCATAAAGCTCGGGGTCTGACTCAGAGAGTTTTCTGTTTTCAATGATGAATTGCTGTCGGTTTAGTGGTGCCAAAATTGTAGTTAGTAGCAGTAGTGGTGTTTCAAATCATTTCAAATAAGCACTTTAATTTGAAGTATCTTGAGTTGTTTTGCATGGCATCGTGTTTGGGGGGGCAGACTGGGTATTTAGGGGGGCATTGCCCCCCCCCATGCCCATGCCTAGATCTGCCCCTGACTAAGGCCCACTGGGTCTGAGATGTTTGCTTCCACAGGAGAACACACTGCTCAAAAATAACAATTCTTCTACATTCTCTGCGTAGACTTATAGTTGTAAAACTAGATCGGCACTCGGTAGAGTGCAAACTTGCGCATCGTGCACAAGTAGGCCATGGCCTCGTTACCTCATCACCTGTACTGGCCAATCGGAGTGCCTCGAGGGACCGCTCCACTCACGCAAGTTATTAAGTAATGCAGACGTTTAACAGTTCATTTAACTATTGAGCGAAAGGTAAAAATGAGTTTCGTGTTATACTATCAAGAGTTGAAGAGCTATAATTAAGGGTCCATTTGGTTAGCATTACTCTCCACAGGGACCACCTGGAACCCCCCTCAAGGACAACTGGATGGTCCCCTGGACCACTGTGTGGTAGTGTGGCCAAGTGGTCTAAGGCGCTGAATTAAGGCTCCAGTCTCTATGGAGGTGTGGATTCAAATCCCACCACTGCCAAAATCATGTATTTACTAACATTGTCATGTATCGGTACCTACTGAGCTATACAGTACCTTATTTCTGGGGGCGGCAGTGGCCCAGGGGTAGAGTCACCGGATGGTAACCACAAGGTTGCCGGTTTGATCCCGGGCTCCTGCAGAGAGTTAGTTGTCTAGGTGTCCTTGAGCAAGACACTGAACCCCTAATTGCTCCTGATGTGCTAGTAGGTACCTTGCATGGTTTCCACTGCCGTCAGTGTGTGGATGTGTGTGCTAATGGGTGAATGTGATGCACAATCTATGTAAAGTAAATTTACCATTTACCACTGGTTGAGAAGCACGGGTGTAAAACAAACAAACAAAACAAAACGTTCCAGTTCTTTCCAGAGTATTTACTTTGCCCCGTCGCCCCCGAAAAAACAAAAGTAGTCTGCCAGCTCTGCATTTAGCAAATAGAAGAGAGGACAATGAGTGGAACAGTGTTGAGCCCCAGCGTGCTTTAGAAAACACATGACTGTGGCTTTACTTGACTGACACTGACTGCATGCATGCATGCATATGGCCTTGCCCTTGTCTGTTCAGTGGTGGAAAAAAAATAGTCACATTTGTCAAAAGTATGAATGTAGGAATGCTCTGAGTAGAATAAGATTTACTTAGGAGTAAAAGTACAAAAGTGTTCGTATCAAAATGTACCTAAAGTACTGAAAGTAGGAAGTACTCATTATGCAGAATGCAGGGTTTAAAGTTGAGATTTTTTTTTTTAAAGTTGTATGAAATATTTGCCATTAATTGTGGTGTCAGCTGTATTAATTGATGTCCAGGGTCCCCTGGTGGGAGTTCTGCTCTGGTTATTGGTGTAATATGAAGTAGTTTTGGTCGTTTTGTGGGGGTCACTGGGGTCATGCAGTAAAAGAATGAATAAAAAAAACAAACTTCCTTTGTATTGTTGAACAATTTCTAAAATATTAGCACGTCCTTTGTTCATTTTTGTTCCCTCAACAGTGTCCATAACACAACACCCAAAATGTAGTTCCTTGTGATAGAGGGGTCAAAAATGAATGAAGTCCTAATATTCTAGATATTAATAATTCAACAATGCAAATTACGCTAGTTTCTCCCCTTCTCCCCTATAGGGTAGATACAGTCACAAAAACATGCAGTAATCCTGTTCTATATAATGCCTCTTACTGGCCAGCCAGGGCTGGACAAATTTACATTCTAGTGTCTGATGACACCATGAGAGCTCCTCACTTCACACAGGTGTCATTTTTCTATAGTATATTTTGTTGATTGCTTCTGACGCAGTAACTTCTTAGGTCACTTAAATTGTCACTTCACTGTAATCTGGGGGCCCCACCTAAATTATCGAGAACCACTGAAACCTGTCCCAGTTAAGTGTTTGGTTGATGTTATCTTGGGTGGAGTATGGTGTGATGCAGTAGGGCAGGGGTGCACTGCATGCACACACTTTTTGACTTGAGAGCGACTTTCAAAATGAATGGCTCAACAAGATCTACACATCACAATGTGATTACTAAAAAAAAAGCATTACAAGGCCCACTAGCAAGTTTGAGCTTTGATATAGTTGTTGGTGTTACTGTTATAGTGTTCAAGAATAATGCCCTTATAATGAAGGTTTTCCTGTATATGCTATTACTGACGTTTGAAGACAGTATTTGAGGTTTGAGTCGACAGTTCGTGAACTAAGAACTTTCACATGTTTGTCCTGGCAAAACTGGCAAAACGTTGGTCAAAATAACAATTATTCTCCATTTTCTAATTGTGTGGACTCTCGAAAATTACGTAATTCAGATGTTACATATAATTTAACTCTTGAGAGTGTAAAATGATAAAATGGTAGAATCTATAAAATGATAAAATGGTAGAATCTATGATAAAATAAAATAGTAGAATGGGTAAAATGGTAGAATTTTTCACTCAATAGGAGGTGCTCCCGGTCGCAGGATGATGATGTCACATGAGCATGTTCATCCATATATTCCATAGAGCTAGACCACACATGAACATGTTACATCATCATCTTGCGCCAGGAGCAGAACTGTTGAGTGAAATATTCTCTATTTATGAAAGAAATAAGATGCCATTGGTGTTTTTGTTTATTTTAGTTATATAGGGAAAGTATAGTGTTTTAAGCGATGTTTATCTTATTAGTCAGGGATCCTTTTAACAATTCTGACAGCTACGGCAATTGCGTCATAGCCCCCGTACTTCCACCAAGGAAGCTGCTTTAAAAAGAGTAGATGCTTAAGGTCCCTATTATGTTGTCTGGTGGCTACTAGGTCCGTGTATTTTACGGCCAACTGAATTCTCATTTCGTTATTGACAAACAGTATTCAGTTTAGGTTCTGTGTTCTGAATACTGTTTCTCAAAAACGGGAAATTGTTAATTAAAAATAGGAAAAAGGTTTATTTTTCTTAATACTGTTTAGAAATGTGTCCTTAAAACTTAGAAATAGGTTTTTAAAACGCCTATATGACCTAATTCCTTACTTTCTTCGGTGCGGTCGCCCTCAGAATGGTGATTTCAGTACAACCGCGCTCCTGTACTGAATTCTGTTTTTTCTCTCGCTCAGAGCGTGGAGGCGTGGCGCGGAGCTCTTGATTGACAGCTCGGTTACTGCTGCAGTTACTACAAGGAGACACACGCGGCGCTGTTGGTGCTGTTGTACTAGCAGATAATATTATGGATTAGAGTAGACAATATTATTATACATTTATCCTTTATTATATTTAGATATATATTTACACTTTAGCGCTGCCGTAATTTTAAATAAATTAGCCCGCTTTTTGGTTGCATATTAACACAGCACTGTTATTACATTCTGATTAGACATTGATGCATCCTCTGTGTCAACTCTTAAGTAATGAAAAATAAAGTAGGCTAACAGGGACAGACAGACAATGAATACTAATAATAACTAATAATAAAAATTAATAGTATTAACACCATATGACACCTGGGCCGCCAAGGTGCCATATCCGAACTAGCCATTGAAGTAGGCTAAATGAATAGGAACACACACACACACACACACACACACACACACATTTTAACCATTTATTTATGTCCACACAAAGGAAATGCATACAGGGACACAAATATTATAGGTGCATTCGAGTTACATCTGCAAAATCATGGCATGAGCTCTTGTGATACAGCAAGCATGTTGCACAGTACAGTCTATGGGTACAGGTAGCAGCGTCTCCGCCATATTTGACGGCTGCCAATTATAGCAGAGACGCTGCAGTACT